>CM067365.1:2102595-2620432 GCA_034401795.1 Chaetoderma sp. LZ-2023a
ACGACACGACGATGTTTTTATCTTCACGAAAAGCCAGTCGATGGCGCACCGTCGCAAATCTTGACGCTTTCCACAAACTTTGATCGGGTCCCTAGCCCCTGCATATATAGGAGGCATACATATCAACGTCATCGCCTAGTCCACAATCACATGTATAACTCACATAACAAATTTGTATGAACTTCACTTAATCGTTTCAATACAAAACAAAATTAATATAAAGATTATGAAAGTTGACATTTTGACAACACCCGCATGGCTACAGCCCAACATAAATGTCATCTCACAATCCGAAAACGGATGGGTTACGCATCCAATCAATTTGGTTGAATTCCAACAAACCTTTCCAGGAGGAAATAACGTGATGGCCTGAAGCCGTATGACAACTGATGGTCTGAGGCTGTATGACAACTGATGGCCTGAAGCTGTATGACAACTGATGGCCTGAAGCTGTATGACAACTTATGGCCTGAAGCTGTATGACAACTGATGGCCTGAAGCTGTATGACAACTGATGGCCTGAAGCTGTATGACAAATGATGGCCTGAAGCTGTATGACAACTGATGGCCTGAAGCTGTATGACAACTGATGGCCTGAAGCTGTATGACAACTGATGGCCTGAAGCTGTATGACAACTGATGGCCTGAAGCTGTATGACAACTGATGGCCTGAAGCTGTATGACAACTGATGGCCTGAAGCTGTATGACAACTGACCTTTTAGCACAGTCCCCTGGAAAATAGTTCAAGGACAACCATTTAACCATCAACTCAATTTCTGTCACTTTCATTGGATCTAATTGTTTATCCCAACGTCTCCTGGTAGGCCTATATGAAAATGTAGAGGTTATGTTTTCCTACTACTGTAGTATTAGGGAGCTAACCGAATCTCGTACATAGGCCCATAAGGAATTAAGCTTGAATAAGTTCAAAACCGTCCTATTTAACTGATTAGTCACATGACCTTATTCAAGCTATGGTGTGCATTTCCCTTTAAGCTGGTAACGCTTACGTCATGATATATAGCAATCCCATTGGTTGAATATTGCAAAACAAGGGACAAATATGTTGATACGCGTTGTTGATAGATTTTTCAATCGGGCCGCCGTGAGGTCAAAGGTGTCTATTCTCAAACAATGTTGCTGAAAACCGTTGCTGTTGCCTTTCAGCTTTCGACCGCAAAATTGGCACACCCCTTCGCGATCTTACGGACAAGTTACTACCCAAGTTTGGTGACGATCCCTAAAGTAGAGCCAGAGTTATTGAAAAATGAAGCGAATATCGCCATCTTTAAAACAGTTGCTGAAAGCTATTGCTATTGCGTTTTAGATTTTGACTGCAAAATTAACACACGTGTTTGGGACGGCACGGCTGAGTTTTCACCCACGTTTGGAGAAGATACCTCCAGAGTTATTCTAAAATGTCTTAAGAAGAAGAAGAAGAGGAAGACGAAGACAAAGGCGGCGGAGGAGGAGGAGGGGTGGGGCGGAGGTGGGATTAGGGGTGGGTGTAGGAGGATGAGAACAACAACAAAAACAATAATAACAACAACAACCAGCACTCAGTGTTCGCATTAACCCTTGCGCCTAGCGTCGCGGGTGAAAATATTTCATTAACAAATAGCAACGACAGTTTGGCATCACAACCACCACCAGCAGCATCACGCCATCACCCCCCCCCCCCCCCCCCCCCCCCGTCAACTAGGAAATTGAAGTGGCATGGTATGCTACGCCGTATTAATTCACCTTTCCAGAGTACACACCCATCATATGACGTCATAATGAACTGCGTGATGTGTACAATGACATCATAATGAATGACGTCATGAAAGACGTCGATAAGTACGTCACGAACGCATATTTGAAGATGGTCTATGCGTTGTTGTACACATTGTTTGCTTTTACTATTTAATAAATATTATGTTGAATATTTTGAAACTAATTTGACTGGGGCGCTGTTGCTGCCATAGGCAGCAACAGCGCCCAGTCAAATTAGTTACAAAATATTCAACAGCTTCCCTGTATAGTTTTCAAGGAATTGATAGCTAGGGCATTTGGGGATCGATCAATCCCAACACGGCGAGGTGTGGGTGGAGCTTAGCTAGTGATGGGCGGGGCATAGCTAAAAATGGAAAGGTCCATTACTACACCGCCAGTAAGAAGTCATGCTGATTCAATATTTCACGGGTGTTTTGAATTCACCTTTCCAGAGTATCCATCGATGATTTGACGTCATATGACATCATAATCGGCTAAGGGGCGTGATGGATGACCTCATAATAATTGCGTCATAAATGATTATATTATTCCCCGTCTTTAACTCTTAATAGTCCGACACGTTGTACGAATTGCATGTCTCTACTATTTAATAAACATGCTGTTGAATATTGTGTAACTAATTAGACTGGGCGCTGTTGCTGCTGATGCCATACTTACCTGTATAGCTTTCTGGAAATTGATAAGTCAGGGAGTTCTGGGATCGATCGATCCCAAGACAATAGCGATGTGCGGATGGAGCTTAGTTAGAGATGGGGGGGGGGGGGGGGGGGCTAAAATTGGAAGGTTCATTAAAGTAGCGGTCTCATTCCACGAGATCTGGCAATAGGAGTCGGCAAGATAAGTGTATCGATAGGCCTACCTTCAATAAAATTGTGTCCTGCAAAATATCCATCGTGTTACGAGACTTCCGTGTCTTGCATCTATTTCCATCCTCAAAGGGGAGCACAAACGCAGAGGGGTCGAAGCTCACAAAACTATACTTTTACGTTATTTAAATAAAATAAAATATATTGTCCGCATATTTTCGAATTCCTCAATAGTAAATTTGTCCCGGAAAGCAATTTTCTTCAATTTCTCATGAGAGTCACGGAATGACGTCATCACGACGTCGTCACGTGAATGATTGATAACTTGGACCCGAGCTGATGTCCCGATCCAGTTTAACAGCCACAATGGTATTAACCCTCTAATGTTTAAAATCTCAGTGTCTCGATTTCAAGACACACATAGCCTACAGGAAAACAGTTTCAAGAATGTATCGTTTCTTGTCCGTAAGGCTTAAAGGGTTGGGCCTATCTGAAACATCAATCACAGTAAAAGCTGTCAACAACAGACACCTGCATATAGGTGCATAAGTCAGTCGAATTGACGAATCCCCAATCCGCATTTCTTTATCACGAGGCCAGAGACCGGAAACTATTCAATTCCATTTTATAATTATTTTCTCTCGAAATCCATCCATTCCATCGTCACAACTGTCTGTAGATGCCAGCATTCTAAAAATAGATGTGTGCCTCCGTGCCCAGTTTAAGTCTGTAACGCGACGGCTGGCCATCTCTCTACGCCATTAACGTGACGAAACTACTATATCGATAAGGCATGCTTTTCTCGATCCCATATCGAACGAGATGATTTGAGACACAAATGTAGATACCAGATAAGTATATTATCTACTTCATTCAAGTCGCAAGTTCTGCAATAAAATTAATTAACAAAGATTAACTGATGTTCCGATTTTCTGAAATGCATTACCAGTTCTGAGACTAAAAATGGCGAGCAAACTGTAGCCTTGGGAAGTTAGAATGTAATTGTTGCATAATAGTGATTTTGAAATTACCTGAAGCGGATGTGTCACATTATTATAGCCTGCGCCACTCTCGTAACTTGGTGATTTTTTTTAAAGAAATCTAAATTGCTTAAGAGCTATTTCAAAGAGATGTCGGGTTATTGGTCGTTTGATGTATTCACGCCTACAGGCGACCATTATGTGGAGTTCATTCCCCCAACGGGCGACAAGGATCACGAACTACGATATATAGGGATGGGGAACTGGCGTAATGATACGAGATGAAATGACAGATTGGGGGATGCCTACACCTGAAGTCGAAGCCAGAGGTCAGAATGTTGAGTCGCGATGATTTTTTTTAGCAGAAGCGGGTTAGAGGGTCAAGCCAGCACATTAGTCGAGTGGCACTAGGAGAAGGGTTATCGCATGAAGTTAGGTAATACCGTAGTGTTCTAAATCAGAAAGTGCATGATGGAAATTTGTCTGCAGAATTTTCTCGCAGTATGTTTAACCATTTAGCGCCGAAACCGGCCTCTACAGTGCTACAATTTTTTGAAAATGTACCACTGGAATGACTGGCTCGATAACCGAGCCAGTCATCCCAGTGGTAAATTTTCAAAATTAGTCTTCTCTTGGCCTGCAAATGGGCATTAATTAAGCAAAATGTTTACATTTCTTGACAAAATTTAGACATTAAAGGGCTAAGAGTATGATGTAATAAAACGGCCACATATTTAAGAGTAGAGTTTCAAACACTATTTCAAAATACGTGTGTTCATAAAAAAGAACAGTCTGTACCGGATTATATATTACGTTATCATAATTATTATCTATAAATTATTACAACACATGCTTTTGAAAATAGGTTAGAAGCTTTTGTGGAAATCTGATCCAGTCGATAAATAATGGATCAAGTCACACATGGACCTCCGCACATGAAAATTATGTAAATAGGTACTAGACACAATAATGGAGAAAGTCTTGACATTTCTGAAGTGCTAGTCTACATCCGGGACCATCTTCATGACTACCTACGACATCTTGAGGTGGATGGTGCCGATGTGATGGTTATGTTAGACAGAGTTCAGGACAAAATAGTTCCCGAACGTCAGACATCCTCTCGACACCATGGCTATGATTGTTCTACAATATTCGATAGTCCTAGATCATATAAAGCGACTCCTACGGTCCTCAGGGGGATTGTACAGCGTGTTTCAAATGGAGAGACCATCGACGCACGTACTTGCAATGGCACAAATGCTGCAAATAGGCAGAACAAAATTGTGCAATCAAATAAGTTAATATGAAGCTCAAGAGTTACGTCGCGCAATTTGATCCAAAAAAATAGTAACCGCATTATCGTAAAGAATGGATCTTTCCAGATTTAGCTATGCCCCGCCCATCTCTAGCTAAGCCCCACCCACACCTCGCTCATTTTGGGATCGATCGCTGAACTCACTGACTATCAATTTCCAGAAAACTATACAGGTAAGCTATTGAATAATTTGGAACTAATTTGACTGGGTGCTGTCGCTGCCTATGGCAGCAACAACGTCCAATCAAATTAGTTTCAAAATATTTACCAGCATGTTTATTAAATAGTAGAGACATACAATTCGTACAACGTATCGGACTATTAAGAGTTAAAAACGGGCCAAATAGAATCATTTATGACGTAATGATTATGACGTCATCCTACACGCCGCTTAGCTGATTATGACGTCATATGACGTCAGATTATAGAAGGATACTCTGGAAAGGCGAATTGTAGTTATATACAGGTAGGCGCCCCTCAAAATGCTGGTGCTTTGTTTTAAATTGACATGTAGCTCACCAGATAGATGTTAGCAATACATTTTTGGACTCTGGTGAAGATTTTTATTAACTTAGATTGCATATGGGAGGGGTGGGTGGGGGGCGGTTACCATGAAAATAAGGTTTTTTGTTATTTCCTTTTAAGGTTGAATGTGACACTTGAAAATCCACTTGCCCCTCGACAATTTGGCTAAAACTGTTGAGGAAACGTAACAAATCAACCCAAAATTAGGCGTGGCTAAATGTTTTGAAACTCTCTTCACGTTAAAGTAAAGATGATTTTCTTTCTGTAACTATTTCCCTTAATGTTCTCAAAATGCAGGTGCTGAGGGGGGGGGGGGGGGAGCTCAAACAAGCAAGCGGCTTGTGATTCAATGGAAAAGAATTTTAGAGCCGGGAGGGAGGGGTTGTGGTGAGAGTCTAAGAGAGACTTATTAGATCTTCCACATGCCAGTGTCTAAACTGATGTTGATAAAGAAAGATTTGAGAAGAACAATGTTACATGGAAAGATTAATGCCCTTTAACACACATATCAGCCAAAAACGGCTTCTGCAGTGGTCTTGAGAAATGTCCATTTGGCAGACCCAAAGGAGACAATTTTTGAAAATTTGCCACTAAAATGACTGTCTCAATAACCATTACAATATGTACACTTGACATTGTATAATCGTAGTCTTTTTACCAAGGTTATCTTTGATTTACAAATCCATTGCTTCCAGAAGGACTGGATGGCTATGTTCCCCAGGACGCAGCGTGCATCAATGCCAGCGGTACTGCAAAGCAGTGCGTCCAGGATGTGACGTTCCCTCCACGATACTGCTTGGTCGCGGTTTGTCCATAACCAAATATGTATTTTTCAGAATCTGACTAAAACTAACGCTAAATACCCAGAAGGGACTTCACTAGCTCAATGTTCAAATGTGCACCTCCCAATTTGAGAGGAAAACAGAAGTACAATTATAATTTAGTCAAAAAGATTTACTTATCGTCCAACAGTTGAACAAAAAGTAACGTTAAATTAATAAAATTATAGATGCGTGTTTATTCTCAAAGTGTGACACGTATATTTGCAGTGCATCTAATTTTATCCTCCTGCTCCACTTTCCCAGTACTATTTTTGCAGCCATTTGTAGTCCATCTAAAAGCCTCCCAGTTAACGTAGTGATGAGGTTCAGGGTGGCTAGTTTGCCACGAGAGGAGTCTTCAGCTTGTGCCACGTACATTACTAGTGCACGTTTTAATTATGCCGTTCACTGTCTTGTTCAGTGATGCTTCAGGTGTGGGATAATTGAGGAATCCAGTTTAAGCTATGCCCCGCCCATCTCTAGCTAAACTCCACCCACACTTCGCCCTTGTTGGGATCGATCGATCCCTGAAGTTCCTGACTATTAACTTCTAGAAAACTATACAAGTAAGCGGTTCAGTATTTTGAAACTAATTTGACGGCATCAATTAAGCGTTCATAACGAACGTATCTACGTCAATGATTATGGTGTCATCCTACATTTCACGTAGTTTATTGACATCATCTGATTGATGGATAAACTGGAAACGCCCATTATCACATGACACTGTGTGTAAATCATGTAAGTCGTCACTTGTAGCGGCAATGTGTTAGCTGCAATTGATCTGCGTGATTAACAAACGATAGTTCACCTTTCCAGAGTATCCGTCATCATCTGACCTCGTATGACGTCACAATTAGTTCAGCGCGTGTATGATGACGTCACAATCATTACGTCACAAAGGGTTCCATATAGACCGTCATCAAATTTTAAATAGTTCGACACATTGTATGAATTGTATGTCTTTGTAATTCCTTGCTATTTAACAAACATGCTGTTGAATATTTTGAAACTAATTTGACTGGGCGCTGTTGCTGCCTTAGGCAGCAACAGCACCCAGTTAAATTAGTTTCAAAATATTCAACAGCTTACCTGTGTAATTTTTTGGAAATTGATAATCAGGGAGTTTAGAGATCGATCGATCGCTACACGAGCGATGTTTGGGTTGAGCTTAGCTAGAGATGGGCGGGGCATAGCTAAAACCAGAAAGATCCATTAATCCCGCACACAGTCAGTGAAACTCGTGTTACTGACCATTGTTATATATTTTGTGACTGGATTTATTATAAACGTAGACATGTGTGTAACTGATTAGAATAACATCGATGTTTCTCCTGTGTATTGATGACGTGAACCCACGCTTTCATCCAGGTACAAGTGTAAAAGCATTCTAAATATTTACCTTTGTAGATCTAAAAAAAAATGCATCAGAAATCGTCGAATGAAGAGTGAAATACACATTTCTCTTGGGTGGGCGGGTGCGGGTGCGTGGGGATCATCGCGCCTAACAAGCCCACGTGTTATCCTTGATATAGGTTGTTATGTGCGGCGCACAGCCTAAATATTTTAGTGAATTATGAAAACTCAATTCAGGAATTGTAACATGCAATACCAGTTGAATATTCGGTTACTGCGTGGACAGCCTCCAGCAATGGCTTCCAGTCGAATTAGTTACAAATAATTTTAACAACTTACGTTCGTGGTGGCTTACAATTATTCATAAGTATTAGTAGTAAAGCTATGTGTGAAATGTGCCCACATTTTAGTATGGTATAGACTATCGGTCTTAAGTTTTATAGATCCGATAAAGAAGAAGATAATAGGTAAAACACAAAAATTTTCCACTGGACCAATGACTCATATTTACCTCAGGAAATGTAGATTCCCTCTGAGAGCATCTGGATTTCAAACTTTTCCGGGGAAGAACACACACCCCCCACCCCACCCTACACGCACACCCCACCCCACCCCCTCGGAGAACCCCACCTCAATGGCCTTTTAAATACTTCTTGCAATGGGCTCCTCGTCCCTCTTTCTGCTTACTGCTACACCGAGTTAACAATCTTCACTCGGCTCATGTAGGTCATGTAGACACACACACACACCTCTGTACTAGAAGCAGTTAATGTCACGTAAGTTACCGTTTTTTCACTTAAGTTAATCCGCAGAAAGTAGCTTAGGTGGCAGTAACTTATGTGACGAAATCTTCTTCATTGCCTATTTTGAAACAAACTATAGCAAATATACAGCTAATTCCATGAATAACATGGTCATACATATGAACTATTTTACAAACAATAATAATTTTATCATGAAAAATAAAACTCCCACGAGAATTATCAGTAACTTAACTGATATACCATAAGTCTACGGTACGCAATGCATAGGATTGGTCCTCAAAAAGATATAGATGTCACATTCTTCGAAACGAATTTTCTCGCACAAAATTACAAGTTGATGGTCTGCTAGCGCATAGACATATGTTCAAAGGGCCATCACTCATATGTTCAGGACGCCGTGCAAACAACTCTATGGTAAGGCCCGTTTTATAAGTCGAACTCTGTCATTTTCAGGCAGATTTTTAGCTGGCACGGCACAAGAGAAGCTGGACTTATAACTCAGGCCTAAGTGATTTCAAAGCTTGGGACCAGATAATGTGAGGCTCGTACTAGTATTATAAATTGATTTATTTGCAAAAGACAAATATATACGTATTAAAGAAACAGACCATATTAAAATACCAACATATTGTTTTATGTAGAATTTGGACTGAATTGTGAAATATTGTAAATACGAGTTTATATTTCCTTCTGAGACAGTAATTTAAGTGACATTTCGTTTACATGGGCATCAATATAAATCTAATAAAGTGATGAGATTTTATAAAAACTAGCTTACCATGTTTAAATTGATCTATTTTATCAAATTAGTATTACGTCTTAAATAAAATGTAGAGATACATTATGCAACGGACATAAAAATAACCGTTCCCAGATTTTCACCCTTATACCATCTGTTTACTGCCGCACACTAAGTTCCAAAGTCGTCACTACTTTACTACTTCACTCGAGTAACGTATCTCATCTGCTTATTGCTACATTGAGTTGACAGTCTTAACTCGTCGTCTCCGGCTCACTTAGCTCAAATAGGATTTTTATCATCGTACTAACATACGCCCACTCACATCGCTCCGCTGTTTGTGGCCTTACTCGCAGACCTTTGATCTCTTGCTATGTGAAGTAACATCACGGCGGTGGGCTGGAGTGTAGCCAATCAGGTCATCATTTATTTCTTATCGAGCAATTTCATTGGCTGTGACCCACAGTTCATTTATATTTAGGATGCAGTTCTAGTCTAATACACATACAGCTGGCATCTATGAGCCCGATAGTTAGGTCGGCCACTATGCCATACATTATAATGGAGGACTCCAGTTTTAGCTTCGCCCTGCCCATCTTTAGCTAATGTCCACCCACGCTTCGCTCGTGTTGGGGTCGATCGATGCCTGAACTCCCTGACTATCAATTTCCAGAAACATATACTGGTAAGCTGTTAAATATTTTGAAACTAATTTGACTTGGTGCTGTTACTGACTATGGCAGCAACAAAGCCCAGTTAAATTAGTTTTAAAATATCCAACAGCATGTTTATTAAACAGTGAAGACATGCAATTCGTACAACAACGCTTAGTCAGTCATAAATTCACCTTTCCAGTGTATCCATCCATCATCTGACCTCGTATGACGTGATAATCAGCTCAGCGCGTGTATGAAGACGTCATACTCATTACATCACAAAGGGTTCCATATAGACCGTCATCAAATCTCAAATAGTCCGACACGTTGTATAAATTATAGGGCTTTGTAATTCTTTGCTATTTAATAAACACGCTGTTAAATATTTTGAAACTAATTTGTGTGGGCGCTGTTGTGCCTTAGGCAGCAACAGCACCCAGTCAAATCAGTTTCAAAATATTCAACAGCTTACCTGTGTAGTTTTTTGGAAATTGATCGTCAAGGTGTTCAAAGATCGATCGGTCTCAATACGAGCGAGGTGTGGGTGTAGCTTAGCTAGAGATGGGCGGGGCATAGCTAAAACCGGAAAGGCCCATTAAACGTTCGTGAGGAACGTAGCGACGTCATTCATGACATAACTGATTATGACGTCATCCTACACGTCACGTAGTTGATTATGACGTCATATGCTTGATGGATAAACTGGAATACCCCATTATGATCGAATTAATAAGTTTTAGTTTAAGAGATTGAATTCATCTAATTGTTGTTATTTGATTATTTATTGCATCTGACGCTTGTTTACTTTTTACTTTGAATTCAGATATGGCAATAGACCTAACAGAGTGCGATAAAACAAAAGGCTGTATACGGTAAGTTTCTAATAGCAGCATAGTGGGTCTCACTAATTTTGTTACACGCACTCCATCTATCCTTCTTCACATAGCAGTCGGGAAAGAGGCTGACTAGTTCCCCGTGATAATGTTTGCCAGAGTTCTAGCCCTATAGGCATTCCCACCAGGAATCAGCTGCAGGGTTGCAATATAATCGGCTAGAATTGTTTAATGTGTTTGTTATATGGCACAAGCTCACGGTTCGGACGACCACCTTTCTTTAAGCAGCGCCATCTTTTATTACACTAGACCTTAACTGTGTTTGATTTAGGGCAACACATTTAGATTTTGACATATCTTATTGGTATGTATGCCTAACCGAATGACTGATTATCATAGGCAAATCACAGATCTTCCTGGCCACATCACTGATTTTCGAGGTTTAATGAATAATAATGTCATCTTTTGCTTGATAAAAGACATTCTTTCCTGAAATGCCTCTAGCTTAAATTCTTGTATCCATAAATCTTTGTTACGCCAAAAAGAAACATAATTTAAGAATGGTCTGAGAGACCAGCGGGTTTTTATTAGTTCATCTGTAAGCTTAACCATAGCGACTCTACTCAGTCTGTCTGTTTCTCTGTCCATCCCTCCATCGATCCGTCCATCCATCGGTCCGTCCATCCATCCATCCACCCACTCAACCACCCACCCATCCACCCATCCATCCATCCATCCACCCACCCACCCACCCACCCACCCACCCATCCACCCATCCACCCATCCACCCATCCACACATCCACCCACCCACGCACCCATCCATCCTCATATCCACCCACCCACCCATCCATCCATCCATCCACCCATCCACACATCCACCCACCCACGCACCCATCCATCCATCCATCCATCCATCCACCTATCCACCCATCCATCCATCCACCCAACCACCCAACCACCCACCCATCCATCCATGCATGCATGCATGCATCCATCCATCCATCCATCCATCCATCCATCCATCCATCCATCCATCCATCTATCTATCTATCTATCTATTCATCCATCCATCCATCCATCCATCCATCCATCCATCCATCCATCCATCCACCCACCCATCCACACATCCACCCACCCACGCACCCATCCATCCTCCTATCCACCCACCCACCCATCCATCCATCCATCCACCCATCCACACATCCACCCACCCACCCATCCATCCATCCATCCATCCATCCATCCACCTATCCACCCATCCACCCATCCACCCATCCACCCAACCACCCACCCATCCATCCATCCATGCATGCATGCATGCATGCATGCATGCATGCATGCATCCATCCATCCATCCATCCATCCATCCATCCATCCATCCATCCATCCATCCTCCATCCTCCATCCTCCATCCATCCATCCACCCACCCACCCACCCACCCACCCACCCACCCACCCACCCACCCACCCACCCACCCACTCTCCCTCCCTCCCTCCATCCCTCCCTCCCTCCCTCCATCCATACATCCATCCATCCATCCATCATCTATCTATCTATCTATCTATCTATCTACTCATTTGTATGGTTATCTACATGCACGCACATGTGCATTTGTATTTAACATTGACTTAAAACTATGCCGGAAATTATTTACCGTTGTTTTTCTAGATACGGCAACAAAGGCTGTACCCAGGGAGAGTGCACCTTTATTATGACGTATAGAAGAGTATCTGCTGACTTCATAGAGCTAGAACTGAGTGGCAAGACGTCCGGGTGGATCGCTATAGGATTTTCATCGGATCGGGTTATGGTAAGCAGTACGTTAGGTAATTTTGGAACAATATGCTCTGCGCTTTATGGTGAGAGGAAGGTAGAGGGCATGTTCACCTAGGTTTAAAGGAAGATCAGAAATGTGATTACGTGCATGTCTGAATCACTTTGTCCTTCGAAGAGATGTCAGCAAAACTACTCCCACCACATGGACCTCTCCAGTTTATCCATCCATCATATGACGTCATAATCAACTACGTAAAGCGTAGAATGACGTCATAATCAATGACGCAATGAATATGGTAGATAAGCACGTCACGAACGCATAATTGGTCACGGACTAAGCGTTGTTGTACGAATTGTTATATGTCTTTACTATTTATTAAACATGCTGTAGAATAATTTGAAACTAATTTGACTGATCGCTGTTGCTGCCATAGTTTCAAAATATTTAACAGCTTACCTTAAAGTTTAGTTTTCTGGAAATTGATAGTCAGGAGATAATAGGTTTATAATTAATTTAACCTTGGTGGGTTATGTGGGTGCTTGATTTTGCATTTGATTATGTCTGTCTGTCTGTCTGTCTGTCTGTCTGTCTGTCTGTAGTATGTGTGGCCGCGGTGTGTCCGTCATTGGTACATAATCCCATTTTGCCCATATAAGCTGTATAAGTAATGTCTAAGTATACATTATGTTGATCAGTTTTGAAAACAATTGAAATGTGTGTTTTAGCCATTCAACAGAATTTGTGATTTAGCTTATGTGACAGAGAAACAGAATTTCGTAAACTTTTAATATATGTTACATAGGGGTCTGATGACGTATTGGCATGCATACGGAGTGGTCCAAGCTCTACCGGGATCCGTGCCGAGTCAATGTATAACGACTATGGTCACGAATCAACAAAACCCAAATCCGGTATCCATGTCAACCTCACCTACAGCGAATACAAAGATGGTTACCTGTCGTGTCGCATCCAACGAGAAATATCGATTTCGAAAGAGAAGGCTCGGGGTACCAAAGTTAATCTGGATCTCACGAATAGCTGGTTTCAGCTGTATGCCATGGGGCCAGTAACAAATGGTAAGATAATAGATGTTATAGCGGGATCCTATCTGGTGTCCATGTATCTGACGTCATAATCAAATATGCCACTTGGTAGCTGATGTTACAATCACAATGACTTATGACTGTCACTAAAGTGGCAATGGCCCTATCCAGTTTATCCACCAATCATATGACGTCATAATCAACTATGGGATGTGTAGGATGACGTCAAAATCAATTACGTCATTAATGACGTAGATAAGCTCGCCACGAACGCTTAATTGATGACGGACTAAACGTTGTTGTACGAATTGTATGTATTTACTATTTAATAAAGATGCTGTTTAATATTTCGAGACGGGGCGCTGTTGGTGCCATAGGCAGTAACATCACGCAGTCAAATCAGTTTCAAAACATTCAACAAATTACCTGTTTAGTTTTCTGGAAAGTGATAGTCAGGAAGTTCAGGTATCGACTGATCCTAAAACAGCGAAGTGTAGGTGGAGCCTAGCTAAATATGGGCGGGTCATAGCTATAAACGGATTCATTTGTTGAAGCGATAATGGACGTGCCGAAATCGATTGTAACGCATCTCCTCCGAAACCGTTAGACTGAATTCGACCAAATTTGGGTATGTATATTATTCCTGAGTGCAAGAGGACAGTTACATTTTGTTCCGCCCCCGGGGGTGGTTTGAGGGTGGTCAAAGTTTACGTGGGCATTTGCGTTGACGCTTCATCGACCGAGCAATCTAGTTTTTTATGCCGTTTTTAGTAGTAGCATTATATAACATCTATGTTTCAGTTTTTGAGAAGTTATCGGTGTTGTTGGCGTCTATCGAGTACCTGATTCCAAGTCCAGTCACGTTATATCTTAGTCCGAGTTCTCTGACTCCACCCTATACCGATTCTGATATGCCGGAATATCATAATGGGCATAGGGTGAATCTGATATGCCGGAATATCAGAATCGGCATAGGGTGGAGTCAGAGAACTCGGACTAGCTATATCTAGGCTCCTTTTATTTCAGTATCGTATTGGTAACTTCCCGATTTATAGTCCTAGGTGAAAAGAGGCAAGGAGCGAAGGACTCCATGTTTCCAAAGACTGCGAGATAGCATACAGTTCAGGCGCGGCTCTGGTCCTGCGGTTAAGTAGGGGAGACCGGGGATAGTTCGCAAAAGGGCAAGTCCGTCCACGTGTTCTCATACTAAGCCATTTCTATTTATAGCGTCTTACGCAATGTGTGCGTATTTCCGGTGACACACTTGCATGATAGGGTGGGCCGCATCACTTTCTGTTTTGTCTACTGTGAATAATCGATCAAAGCTAATTTCAGGAAGAAGTAGGTAATATTTTCATCACAGTACGTTTTGTGTCATAGTAAAGCATGTAACGGTCAAAGTTAGAGGCGTTCAAACATTACTTGCCAGTTACAATTTGTTTCTCTCAAATAAACAATTGAGAAGAATTAACCTTTGAGATTCTTTAAATATAATGAAATCATTCTATGGGTGAACTTGCCCCATGTGGTCTAACGTACCCCACATGCTTGTCGAACTTGCCCCCCAGTAACAGGGTATGTTCGATCCACCCCACCCCCACCCCCACCACGTCTTACTCTTCCTTGATTTTCAAAAAACTAGCCAAGATCTAAAGCTTGTTGTCTACTTATTTAATCTTTGGCCCATTGCGGGCAATTGAAATGCAAGTTTGCATCGATAAGTTTAATAAGAAATATGCAATGACTAAAATATGTGAAAATGCCCGAACTAGTCCCGGTCTCCCCTAGTCCTGAGTGCTAGCCACTACACCAGGCCACCGACTCCGAGTTCAGTTTTTTTATCAACTCAACAAAGAGTTTTAAAGAACAAGACATCAGTGCTACGTTGACGGGATATTTGCGAAAATCTTGGCATTATGCATTTCCGAATGCAAATCTAGATTTGTATCAAGATCACAATGACCTTGATTTCAGAAGTCTGAATGTCTTTATGCTGCTCCTACCGGCTGAGATGCTTAGTTCCAATAATTTGTCCACTTCTAAAATACATGCAAAATGAACTAAGCAACGGAATCCACCGGCAACTGGTCTGCATTTTATACAAGTCAAATGGTACAATGACCTTGACCTGCAACTGTAATATCAGTGTGCTTCATCCCCTTAAAATAAGGAATCATGTGTCCAAGAGTAGTCCAAATAAGGTGAAGCCATACCGAGATATAAGACAACATACAAGACGACATGTTGAGCTAAACCAAAAAACTTAACCGCTAAAAATATAGGTTTATACCAAGTTCACAGTACCCTTGACCTTTGACCTCATGACCTCACTATCATTGCGCGCAATCCTCTTGATACAAAGAAGCATGTGTTCAAGTTTAGTCCTAATAGGGTGAACCAATGCTGACAGATAAAGATAATATTTTGAGCTAAACCAAAAACTTAACCATAGAGTTTTATGCCAAGGTCACACCGCCCTTTGAACTTTGACCTCATGACCTCAATATGAATATGATCCACCCCTTTAATATAAGGAATCATATGACTAAGTTTAGTCTCAATGGGGTGAACCGATCCTGAGATATAAGACAATATATTGAGCTAAACCAAAAACTGAACCGTAAAAGTAGAGGCACACTGACCTTGAACTTTAAACCTTGTGACCTCGACACCATTGTGCTCCATCTACTTGATATAAGGAGGTATGTGTCCCTGTTTAGTATGATTCGGGTGAACCAATCCTGAGATATAAGATGATATATGTTGAGCTAAAGAAAAAGGTTTACGTAAAAGTAGTTGTATTACCAAGGTCACAGTGATCTTGAACTTTCATGTCATGACTTCAATATCATTGTGCTCCATCCACTTGATATAAGGAAGCATCTGTCCCAATTTAGTCCCATTTGGGTGAACCAATCCTGAGATATAACCTTAACCGTGATTAGGCGCAGACAGACAGACGGTGTAACGGAACCAATTTGATATATTCGCCAATAATAAGAAGCAGCGGGTGCTGCATATAAAATATATTAGCCAATCAGTGTGAAGCACGCCAATTTATAACTTTAGCCAATCAGAACACAACGGTGTAGCTGATTTGGCATAGTACATATATTACAGCCTAGTTTATGGGTTCAAACATCGTGTGTATGAGATGTCGTGACATCTGTCCGTATTAATTCTTAGGTCAATATTGTCTATATGTATGGTCTTTCTTTTCAGATGGCACCATGTTACAGCACGATGACGTACCAGACACGTCTGATAAGAAGTACAGCTTGTATACACTGGTGGATATTACCGATGGGGTGCATTCTACGACATCATCAACTCTCTTAGTCATAGCTCTGTGCACGCTTACCCAATTATGGTGGAGCATCATTCCATTTGTTCGGTGAATAGTAGCAGTAGTCTGAACCTGGCTACAATTTCCATGATAACCCAGATTACTGCGCCAGTACTGGACAAATACCGTGCCAATCTTGGCTCGGTATTTCTCCAGCACCGGCCCCGTAACCTGCGTTAACGAGGAACAGACTTGTCAGCTTGAGTTGTCAAAATAATCTGGTGTCTATTTACAAACAATAGGCTATTGTTGAAAGTTGCATTGCTTTAACGAAATAAAGAACACGCATGCTGTCACGTGGTTCGGCGATCTTGGCATTTTGGTGCATTAGTAAAAGGCTTAGTGTTGGTTCGCTTTGTAAAATGTGTTTCCTTTTTAGGAAAAAGCTTGGGTTTTAAAATCTAATTTAAGCTTTGGTGAGTCATGTCATGTATAACAGTGATTTACTTTCGGTGTGATGCCAGTTTAACTGACGTCGTTCATAATACGCATAACTGGACTGGTACTGGGCCAATATCTGGCCGTATGTGTCCAGGTATTAGTTTAGTACCGACCCAGTAACATTCATTATCAGGCAGTATGTTAGATAAGGAAATGAATGCTTGATTATCAGATCTGATCCATGAATCTCAAGACATGGATTTAGGCATGATAAGTGTGACGTCAAACACAGCTTTCAACAATTCAAATGGACATACAAAGGGGGCGGTGCTTAGCTAGAAATAGATCCATCTATTCAAGTTCATTGCAACACTGTATATATCAGTCAATCAAGGGTTCAGTGGAGAATTGCGGTTTATCCACCAATCATATGACGCCATAATCAACTGCGTGATGTGTAGGATGACATCATAATCAATTATGTTATGAATGTTGAGGCCTAGTTCGTGATGAACGCTTAATTAATGGCGTACTAAGGGTTGCTGTTCGAATTGTATGGCTTTACTATTTAATAATGTATAAATATGGTGTTGAATATTTTGAAACTAATTTGACTGGGCGCTGTTGGTGGCATAGGCAACAACAGCACCCGGTCAAATTAGTTTCAAAATATTCAACAGCTTGCCTCTATAAGTTTTCTGGAAATTGATAGGCAGGGAGTTCAGGGATCGATTGATCCCAGAACATGCGAAGTGTGGGTGAATCTGAGCTAGAAATGGGCGGGGCATAACTGGATTCCTCCGTTCTTTATCCAAATATTGTTAATTGAACTAATGATACGATACCATATATGTATGTGCTGAAGTGCACACCATTTAGTAATGCGTGGCTTTATGAAGTCCAAAACAATTGATCATAGTCATGCCTTTCACTTCAATCCAATTCATGAGGTCAATATTGTTCATTTCATATTAATTCATACATGTTATTATATTCGTTATAGCTGTCTTGTCATTACAAATGAACAGTATCATAAGATTATATTGCTGAATTCACATAGAATTCATATAACCTAATAAGAGGCTCAAATACAGTAATATTGTTAGATATGTTCAAATGAATTCATGATATAATATAATTGACTAAGCTCAGTGAATTTATGATATGATATCTGGATTGCAAGTTTCAATTCACGCCATGATATATCTGTGTTGTGGATTTTGTGTTAATTCATGATCTCCTGCTCACCTAAGCTGAGTGGAGGGATCCATTTCCATCTATATCAGCTCATTTCGAGCTATGCCATGTCGCTTCTAGCTATAACAGGCCATTTATGGCTGTGCCAGGCCAGATTTAGCTATGCCGGACCATTTCTAGCTATGTCAGACCATTTCTAGCTATGTCGGACCATTTCTAGCTATGTCAGACCATTTCTAGCTATGTCGGACCATTTCTAGCTATGCAAGGTCATTTCTGGCTATGCTGGACCGTATTTAGCTATGCCCGACCATTTCTAACGACGCTAGACCATTTCTAGTCATGCCGGACCATCTCTAGCTATGTCATGTCGTCGTTTTTAGCTATGCCAGCTCATTTCTAGCTGTGTCGGACCACTTCTAGTCATGTCGGGTCATTTCTATCTATGCCATGTCGTTTCTAGTTATGTCAGGCCATATCTAGCTATGCCAGGCCATTTCTAGCTATGCCATGTAGTTTCTAGCCGTGCCAGACTATTTCTAGCTATGTCATCCCATTTCTTGTCATGCCGGGCCATTTCCGGCTATGCCAGGCCATTCTAGCTATGTCATGGCATTTCTAGCGGTGACAGGCAATTTCTAGTCATGTCTGGCCCTTTCTAGCTATGTCGAACAATTTCTAGCTATGCCATGTCATTTCTAGCTATGCCGGGTAATTTCTAGGTATGCCAGGCCATTTCTAGTCATGGTGGGCGATTTCTAGCTATGTCAGGCCATATCTAGCTATGCCCAGCAATTTCTAGCTATGCCCGGCCATTTCTATCTATGTCCGACCATTTCTATCTACGACAGGCCATTGCTAGCTATGGCAGCTCATTTCTAGCTATGGCAGGCTATTTCTAGCTATGCCCTGCCTTTTCTAGCTATGCTCGGCGATTTCTATGTCCGGTCATTTCTAGCTATGTCAGGCCATTTCTAGCTATGTCAGGCCATTTATAGCTATGCCCAGCCATTTCTAGATATGCCCGGCCATTTCTATCTATGACTGACCATTTCTAGCCATGTCAGGCTATTTCTAACTATGTCAGGTAATTTCTAGCTATGCCAGACCATGTCTAGCTATGTTCCGCACACTTTTAGCGTGTGTTGTAATCGATTTATATACTCTGAAATTGAAACCTGAATTCCCAGTCTACATTTCAAGATAATTGTATAGGTAAGCTGTTGAATATTTTGAAACTAATTTGATTGAGGGCTGTTGATGCGAAAACTTCCATTCAAATTAGTTTCACCATAATCAGCAGAATGCTTATTAACTTGTAAATTCATTAACGGCAGAAAATTCATGCACTAGTGACGGACCTTTCAATTTTAGTGACGAAGTAATATGATATTTTGATTATGACGTCAGCTAACCAGAGACTTAGTTGATTATGACGTCAAATACTTAAGTGACAGATTGGATCCGTCTATTTTTATATTTTGTATGTATTATTTGTATCTGTCTGGTTGACCTCAAATGAATATTTATTCATGGTATCTTAGCTGCAAATGAGTTCATAATATCTGATTTGCTAACTGCTAATTATTCAACTGAAAATCCATTCACCATATGTCTCTTATTGAATTCCAATGTATATTTACTCATACGTTCTTAGAATTCATTATTCCACTGTATATTCAAGTACAATCAGGCCATCTGCATTGTTTAATTAAAACGAATTCATAATATCTATTTTATTAACTTCAAATTTTGACATGTGACGTTTTAGTTTTAACAATGCTTCATAATGTGTTGAGAAATTCAAGTCAGTGTGTAATTATACTTTGCTAATTTCAAATGAATACATTATATCTCTGTTATCCGAATGAAATAATTAAAATATTATTGTTACCTTATATGAATTAATAATATATATTTATTGTTATTATAAGATACTGGATTTTGTTACTTTCGCATCATTTCATTATGTATGTGGTGTTAGCTTCATATGGAGTCACGGTATATAATAGTTGTTCTTAACGGGGTAGGAACTACTGATGTTAGTGCATGGATATATGCCCGATACCCAGAGAGAGGCCCTTTCCAGTTTATCCATACATGACGTCATAATCAACCACGAGACCTGTAGGATGATGACATAATCACCGACGTCATGGAAGACGTAGATAAGTACGTCACGAACGCCTAATTGAAGACAGACTATGCGTTGTTGTACGAATTGTATGTCTTTACTATTTAATAAAGATGCTGTTGAATATTTTGAAACTAATTTAACTGGGCGCTGCTGCTGCTGCTGCTGCTGCTGCCATAGGGCAGCAACGGAGTATCTACATAAAACGTTATCTTCATATATTGTTGGAGATCAAGGAAATAGATCACGAAAGCAGAACTTGACATATGCTTAGAACGTCACTAGTGCCGTACCCAAGGTTGGTCTAAGATGGACAAAATCGGGAAAGGGAAATCCAGAAAGCCAAAAACAACATGATGAAGAAAGCTGATACCTGACTTTAGATTGAAAGCACGTGTAGTGTAGACCTAAATCAATTCAACATTAGACTGTATAATTTGTTGTAACTTTTATCAAGACTGCATATTTGAACTGGTTACTACAGCGTCATGGCGTTATGAACTTATATAGTTATATATTTGAATGCGTTGACAGTTAGTGTTTAGAGGAATATTTAGGACTCAAAACACATTTCTAGATTTCCTATCACAGTACCGCCTGCATTTATATTTATATAATCTCATGCTCATTTACTGTCATATAATCCGCATCCATATAAATGTAAGCTAGTCCGAGTTCTCTGAGGCCACCCAATTTAAAAATAGGGACGGGGCTTCTTCGAGAATACTCGATCTCGTATCGAAGGAGATCTCGCGATATACGAATGTGACGCCACCCTATGCTGATTCTGATATACCTGGTAAGACCCGGTTAAGACCCGCCATATCAGAATCGGCATAGGGTGAACTCGGACTAAATGTAAACATGAATTTATTAATATGTCAAATAATTCTAAGAGAATTTAAAAATGTAAATATTTCCGTAATTTTTGTAACATGATATATTTCAGTGGTATTTCTGCTTCGTAAGACAGTATTACAATGACAGCTATCTATAGAAAATAGCATTCTTTTAGAGTCATCAAGGGAGATAACTATTATGTAACTAGATATTGATTTACAGTTATGAACTTTTATTTAGTCTGTCTGTCTGTCTGTCTGCATGTCTGTATGTCCGCCTGCCTGCCTGCCTGCCTGCCTGTCATATTGTGCGCACTTCTTATAAAGCCGCCTATTTCGCATCTATAGATGCCACACTTGTGTTGAATTCGCTAATTATGTCTGGCTGGACCATTGCCCATGTGTGGGAGAATGCATATGTGAATGTTATTAGCGTGTGGACGTGCGTGTGCGCTCACGAATGTGTGTGCATGCGTGCGTGCATTGTGTGTGCGTGCAACTATATATATGCACGCACACACCATGCACGCACGCATGCACACACATTCGTATATATATACGCGTAACTAAGCCAGTCATACTAGTTCTATATTTTCAAATGTATTGTCTCTGTGGATGGACAGTCTTCTATGATGAAGAGTTATCTCCCATGACCAATCTGAATGAAAGGGCATAGATGAATAAAAGTAAGTGCATCTCTCCATCAAGTCCACATCCGGTGCTCTACCTCCCTACCACATCTGTAAATAATATACGTCCTTCTACCTGTAAACATGTGAGTAGTAGGGTCGTGGGATATAGTTAAATAATTTTAGATTTTGTTGAAATCTAATTTACATTTCGGTGTGTTGTGTGTTTGTTTGTTTGTTTAGTTGGTTTTATTGGCCGCTTACACCGAGATGTATTTGGACCATGACTCACTCTGAGAGGTGCTTCCACGAAGGGTTGCGTTGCTCCCCCGAAGGGTTGCTATAAACAAGGATTAAAACTGAAAAAAGTTAAAAAAAATATGATGCTGTTAGGGGTGTATGTGGTGCCTGTTGCTGCCTAATGAACTGTTGTTGGCGGGTGTAAGTGGTGGATGCAGTGTAAGAGTGGGTGGGAGGTGGGGGTCCCTTTATTTCACTTGGGGGTAGGATGGGGACTCAGGGGCTTCCACAGTGGGGGTCAGAGATTAAGTTTGCATCCTCATCAAATCAGGGGGAAAATCAATTCCGCCAACACCACCATACCCCCCCCCCCCCCACCCCAAGGCCTCCCACAAAAAACCCTTCGGTGGTTGATTGTTGATTCTATATCAATAATCAATGGAATGATCCGCTCTGTCGCCCATGTATCTGCCGTCATAATCAATGACCGTCATTTTTTCCTTGATGGTAAATCAAAATGACGTAAGTCCGTCACGAAAATATCTTAATTGTATGTTACTGATTAATTTACAATTTAATAAACATTCTGTTGAATATTTTGAAACTAATTTGACTGGAAGTACCGGGAATTGTTGCTGTCATGGACAGCAAGAGCTCCCGGTCAAATTAGTTTCAAAATATTCAACATATAGTTGAATCGTAGGCCTACTGCATAGATGTCTTGAAATTTAGATTTTGCCGAGCAATTTTACCAGAGCGAGGTACACGTTACCAGATGACGTCTATTTTTCTCGATTTCTCACATAACGTGCCTGCATATGACCAATCAGAGAGCCAGAAAGTTTGACGTTAGCCTAAACAAGAGTCGTAGGTGCAGATTCATTTTCATAAATTTGTTCGCTTCGCACGCAGAAAGTAAATATACGCAGAAAATGTCTACCACGTACGTCATGTTACTCAGATCGTTCGCGGTGTAGACCGGCCTTTAGATCAACAATCACCCGACAATGAATGGATCTAGTTTTAGCTATGACCCCCCCCCCCACCCCCGCCAATCTCTAGCTAAACTCCACCCGCGCTTTTCCCGCGTTTGAGATCCATCCCTGCACTCCATAAATCTCAATTTCCAGAAAACTAAATAGGTAAGCAGTTGAATATTTTGAAACTATTTTAACTGAGTGCTGTTGCTGCCTATAGAGAATATTTATTAAATAGTACAGACATACAATTCGTACAATTTAAGGGACTACTAAGCGTTTATGACGGACTTAATTATGTCATTCATGACGCAATTGATTATGACGTTAGCATACATGTGACGTTGTTGATTTTGACGTCATATGATTGATCAATAAGCAGGAGTCCACTATTACATTATATCATAGATACATTCGCTCATGGTTTAACCAAACGAAGGAACTTATATTAGGCCGTGTTCTCACTTTGGGCGCAATTCGGAAATACGAACGATTCCGAGAAATTCGAGAAATCAAATCTTTACACAAAATGGGAGCGCTCTGGCTTGCAAATCTACGTTTTGTCTTGCTTATCTATATGGCTACACTCCGTGTATTAGCAATAACCTATTATATATTAACTCTTCAATTATCAAGATTTAAAAAAAAAAATTGAAATTTTGCTTAGTGAATTTCCATTTACAGGTTAAGAGAAGACTATTTTCAAAATTTGATTACTGGAGTCATTCAACCTAACCAAATGGTTGAGGGTATTAGTCCCATATCTAATAAGTAAAACCGGTGTTGTCGGGTAGTGGAGAGGCTCCACATATCACTAGCAATACATTTCAATCCAAGATATGGGAGCTGGTCATTGCTGAATCTTTTCGGACTAGGTAGACTGGATGCACCTACTTCAACCTAAGCAGCAGCAGCTTTCAGGCTGGCTAGTCCTAACATATCCAGCCAATGCATAAATAAGGGGAATTAAGTGAACGGGGCAGAGGCGGCGAAAGTGTCAAATCTAAACCTTTTACTTACCTAGCAGCCAGATCTCATATTTACTCTGTACCTGTGGGCGATTACTGCCAGTATGAGTCAATCCCGGCCATCCTATCTATCCCAATCCTGCGTCAATGCTCTTTATTTATTTCAGATTCTGATCTAATACTCCCCATTTTATCAATCCGACACTACGATAAAATATATAAGTCACACCTACCAACAACTTCTCATCCCAAATACTACTGTGACTTTGTTGATCACTCCACCACCCCCCCCCCCCACCCCACCACCCCACCCGAACTGTACCGTATTAAAAAAACACCTGTATCTACAATCACAAATCCTAGTTGCAATCTAAAAGCCCCTTTATATGTAGAATACACTGCGTGTAGAACAATCTAGGCTTGTGCGATTATTGCGTTGAGTGATCGCGATCGATTATAAAAATAATCGTGATTACTCGATTAATCAGCGTGGATACAACTTACCAAGACATAGCAACAAAAGAATATCAAAGACGAAAATTGCAGGTGTTTAGAAAGGTACATTTGCTGGGCAAGAGAAATCGAGCCAGGCATTCCAGTAATACATTTTCAAAAATAGTCTTGTCTTGTCATGCAAATGGACATACATACACTAAGCAAAATATCATGGGTTTTTTTTATTATCGATCATCGCATTAGAAAGTAATTGAAAGCTACGTTCTGAAATATTTTATGCAATAGAAAATATTCACGATTATTCGATCATTTAATTTTAAATCATATAAATTCACGATAGTAAACATAATCACGATTTTCGAGTTAATTACGTAATCACGCAAGCCTAGAACAATCATGACAATATGGTACAAAAAAATAGATGTTGTGCCATCCTGTGTTCTGTGTTTACTCACAGATGTTCGTATAATTAACTATCACCTTATACATTGTAATGTTTTGTTTTGTGTGTAGGGGGTCCATCGACTCATAGGCTCTGCCTTTGATGGACTGCCCAATTGTAATATCTGTATATTATATATCAAGCATGGAATAAATAATCTTGAATCTTGAATCTTGAATTCCAGCAGTAGATTTTTAAAAATAATTTCTTGGCCTGTAACTGGACATTCTTAAAAACCACTTCCGAGGTCAGCTTTAGCTTTAATTTGACCCATGTATGATTACTGTGTTGTGTGGCGGTAGTCATAGAAACATCCTATAGCTGCAATCAGTCCTTCTTCACTTCTGCCCACTGTGTCATGTCCTCAGCCGAAATCCTCAGCTTCCTCAGGTCCGTTCTTGACTTGAGTGGCTCCTGTGTGTGTATGTGCGTGCGTGCGTGCGTGCGTGCGTGCGTGTGTATATATATATATGGAAAATAAATTGACTATGTAATACATGTATGACTGCTATATATACCTCTGCTCAAATAGTCATACATGTATGTGCTGATGACGTCAGCATGTGGACCCAGTAAATATAAGAATTAATTGTTAAAATTAAATATTGTGAACGTTAATTATCGTTCGGACTTCCTTAGCTTAGATACGGGGTGATATCGAGTGTTGTTCTTCTACTGATATTCCAGGTATGTCGTGTCTTTAAAACAGCAGACGATTACAGTACACCTCAGAAATAACGTTGCATGTTTCCAAAACGGAATAAAACATGTTGAATATTTTAGACTTAACTCGATAAGGCAGCAATGGCTTCCAATCAAGTTAAGTGCAAAATATTCAACAGAATATTTCTTACACCGTGTTAAAAAGTGTACCGTACTAACTAACATGTTTATGTTAAATTAGTTTCAAAATATTCAACAGATTGTTCCCTACTTTATGAAGAATCTCTCGTTTGTTGGCGGTGAAAGTTAAATAAATTGCTTCATACCTAAATCAGTCAAAACCGGCCTCTTCAATGGTCTTTAGAATATACATTTGCAGGCCAAGAGAATACAATTTTGGAAAATTTACCACTGGAACGACCGGCTCGATAAACGAGCCAGTCATTCCAGTGGTGAATTTTCCAAAAAATAGTCTTCTTTTGACCTGCAAATAGACGCTCAGCAAGCACAATTTTTATTTTCTTGACCAAATTTAGACATTAAATGGTTAAAGGCTTGACTAATGATAACGATATTGACCAGTGTATTGCAGAGGTCTGACAATGGTGGTGTATAACACGCGATTCTATTACACGATACTACAATACAGCTCATATTTCCATTAAAAAAACCCCAG
Organism: Chaetoderma sp. LZ-2023a; assembly: GCA_034401795.1. Lineage (NCBI taxonomy): Eukaryota > Metazoa > Mollusca > Caudofoveata > Chaetodermatida > Chaetodermatidae > Chaetoderma > Chaetoderma sp. LZ-2023a. The sequence goes on from CM067365.1 coordinate 2,128,938, forward strand.
AAACGTGTTAATTAGTACAATATTGAACTCAGTGTAAGAAATGTTCTGCTGAATATTTTGAAAATAATTTGACTGGAAGACATTGCTACAATGTCTTCCAATCCAATTATTTTCAATATATTCAACAGGACGTTTTATTTTGGAAACATTTAAAGTTATTTATGAGCTGCACTGTGTTTATGAAGTCGTCTTTTTTTAAAACTAATCTTTGAATCCTCAACACTTGGCGTATTAATTTTAAGACAATCATACAGGTCAGGTATCACATATTTTAAGACTAAATTTGACTGACAAGTTCCCATTTAAATTAGTTTCAAAATATCCAACAAAATATGTATTACATTAAAATTATTATTACTAACGGCGACTGGCAGGAGCATAAGTCGGTCCCTTTGTCTGTAAACATTCTGATATTTCTGATAAAACTTAGCGAAAACTCGAACTCACTTGTTCTCGTTGCAATTTGAGACTGGGATATATGCCTGTCTTTATGTCTGTTAAATTTGTGCAATTTTGGCAAAGATGCCTATATTGCAACTATGGCGCGTCCGCAGTAATTTGTCTTCAATCCACCAGATATTGTGAAAAGCTCAGCAGAATACGTGGTAAGGCACAGATACGGGCTTTAGTTGTTTTTGAATTTTGATTTTACTTCCACAAGTAAGTACTTACACAGTGGCTGGAATGAAATGTGCACGCTGTTATGGGGGCTAGGTAGACGTATGAATGTATAGCGTGCTTTAACACGCGCGCATACACAAGCACGCGCGCACGTACACACACGGACGCACTCACGTACAGTATAGCTCATAAAATAAATTAACACGTTTCTGAAACAAAAACATTGTTATAGTTAGTGAGAACTGCTCTGTTGTGTGTTGAATATTTTGACCATAACTGGATTGAAAACATTGCTGCCTTAGGCAGTCTTCCAATCCAATAGACCGTTCCATTTTAGCTATGCCCCGCCCATTACTAGCTAAACTCCACCCACATCTCGCCGTGCTGGGATTGATCGATCCCCAAATGCCCTAGCTATAAATTTCCTGAAAACTATACAGGGAAACTGTAGAATATTTTGTAACTAATTTGACTGAGTGCTGTTGCTGCCTATGGCAGCAACAGCGCCCCGTCAAATTAGTTGCAAAATATTCAACAGAATATTTATTAAATAGTAAAAGCAAACAATCTGTACAACAACGCATAGACCGTCTGCACATATGCGTTCGTGACGTACTTATCGACGTCATCCATTATGATGTCATCGTACACATCACGCAGTTCATTATGACATCATATGATGGGTGGGTACTCGGGAAAGGTGAATTCTGTGCAAAACATTCAACAGCACATGTAGTTTTCGAAACATAATACGTTATTTATGAGCAGCACTGTACATCTGGATTTCTATTAACAATATCAACTTAATATGGAACAGTAAGTATTGTAAATTTGTATATGTACTGTTTATTGTATAATAACGTTTGTATTCGTGCCATGTTTATATACAGTGATTGTACTGATTTTCACGTTTTTATTGTCAGTAAAGATACATATAAAAAATTAAATTCAATTAAATTTAAATTTGTCTGTTGTTATATTAATACTTGTAATAGGAACCGTGAATGCTTGATCCGTTGTGTGGGTGATATGCGCTCATGATTTAAAAACTGTCTGTAGAAGCAACATTAAGGTTTAGTATTATCATTTGATGTGCTGTGGACACAGCGTTCTTGCTTTAACACTCAGTTTTGTTCAAGAAAACTAAAATTTTCTTATAGAAAATGTAATTTTGTAGGCCAAGAGACTTATTTTCTAAAGTTTATCCATGGAATGACTGATTGGGTTATCGAGCCAGTCCTTCCAGTTGTAAATTTAAAAAAAAAGTCTTCTCATGGTCTGCAAATGGGAATAGACCACAGCTGAAGCCATTTTATCCGTGTTGAGTTTTAACCCTATCTCAAAATCTTTAATTTTCAAATTAAAGTAAAAGATGAACTGTTTATTTTGCAACAAATTTGGTAGAAGATTTTGCTGTCGTTGACATCTTCCACCAAAATTGTTGAAAAATGTCCACCAGTTTCTTTGCTATTGGCACCGTAAAAGATAGAATATTAACATCAGTGTGGTAAGAGTTAAAGGACTACGGTTTAGTATCATTTGATATGCTGTAGAAAAAGCGCCCCTGCTCTAATCAAGAGCCGCATGGGGTTTGCGTCACTGCATTATTAGTTTTGAACTTTCTCGGAACAGGAAATAGGCCTATATGAAAATCTTTGTGTGAAAATACAAACATTTCTGTGCGAAGCATAAAAATCTAAATTATAAATGCTTCTTTGACAGGAAATATTAGCAGGTGGGTCAGAAATGCGACACCTTTGATGATTTGACAGGAAACATTAGTATTCGGGTCAGAAATTGGATGGATTTGAGTATAAAAATTCACAGAATTTGATTTCGAAATCTGTTATTCCGACTGGCACGGTAAATCAACCAGATAAAAAATTTCAAATCCGTCGATATATAGTCATTTTCACTGTTAAGATTCATTAACTATCAACAGCTCATTTTTGATTGAACGCTCGTTCGTATGGAGGCACAGACCTCAATTCTGACCATAAGCTAGTCATTACACGCGTTCAGATGAACGATCTCTACCTAATATATAGACACCATACCAGGCAAGAGGGTAGAGTCACCTACAACCTACCCAAGCTCATCAGCGACACTGACAATCAAATGGCATACAAAAAGCCCTCGGGGAGGAGATAGCTAACATCGATGTCAGCTCCGATCCAAACGAAGCCCTAACCAAAATACCGAAATCTAGGGAATCATCCGCTACCAGCACCATAGGTGTTCTTACAAACAACCAAACTAGGTATACTGACGACCCTCTAGTAGTAAAACTGTCAGCAGAGCAGAAAGCGTTACGGCTGCACATCTATCAGAGCACCAAATTACGCCGGGAGCGCAATATTATTCTGCGCCACATTAGCGAACGCTTAAAAGATCTTCCTATTCAACAGCTGACAGATGAAATCATTGCCACGGATGGCTGTCACAAAATGTTTCGGGCAGCCCGAGCCCTGAGAGTTACTGACTACACACCACCACTCACTGTACACACCTCTGAAGGACACTTTATCGGGACTGACTAGGGAAAAGCCAAGGCGATCCGAGAATGGTTCAAGGAACACTGACAACGATGATGAGCCCTTGCACCCGTTCTCCGGAGACTCCAGGCCATTACTAACACCAAGTAAAACAGCAGAAGTTGAGAAGGCACTTAATACCCTGAAAAATGGACGTGATGGCCTGAGCAATGAACTATTTAAATATGCAAGTGACATTATCTCAAACCCGATCACGCACCTTATCGATTCAGCTCTTATGCACCACCTTCCCATCGACGCTGTAGGCCAAGGCACCCGTATCGCACTACCCAAGCCCAAACAGCCACATACCCCCACACCCACCCCCAGCCAATCTGCGGACCATTGTGCTCCTCAACAACATACGGAAAATCCTATCCAATGTTACTCTATGCCGCATCCGAGACAAGATCGATTACTTCACCGGGTCATGTCAGTGGCTTCAAACGTGGACGCAGCTGCGCAGACATTGTATGGGCTCAACGCATGCTTGTGTCAGTAGTCATGTCCAAATACTGGGATCTACAAAATGGGCATTGACATGTCACGAGCCTTCGACACAATCAAACGCTCAAAGATCCTAGATGTACTACGCCAGGCCAGCTGCAATGAAGATGAGCTACGACTAGTGAGACTACTGCTTGCAGACACCAAGCTGAGAGTACGAGTCAAGTCAGTGAAGTCTGTAGAGTTTGAGACATCAATCGGCTCCCCACAGGGAGATGGTCTATCTCCGGTGCTTTTCACCTGCTACCTTGCTGCCACATTGAAATCTGTGCGGGAAAGTTCAACAAGACCAAACCTCCCAGTGTCAATACTGGGCATGGCGCTAGAGATGGAATATGCCGATGATGTGGACTTTATAGACGAGGAAAAGAAACCCCTTGACGAACTTCGCCCAATAGCTGCAAGCAAACTAGAAATTGAGAATCTCTTTATGAATAAATCCAAAACAGAGTTCACCCACATATATCTAACGACAAAGCATGAAACTATAGAAAATGAACGGCGAACCATGGAGGAAAAGTAAAATCCTGGGCTCACTGCTTTGCAGTACTGCTGACATTTCTGCACGCTGCGTCATGGGGAACATAGCTTTCCAGTCCTTCTGGAAGCTATGGATTCGTAGATCAAAGATACCATTGATAAAGCGGCTACGTTTATACAATGCAACCTGCGTATCCTTGATGCTGTATAACTGTAACAGCCGGGCAGCTCCAAAGCCAGCTCTAAACAAACTCGATGCCTGCCACCGCAAACACTTATGCACCATCACTGGACACCGATGACCAGACAGCATAATTTCCAACGATGCACTATACAAGATGTGTAATATGTCGCCGCTGTCTGTAAGTCTGGATGTGCAAAAAATGCAAAGATGGTCCATATTTTACCATGTGCTAAGCATACCAGATGAGACACCAGCACAGAGCCTTGGAATTCGCCCTACTCGGAGCCAGCAAATACAAAGCCAGGCGAGGACGTCATTGCATAAATCTACTAAGCGTGCTACGAGGTGACCTCACGAAAGCAGGACTCGCTACACTCAAGTCAAGAATGTACCTCAGGAAGCTAAGGATTTCGGCTGAGGACAAGACACAGTGGGCAAAAGCGAAGAAGGACTGATTGCAGCTGTAGGATGTTTCTACTACTACAGCCGCAGAATACAGTAATCATACATACAATGGTGGCTATGTTGTCTCATGTAGCAATTTCCCTTGAACAACCAGGAAAATTAACTATAATTATATTGCCCAACTTTCGGACCGATCCATTCAATGGATTCCGAGTTGTTTACGTGAAGACTACGCCATCCTAAATGGCAGGCAGGCAAATCGACCAATCACCATCTATTTAACTTAGTTGGGTTCTTTAGATAGATGATGTGTCTTATACATGACATCATAGTCACATGTAGGCTGACGTCACAATCAAAATGCATACTGAATGGTGTATCTAGTTCCGTCATGAACATTTACGTCTGTCAAGTCTATGAATCGTATGTCTTAGGAAGCAAAATCACCCAGTCAAATTATTTTCAAAATGGGTGACTGCATAGCTAGAAATGGATCCTTTAATTGGCCAAGGAGATTTTTAGTGGTAGACGGTGTGTATTGGCTTTCATGTTAATTAGACAAGCAGCTTCGGTCTTCAAATTGAACAATCTGGTTAATTAATCTGATTCGAAAGTTTTAACTTCAAACTTAGTTTCAATCAAACCCACTATTTTGATTGTCAATCATCGAGACTCGATTAGATTTGTCAACGGCAGACATGTTTTTATGTACCAACCACCTCCCCCCCACCCCCCCCCCCCCTCCCCTGAACAGACACGATTATCATTAATCCCTATATGGCCTAATGGACCTTTCCAACTTTAGTTCTGACCCGCCCATCACTAGCTAAGCTCCACCCACACTTCGCTGTGTTCAGATTGATCGATCCCCGAATGCCATGGCTATCAATTTCGTGGAAAATATACAGTTAAGTTGCTGAATATTTTGTAACTAATTTAACTGGGTGCTGTTGCTGCCTATGGCAGCAACAGCGCCCAGTCAAATTAGTTTCAAAATATTCAACAGAATGTTTATTAAATAGTAAAGGCATACAATTTGTACAACAATGCATAGTCTGTCACCAATTATGCGTTGGTGACATACGTATCTATGTCATTTATGACATCATTGATTATGATGTCATCCTACAAGTCACATACTTGATTATGACATCAAATCTGTATGGATTCTGGCTGTGTGCATACCTATGTTTAAGTTTCTGTTTATTATTGTCCGTAGCAATTTAAGACTCGTATATATACCTATATATATATATATATATATATATATATATATATATATATATATATATATATATATATATATATATATATATTTGCAAGGACGATAACTCTGAAGCTTGAGACCGAATCAGCTCAGTTTTCTCAATGCAATGGCAATATGAACATTTTAACAGGTTTATTATCAATCTGTCCAGAAATAACAAAACACGCTACCATTATTTACACTGGACAGACAGACAGACCGACGGCCGGTTGATCTCTATAACTAAGCTAACCTAAAAATGGATCATTAGTTGTGGGGCAGATTTACATCAGAGCATTCATAAAACTCTTAAATCCTTTAATGTCTAAGAGGAGGGAGGGCCCATGTGCATGTCAGGAGCATACTATTTTGAGATTTTACCACTGGAATGACTATCGATAACCGAGCCAGTCATCCCAGTGGTAAATTCTCAAAATAGTCTACTCTTGGCTTGCAAATGGACATTCAATAAGCAAATATTTAGATTTTTTTTTTTACCAAATTGAATCCTTAAAGAGTTAAACAAGAGACATTTTAAGTGATTTAGTCTTTATTTTATCTGAATAAGCAACATGATACAAAACAGGTTGTTTAGTAAATAGTGTATAATAATAATAATAATATTAATAATTATATTATAATAATATTCATATACGCAATCGTCTCTATATACTATATACTTGTACTAATTATTGCATTAATAGTCTTACATTATAAGATTTAATGTACTGCCTGTACATATTGACCAACTTTAAATGGGACATTATCACCTTGTCTTATAATAACAACAACAACAAAATTACATGACCTGTCCTTTGTTATTTATCGGGGTTATTGATAAAAATAGTATTCAAACACAAATAAAGAAATGAAGGCCATTTTTTTTCATATTATCTTTCTCGATCACATCTAAAACTGTTATCAGCCCTAATAGTCTTTCTGTCAAAATGGTGACAGCGTTAACTCATAACACTCGTCCCATTTCTAGCTAAGCTCCACCCATTTCTAGCTAAGCTCCACCCATTTCTAGCTAAGTTCCACCCATTTGTTTACATGTATTGGAATGGATTTGAAACTTGAACTCCACAGAATCTAAATTTCAAGGTAACTATACATGTAAGTCGTTGAATATTTTGAAACTAATTTGACTGTGAGCTGTTGTAAAACATTCAACAGGAAGGCTATTAAATTGCAAATTCACCAGACACACAATTCGTACATCTTAGCATTAACCCGTTACCCCTCATATCAGCCAAAAACAGCCTCTGCTGTGGTCTTGAGAAATGTACATTTGCAGACCAAGAGAATACTATTATTGAAAATTTACAACTGGAATGACTGGCTCGATAACCGAGCCAGTCATTCCAGTGGTAAATTGTCAAAAATAGTATTCTCTTGGTCTGTAAACGGTCTCCTCTTTGATATGATTAATATTATTGGCTGATTAATGAGCCAAGAACCTGGTTAATAAGCTAATCATATTAATGTTTAAGTTTTCTAAGTCTCTTTGTAAGTTTTTATTACCTACAATTTTACAATAAATATTTGGCTGAAATTAAGCTGATAATGCCCCTTTAATAATGATTGTTTTCAGAAAACATTCTTCCATCTTCTCGATCAATAGGACAATAAATCTGGGAATAATGTACAATGTTTCGTTAAGGCAATAAAGATACAAAAAGTAACTATTACTTACAATATATAATTATAAAATATTATGTAAATTTTAACTTTCCCATAAATGCAAGCAGTTTAACAAAATAATAATCACGCACCTATGAAAAATAGATAAATTGTAGCCTGCTGTCTCGGTTGATTTTCTGAACAATATCCGTGTACAAAAATACAGATTAATTTTTAAACATTAACAAAACCCTATTCAAATGCCTAAAGCCGGCATGTCATATTAATGATGTCTGTGATCAATCGAATCATTTAAAAATTAATTAGTAATATTACTGTTTCTCCTAAATTACAAAGTTTTGCATAGACTAATTTCTCAATAGACAAATCTCTAACTCTTTAAAACTAAACAGTGATCACGAAAATTTAAACTCCTGTTTACTGAATGGCCATTTGGTAGGCTAAGAAAAAACAATCTTTTGAACATTTATCACTGGAATGACTGGTTCGGTCATCAAGCCAGGCATTCCAGTGATAAATTTTCAAAAATCGACCAAAACAAATGCTGGTTTTGGTTGACTCCACCATTGAAGTATTAAATTTGTTCAAACCTGTATCTGTGACCATGACCTTTGAGCTTTCTACTACTGTGATGAAATGGATAATTAAATACTAGTCGAATCATCTTGAGAAAGCAAAAAAAGTTCTATACAATTTAAGAAATACTTAAAGAAGTAATTTATGATATCCCGTTGATTATGTTGACATTAATTTAACTGGAAGCAGTTTTGCCCTGTAGGTGGGGCGTAGAATACACCTTCCGTATCCTCTGCGTGTCGTACGAGGCGACTAAAGGAGGTAAGGGTGAGGTAACCCTGACAGAAACCTCGAGTGCTGAAGACGGAGGTTCCAGGCCGCACCGCGCACTCTAATAAACCATGGATCCACGCACTTAACGCTTATGATCATGTCAATAGTCACTTATAGGACTAGCGGTATGATCAGCGAACGAAAAGAAGAAGAAGAAGAAGACTGGAAGCTGTTGATGCACAAGGCAGCAACAGCTTTCAGTTAAACTAGTTTCAAAATATTCAACAGTTTAATTGTATCTTGGTGCTTCGAAATTGCTATATGCTGAAATTAAATTAAAGTTCATTGAGTTATTACATATCAAACAAAATAATACCTTTAACATTATGCCTTTTAATGACTATTGAAAGACTATATACATATGAAAATAAACATATGGATGACTGTATGAAACATGCGGGGGGGGGGGGGGAGGAGAGAAAGGGTTATTACAAATGAAGTCAACAACATCGCGTAAATGTCACAAAACACAACTGATATACATCTTCCTGAGTAAAGATGAAAAATACGCTCTGCCAAATTTCAAGAAAATCAGTCCAGTAGTAACAACAGAATATCCAGCGACTGTTTATTTGTTCAAATCAGGTGGCCTTCTACTGCCTTTATACAGGTCATGTAGCGCCATGACAACTGCTAGACATTGTGACAATTTAGCAGCGACATTTGAACAATATTTTCAAAAGAAATATCTATCTTCAATATTCTGGTAAAAAGTGAATTATAGACTTACACAGAATAATCTTTATGATGATATTTCTGATGCAGTCACAAACGTGCTCACATACACGCAATGTTTTTATTTATTTAACCATCTGACTACAGAGTTTTTGCGGACAACATATTCCAGGGGTATTAATCTCTATACCTGCTACTTATTTTGAAAACAATTTGACTGAAAGTTGTTGGTGGCTAAACCCCCAACATTCAGCTAATATGTTTTCAAAATATTCAACAAGCCAAGAGTTTTTGCTCACTGAAATTACTGTCTGGTGGCTTGCGGCAGCGAAACAGCTAAACTATGTCAGTAAACTGAAAATCTCTACATACTCGTCTATCCCACATAAGAAGAACTGACAGACAGATTTTGGTAGATAAATGGATAGAGAGAAAGTAGGAAGTGGGGGTAATATACATAGTACATAACTATATTGAATGAATATTGCTAACTCACATAATTCTTTTGGTCATCTCATCATATCTTCTGAGAACAAATTTCTCATAATGTGACTGGTCCATTATTTTCAATGAAAAGAATTGACGAATCAAATTGGGAGAAATATCTTTTCGCAGAATATATACACAAAATTAACAACCACATGACAGACAATCAGACAGACAGGGAGGGAGGGAGGGAGGGACAGAGGGAGGCCAGCCGACTGACCGACAGACAGACAGACAGACATTATAAATGCCGAGAATCACACATTAATTCTATGCTATAGAACATTAATAATATCAAATGTAATAATTCTATATATTTATTATATGACGTACAAATGGCAGCGAGTAATTAATTAAGTCACTGGTTTTCACGATTCTGTAACAATAATAATGTTTATAATAACGATACATGGCTAACCCCACAGGTAATTATCAATTATCAAATCAATACAAATTTTAACTTATATCAGCTTGAAAATTGATGTAATTTACAGTAAAATATATACACTCAACAGCAGCGGTAATACAAAAGCTTTTCTGCAATTCTATGAATTCTTATCTTTACAAATCAGAAACATTAACATAAATATTTCTTGCATAGGTACACGCAATTATAATATTAACGATGTATAATACTTACATTCATTGGAATACATATATTATATTTTCACAGCCCGATTAAGCACTCAAATCACTAATTAATTTATCATTAATAATTGCATAAGAATTCGTTATTAGTCTTTGACACTCACAGATAAGAAATGACAAGACTATTTTTGAAAATTTACTACTGGAATGACTGGCTTGATAACCGAGCCAGTCATTCCAGTGGTAAATCTTCAAAAATAGCTTTCTCTTGGCCTGCAAATGAACATAAACTAACTGAAATTTTTTTTGCCTATCTTGATAAATCAAGACCATTAACAAACTAACATGTTTTAGTCCAAGAAAATACACATTTTTAAGAATTTTTTGCTGATATGGGAAACTTCTTAGTTTCATTGTCAAGCCATCTATCCATAAATGACGTTTGCGGTGGTCTAGAGATTGATTATTTAATCATGCTTATTCAATCATTTCAGCGAAAGGGAGGGAATTCCCGCAATAATCTGTTCAAATAATGTCAATAAGCGGTCAGAATATAAGATTGGCCACATAAATCGTTGTATAGTGAATGTTCATTAATATTCATTAAAAGAGAATATTTTTGAAAATCTATCACTGGAATGGCTGGATCAGCTTAACTATTAGAGTTAAAAACAAAAATTAATTGCCTCCAAAAATAGCTCACTTATGGAATAGGGTTGTCTATTTAACAAACACATAGGCACGCACGTGGCTATGAACCTGTTTACAAGCCATGTTATTATTACTATAGGTTAGTATTTTGTTACGTGAAATGGAATTCAGATATGGCAGTCAGTAGTAGTGCAGCTATTAAGAGAAGCTGGTATTTATTATATACAACTAATAATCTATACACACAGTATTATTTTATCCCTTTAACGATCAAGTCGACCAAAATAACTTCTACAGTGGTCTTGAGAAATGTTCATTTGCAGACTAAGAGAAGACTAATTAAAAAAATTTACAACTGGAATGACTGGCTCGATAATCGAGCCAGCCATTCCAGTGGTAGATTTTAAAAATTAGTCTCCTCTTGGTCTGCAAATGGACATTTTCTATTAGAAAGATTGAAATTTTCTTCAACAAAATTGAGGTTTAAAGGGCTAAAGTGAATAGAATCCATCATGGCATATGCGGTATGCCTTTTCTCTAGATAATCTCCAAAAAATGAATCAATATCTCAGTAAAATGTAACAAACTGCAGAATAATTTGGAGACCAATTTTACAGAAAATTATTGCTGTCTTAGGCAGAAAGTCCTCGTCAAATTTCTTTTATATATATATATATATATATATATATTGGCAGGATTTTAACTGAACTGAGGCAGGCAACACGCGACACCTGGACGTCCTAGCGGCACTCATGCGGCAAATTAAAACACACCTGGGAGGGTGGCACGCGTCAGTGTTAGAGAGTCACAGGATGGTTTTTCTAAACCTTTAAGTTTATAAAAATTCTGCTCCCCCAGCGAATTTCAGTAACTGTCACGTGATAAAATATTTTACAGATGTTTCACTACATAGTGATTCACCGGACTCGAAATCCTGCATCATATACCCTTAAAATACACACGGGACCCACAAAAAAATAGAGAGGAGTGTATCCCTACGGATGCAGACACCAACCCCAATAAATTTATTACAACAAACCTAGCCATAACAAATATCTAAGCCACTAAATATTTAAGCGACGTTCGCCATAATTTGCAAACATTTTCTGTAGTTTGACAAGGCGTTTTGTTACAGTTTGATGTCAAGAAAAAATTTCTGCTTTTATCTCAGTGTGAATGTCCTGGATACCCCTAAAATAGGTTATTGCAGCATTTCTGCCACACCAGGACTGCCATTATTGACCTTGAGCCCTCAAAATAAGGTGTGTTGAGTCCCATGGACTCCCAAATTTATAGACTCACGTAAATCCCTGTACATATGTAAGAAATATTATTTTAGACATTTTGAAAATAATTTGTTGGAAATCAATTGCTGCTTGAGGCAGCAACAGATTTCAGTCAAAACACCTTCAAGCTTCTTGACATAGCTCTGAAACTGTTTACAAGCCGTGTTATTATTACTATATGTTAGTAATTTGCTACGCGTCAGTGGCTTTAAGTTGAAATTTATCAGGAATTTCCCAGACAGATGCAGGTGGCACATGGTAAAAATCACTTCAGAAGTGATCCATGCTGCATGCCGTCAACTTCTCCATCTACTTCTCCAGTGTGGTTTGCTTATAAGTAATATGCTAAAGTCAAATTAGCGTGCATCGCTTGCCGTTCACCACCTGCCGCATGTCGCATGTCTCTGTCTGTTTCCTGCTTAATGTTTTGCGATGCCTAGGATGAATGGGTTAGACCTGATGATAAATATTCAAGTACAGTACTGAATTCCTGCTACAACAGAAATAAACCTGTATTTCACTTAAATCTGTGATTCAGCAAACCATATCAATTACAGATACATAGCTTTGTGGCATAGGGTGCCAAAAATATGTTAATTCCTTAACACAGGTGATTACAACTTGGAGGACCACCTGTCTTAAAGAACCACAATACTTTAACCACACAAAACACACATCTGAGTTGCTTTAACCGTTTAGTCGGCAAGATTTGACATGGAAAAAAAATTCAAAATTTTCGCTTAATAAATGTTCATTTGCAGGCCACAAGATTGGGCTATGAGATTATTTTTTACAATTTTTTATAATTTCTCACTGGAATGTCTGGCTCGAGAGTCATTCCAGTAATAAATTCCCCAAAAAATAGTCTTCTCTTGGCCTGCAAATGGACATTTCTCAAGACCACTACAGAGGTCAGTTTTGACCTGAGCCTTGACCATTAATGGATTAACACCTATTGGTCAGGTACATTTTTGAATTCTTATAAATCAGATTATATACAAGATTTGATTGTAAGAGGCGTGGTTATACAAAACACACAAACAGCTGGCCACCAGTGACATTATCCCAGCACAATGGCGGTATCAGCTCTGTCACTCCGGTATCTGCCGGCAAATTCACAATGCAGCACCTGCTACCTGGGGAGCGTTTTGTCAACTGACTGCGTCAGTGGTTCACCTACACAGTTCGTGGTTCGCCCGTTTTCGCGTACTGGGAGTGATAGATTTACTTACGTGGTTTGCGAACCAGGAACTGAGTTTTCATCTCGGTTCGTCGCTACCAATGGTTACTGAATCGCAAATTTCAAGATGCCGCCACTCAACTAAATTTTACAAATTATTTGAATGGTGAAAGCTCCTTAACATTTTAGTGTATGCAGTCGTCTGCGATTCACTTAGAGCGGATTTAAAGCATAAATCAAAATACAATCAAATTAATTGCTAAAGTTAACTCAATTTAGCATGTTTGTGGGTTCCAAACATTGCCACAAAATTATGACCGTCAAAACGTTGCCTATTCATATAAATCCTGTTTATGCGGTTCTGATTCATCAAATTCACTGATGTAGTCAGTCACCAAAACGCAGCCCTGATGGCACATTCAAATGATGTAGTCAGTTACCAAAATGCAGCCGTGATGGCACATTCAAATGATGTAGTTCTGACACGAAGGTGGCAATGTTCCAACAGCAAGCCTCTGAATTGTATGTCGTTTAGTGAATTTACAATTTATAATTAATCATTCAATTGAATATTTTAAAACTAATTCTACTCCAACATCAATACCAGTCAAATTAGTTTCAAAATATTCATCCTCTTACCTGCATTGTTACCTTTGAGAGTGAGATTCTGGGAATTCAGGATTCGAAGTGATAAAATTGATTGACAGTGTACAAAATGGGCGGAACTAGAAACAGATTCTCTTCACCTGTAACTACAATGCTAACCCTCGAATTTGCTCACGAAAATTTAAATTTTCTCAGAAAATGTCCATTTGTGGGCCAAGAGAAGACTTTTTTAATTTACCACTGGAATGACTGGCTCGGTTATCGAGCCAGTCATTCCGGTAGTAAATTTTTAAAAACCCAGTCTTCTCTTGGCCCGCAAATGGCCATTTCTCCAAGACAACTGCAGAAGCCATTTTAAAAGGGTTAAGGTGAGGTATTGGAAAACAGGGATAGTCCAGAGTTTGAGAAAAAACTATTGGAATGTACGTCGACACGATAATATGTGTTTGACAATATCTTATAATGCAATATAATGTAAGTTATCTGACTTTATGCCCACCGAGTATATCATTTAATCCTAGATAATTAGAAATGAATAGTATAATCTCATCCATATTAATTAACTAAGCAATTAATCAGTTAATATGTAAATGGATAATTAAGAAATTACTTACTAGGAAAATAATCTGGTTATTTACATAATTACAAACTGAATTTCTTATTCATACGATGGTTACAAATATATACACATTTTTAATGTATATACATAATTTTTTTAATTACCATAATTGATTCTCTGGCTATTAGTATCCGATAACAGACCTATGTCTGAGACCACCTGTGTTTGAGGTACAAATGGTGCCAGTTCTATAAGACATGGCAGTTTTATGACAGGTGATCATATGTGCTTATTGGTACTGCCAAGTCATAAATGACGTCAACACAAGAACTCATGTAGTTACTTTACAAATACATACAAACACTAACTACTTTGACATAGGTTTTGGGGGGGGGGGGGGGGGATGGGTATAAAAAGAGCAGGGAGAGAGCGATAGGTGATGGCGTAAAGGCAGAAATGAAATCATCAATTTCAAAGGCTAACACAAAATTCTCCTCTGTATATAACTGCAAAATAACGACATGTCTTTACAGTGGGGGGGGGGGGTGGTGGTTGTGGAAGGGTTGGAGCATTGGTGAATGAAATGCGTGGATTGGAGAAAATTGCTTTACTATATATGCAAACTAGTCAGTTCAATAATTTGAGAATGCTTTGACTGTAAGACGTTGCTGCGGCAAATGCTGCCTAAACCAGACATTATTTTCAAATTAATTAATGGCATACCTTTACTGGCGTAGCTCAGTGGGTAGATTGGTGTGGAAGATGTGGTATGAGTTGGTGGTGGTGGGGGGGGGGGGGGGGGGGGGGGGTATAAGGACAACTCAATAGCTTAATACTGACTGTGAAAAATAGCACTATTTTACAACATCTTAAACACAATGTACATCACATGATCCAAATATTCTGATTTAATCATCTAATGGCCAAAATGGACCTTTCCAGTTTATCAATCAATCATATAACGTCATAGCCAACTACGCTATGTGTAGCATGCTATCATAATCAGTTACGTCATGAATGACGTAGATAAGTTCGTCACAAAACACTTAATTCATGACCGACTAAGCATTGTTGTACAAATTGTATGTCTATTTAATAAACATGCTGTTGAATATTTTGAAACTAGTTTGACTGGCCACTATTGCGGCAACAGCACCCAGTCAAATTAGTTTGAAAATATTCAACAGCTTACCTGTATAGTTTTCTGTAAATTGAGTCAGGCAGTTCAGGGATCAATGATGACAATCGATCCCAACAGTGAATTATTGATGGAGCTTAGCTAGAGATGGTCAGGGCATAGCTAAAACTGGACTCCTCCATTGTTCAAGAAAATCAAAATTTTTGATGAGAAAATTACCATTTGCAAGCCAAGAAAAAACTATTTTTGAAAACTTACCCCTGAAATTTCTGGCTCGATAATCGAACTAACGATTGCAGTGGTAAATTTTTAAAAGTATCACTCTTGGCCTGCAAATTGCCATTTATCAAGACCACCACAGAATATGTTTTTGGGTTACATGAATTGACACAATGATTAGTGTACGATGAACAATCAACATTTATAATTTAAAAAAATAATTTTTACAAATTATAATTTCATTTAATCTTTATAAATTGTTATTGTATTAATTATTAATAAAACACCTATTTCAAAATCGCTAAATTATATTAGCGGAATTTACCGGCAGAGGAAGCTCACTTAGAATGATTTACAAAATCATTATAAATTTATAAAAAAATGTACTGTTTATCAGCGTTAGTGACCATCGACCAGGGTGAAGTTGACCATCGGTAAATGTGGTTAGTCTGCGCAATCATAACTCTGGATGAAATCAAAACAAGGAACATAGAGTTAGAACTGGCCATGCACTAGCGGGATACATTTCTAACCAAGTTCCGCCCATTTCTAGGTATGCCCCGCCCATTTCTAGCTAAGTTTCCCCGATACTTTGTGCCTGTTGGGATCGAGCGAACTCTGAACTCCTCGTATCCCAATATCAAGGTAACTATACAGAAGTCAGTCAAGATATTGAAAATTTTTTCGTTAGAAAAAAAGAAATAATTTTTCATTAGGCACTCTGTTGCGTCCAGTTAAATTAGTTTCAAAATATTCAAGAGAATGTTTATTATCCTTTTAACACTCTTATCAGACAAAAATTACTTCTGCAGTTGTCTTGAGAAATGTCCATTTGCAGACCAAGAGAAGACTATTTTTGAAACTTGACCACTGGAATGACTGGCTCGATAACAGAGCCAGTCATTCCAGTAGTAAATTTTCTAAAATAGTCTTCTCTTGGTCTGCAAATGGACATTTTCTATGAGAAAATTTAATTTAAGAAAAACAAATTTCAAGGGTCAATGAGTTAAATACTAGACATAAAATTTGTAAACTTTATAGACTATTCAATGTTCATGATGGAGCTAGATACGTCATTCATTAGGCATTTTGATTGTGACATCAACCTACATGTGACACAATTAATTATAATGTTATTGTGCTTGAGTGAAAGATTGGATCTATCAACTTCACCCAGGTAGTCAAGTTAATCCTGGTTGTCCATAAATTGTATGTAACTTATAATTGCATAGACTTAAGAATTATCTCATTTGTCTACCTCCTCCACTTGCTCAAAATCACTATAATTTCTCATAATCATCCATAAAAATAGGTTGCTTGAAACAAGAATATCTCTCAATTTAAATACATTTTTATACAAAACTAGATTGTAACCCTTTAACACTCATATCAGCCAAAAACGACTTCAGCACTGGTCTTGATAAATGTCCATTTGCAAATGAAGAGAATATTTTTGAAAATTTATCACTGGAATGACTGGCTCGATAACGTTATCGAGCCAGTCATTCAAGTCATAAATTTACAAAAAATAGTCTTCTTTTCATCTGCAAATGGACATTTTCTATTAGAAGAATTGTAATTTTCTTGAACAAATTCGAGGGCTAAAGGGTTGAGAGAAAATAGTACTGGATCAGGGGAGATAATCAAGTTATCACTTGCTGGTGAGAAATTATAGCCAGAGTGATCCCCCTTGAGGTAATCAACAATTAAGATCATCATCACATTGACTATAATTAGTACCTACCACTTTCCTCCTAAATGACATTTCCATATTTACTATATTAATATAATACAGCAGAATAATTAATTCAAAATAATGTTCATTTAAAATTCTAAATATTTAGTATTTTTAATTTTCATTTTTTTGGCAATCAAGATACAATTAATTTCACCATTTATGGTCAAGTTAGCCAAAATCAGCCTGTGTAGTGGAAAGTCCATTTGCAGGCCAAGACATGACTATTTAAACAATTTCACTACTAGAATGACTGCCTCGGTTATTGCGACAGTAATTCCAGTGGTAAATGTTCAAATATAGACTTCGTGGCCGGCAAATAGACATTCAGTAATCAAAGTTTTCAATTTTGTTTAGAAATCTGGAACATGAAAGGGTTAAAACCATTATATTGATATATGCTTCTTAGACCAGGTATGAGAATTTGTCCTTTTTCTTTAACTCAAATTAAAAAATTTATAAAAACATCATTTATTTTGATTTTAATCATTTCTAGACATTGACAACAAGGTACATGTAGTTTATACAGTGAAACATGTAACTAAACACCACGTGGCTATTAGTGACAAACTCAGGATGCTTCAATGAACTTATTATTGAATCTTCATTTGCAGGACAAGAGACTATTTTTGAAAATTTACAACTGGAACGACTGGCTCAGTTAGCAAGCCAGCCAATCATACCAGTGGTAAATTTTCTAAAAGTCTTCTATTGGCCTTCCCATTATACTTTTTCTCAAAACCAGGCTGTTTTTGGGCTGGCTTGACCATTAAATGGTTAAGGCAGTTGATTGGGAACCACCTGTCTTCATCAGTCTTCATGAACTTTTAATAAACATTTAATAATAGTGATCCACATGCCTTAATGAACCACCTGTCTGAGTGAACCACCTGTCTTAGTGATCCACATGCCTTAATGAACCACCTGTCTGAGTGAACCACCTGTCTTAGTGAACCACCTGTCTTAGTGATCCACATGCCTTAATGAACCACCTGTCTGAGTGAACCACCTGTCTTAGTGATCCACATGCCTTAATGAACCACCTGTCTTAGTGATCCACATGCCTTAATGAACCACCTGTCTGAGTGAACCACCTGTCTTAGTGATCCACATGCCTTAATGAACCACCTGTATGAGTGAACCACCTGTCTTAGTGATCCACATGCCTTAATGAACCACCTGTATGAGTGAACCACCTGTCTTAGTGATCCACATGCCTTAATGAACCACCTGTTTGAGTGAACCACCTGTCTTAGTGATCCACATGCCTTAATGAACCACCTGTCTGAGTGAACCACCTGTCTTAGTGATCCACATGCCTTAATGAACCACCTGTCTGAGTGAACCACCTGTCTTAGCGATCCACATGCCTTAATGAACCACCTGTCTTAGTGATCCACATGCCTTAATGAACCACCTGTCTGAGTGAACCACCTGTCTTAGTGATCCACATGCCTTAATGAACCACCTGTCTGAGTGAACCACCTGTTTGAGTGAACTACCTGCCTTAGTGATCCACATGCCTTAATGAACCACCTGTCTGAGTGAACCACCTGTCTTAGTGATCCACATGCCTTAAGGAACCACCTGTTTGAGTGAACTACCTGTCTTAGTGATCCACATGCCTTAAGGAACCACCTGTTTGAGTGAACCACCAGTCTTAGTGATCCACATGCCTTAATGAACCACCTGTCTTAGTGAACCACCTGTCTTAGTGATCCACATGCCTTAATGAACCACCTGTCTGAGTGAACCACCTGTCTTAATGAACCACCTGCCTTAATGAACCACCTGTCTTAATGAACCACCTGTTTGAGTGAACTACCTGCCTTAGTGATCCACATGCCTTAATGAACCACCTGTCTGAGTGAACCACCTGTCTTAGTGATCCACATGCCTTAAGGAACCACCTGTTTGAGTGAACTACCTGTCTTAGTGATCCACATGCCTTAAGGAACCACCTGTTTGAGTGAACCACCAGTCTTAGTGATCCACATGCCTTAATGAACCACCTGTCTTAGTGAACCACCTGTCTTAGTGATCCACATGCCTTAATGAACCACCTGTCTGAGTGAACCACCTGTCTTAATGAACCACCTGCCTTAATGAACCACCTGTCTTAATGAACCACCTGTTTGAGTGAACTACCTGCCTTAGTGATCCACATGCCTTAATGAACCACCTGTCTGAGTGAACCACCTGTCTTAGTGATCCACATGCCTTAATGAACCACCTGTCTGAGTGAACCACCTGTCTTAATGAACCACCTGCCTTAATGAACCACCTGTCTTAATGAACCACCTGTTTGAGTGAACTACCTGCCTTAGTGATCCACATGCCTTAATGAACCACCTGTCTTAGTGAACCACCTGTCTTAGTGATCCACATGCCTTAATGAACCACCTGTCTGAGTGAACCACCTGTCTTAGTGATCCACATGCCTTAATGAACCACCTGTCTTAATGAACCACCTGTTTGAGTGAACTACCAGTCTAAGTGAACCACGTCTTAATGAACCACCTGTCTTAATGAACCACCATTGCTACCATTAAATAGCCTACCTAATGATAAGTGGTATGTACTAAGAAACTACTGTCAAATGAGACCACCTGTTTTCACATTCTAGTGCTTCGAGAGGCGGTCTTCATGGGAAGGTTTGAGTCTAACTGAACTTTGATAACAAACATTTGATTAAATTATGCATCATTGTCAACAATAGACTGTTTAACCCTCTCCTCACCACAAGCCAAATACAACAAACTACTTTAAAAACATTCGCATGAATATACAAAATTAATTTGACTGGAAGCAAGTATTGTTGGAAGGAATTCGACAACACAGACTTCCACTCAAATTAGTTCCAATTATCCATAGCTCTTATAACCGCCTTGAGAGCGACATACTCTGGGGTTTCAGTCATGACACTGTTAAATTAAACACTTTTTGATAAACAGATATACACTGACAGCCACACAGAATAAATGCTTCACAATCTATATACTATCCAGATACTGTAGTTAGTTACATGTTGGTCATGTAAACCCGAGCACTGACCCGTACAAAACACCAGTTCATGAATGAAATCTGCTCAACTAATGAACCTTAACATTTTTAGCTATGCCATGCCCTTGTCTAGCTAAGCTCTATCCACACCTCGCTCGTGTTGAGATCGATCTCTGAACTCTCTGACTATCAATTTCCAGAAAACTATACAGGTAAGCTGTTGAATATTTTGAAAGTAAGGCAGCAACTGCGCCCAGTCAAAACTAGTTTCAAAATAAATTTTATTAAATGTTTATTAAATAGTAGAGACATACAATTTGTACAATTTAAACGGGCTTAATAGAATCATTTACGACATAATGATTATGATGTCATCCTACACGCCGCTTAGCTGAGTATGATGTCATATGATGTCAAATCATCGATAGATACTCTGGAAAGGTGAATTACAACATCGTCCCTTCTATCACATGACGTCGCGCTCTGTTGACACACGGAACAAATTTTTTATACATGGTTATTGTTGCATTTGTGGCCATTAAAGTGATCCATAAAGGTTTCACAAGTTCTGAATTTATCTCTCGGTTGACCAATCAGCGTCCACTTCATCCACCTAGAAAAATAGGATGACATAAACAGATTAAAACTAATGCTTAACCAAAAATAACTTCTCCTCGGTACTGTGCTATTGTGAAATGTCCATTTGCAGACCAGGAGTATATTTCCTGAAAATTTACCACTGGAATGTCTGGCTCGATAATCCAGCCAGTCATTCTTGTGGTAAATTTTCAAAAACACAATTTTCTTAATCTGCATAAAGACGTTTTCTCAAAGAAATTTGAAATTGTCTTCAACAAATTTAGGGGATACAGGTTGAAAATCTTGTGTGGTGTTCGGGCATTCTGTCAAGTTTTCTCCAATTCTCTCTCAGTCTATAGGTTTCAGCAAAGAGATTTTCGGGATGTATGTAATAGATGGACATGCATATACGATGGGAATATGCAAAAAAATTTCAACATTAGGCTCATCTTTGGATTGTGTACAAGGTTAAGTTACAAACAAATCTCTATCAAACTGTATGAGTTGCAGGGACAAGATTTTTAGGATGTACAGATGTACACACAGATGGACCGAACATCTTAACATTAAGCCCATCATAGGTTCTGTACAATCATCTCATCAAGTTTCAAACAATTCTCTCTCAAACTGCGCGAGTGTCCTTGACAAGATTTCTGGGGACACACATAAGGACAGACGGGATGGACCGATGAAAAAGGTCTTAACATTAGGCACATCATTGGCTAATAAACAGAGTATGAAGTTAACCTCTGCCTTAATAGTCTTAGGTTATATTCAGAATTTGATTCCAATCTTTGGTGCATAGCATGAATGATTGCCTGGAAATGAGCAAATTAACAAAATTCTTATTTGTCACAAAAGCCATTATTCAAACAAAAATTAACAAAAATTTATGTAAAAGTAACTTGACAATGGACCTTTCTAGTTTTAGCTATGCCCCGCCCATCTCTATCTAAGCTCCACCCATACCAGGCTCGTGTTGGGCTCGATCGATCTCTGAACTCCATGACTATCAATTTCCAGAAAACTATGCAGGTAAGCCGTTGAATATTTTGAAACTAATTCGACTGGGTGGTGTTGCTGCCTATGCAGCAACAGCTCCCAGTCAAATTAGTTTCAAAATATTCAGCAGCATGTTTATTAAACAGCAGACATACAATTCATACAACGTGTCGGACTATTAAGAGTTAAAGAGACTTTTTCGAATCATTCATGATGTCATGATTATGACATCAGCCTACACATCACTTAGTTGATTATGATGTCATATGACAGATGGATAAACTGGAAAGGTGAATTGTCCGTAGTTGTATTAAACTACCCTTGAATTTAGTTCAAATCAGTCTATCCAGTTAACATGAGTCATTAGGGAACATGACCAAATTAACACCTCTAGAAATCCTCAAATTTGGTCTGGAAAATGTAAATTTTCTCAAATTCGAGGATTAAATGGCTAAGTTCGTATTTGTGAATGGCAGAACAGGAGTTGACGTCTGCTATAAGAATATTAACCTGAATTCACCTCGGATACGATTAGTCCAACATAAGTCATTGCATGGAAGCCATTTTGTATGTATGTATGCATATATGCACATATGAATGATTGTAGGGTTAGTTATATAGTTCATTCCAAGGTTGATAATAAAGCATCCACCCATCTATGTCTCGCCCATTTCCACCTAAGCTATGCCCGCAGCGTACGCATGATGGATTCAATGAGTTTCAAATCTAAGTTTCAAGGTAACTATACAGGTAAGTTGTTGAAATTTTTAAACTAATTTAATTTCAAAATATTCAATAGACCATTTAATAAAAATGTAAATTTATCAATGTGATATAATTTGAATCCGTCACCGATGTTTCAATTTTTATGACGGAGCTATATGCCATTATAAATGTGATGTCAGCTAACTAGTGACGTTATTGATTCTGGCATCATACGAGAGGTGTTCAGTTTATTTTGTCACAAGATTGCAAGATTTCTTGCTGCACACTTTTGGTCAATTGTCTCACTCACAATACCTTTTTACAAAGCCCACGAGCTTACCGACACGCTAGTTTAGTTTGTTAAAAGTTTTCAACATGCCAAGACATAAAATAAGCGAGAGAACGGAGGGTATAATTCTCCATCTTTTGAGGAGGGGAATGAAGCCGTCACTGATCAGAAATGAACTTTTGAAAGAAAATATCAGTGTCAGTGTGAGGACCATTTATCGCGTAAAGAATAACATCGGAAAAGAATGACAATTGACGAATCTAGCACATGGAAAATCTGCTACGTTGAAAATCAGAAGAAGACGAACTGTAGTATCAAAACAAGTGATAGACAAAGTGAAGAAAATGATAGCAAGAATTAACCCACCGACACAACATGAGATGAGCAATCTATTAGGAATTAGTTTGGGATCCGTAAATAACACCATAAACAGTGTTATCAAGGCAAAACTCAGAAAAAAATGTTTGGTTCATAAACTATCCCTAAAGCAGGTTGAAAAGATGAGGAAGAGGAGCTGGAGGCTGTACCTGAAGCTGTGTGCGGTGAAGTGGAAAAACTTTGTCACCACAGATGAGGCTATGTTTTATCTAGGTGGAAGCTACGGAAAACGGCCAGTCTGTTATGTTAGGAAAGGACAAATTGAAATGGATAAGTTGAAGTTTGTTAAACGTGACAGTTTTGCGCCTGGTTTCATGGTATGGGCAGGCGTTAGTCATTACGGAAAGACCAGTCTTAAATTCATTGATCGGAATGTGAAAATCAATGCTGATTATTACATCAAACATGTTTTGAGACCATTTTTGAAAAATTATTCCCAGGGAACAAACAGAAGGACATGGTTTTTCACCAAGATAGTGCCTCCTCTCATACTGCACGAAAGAGCTTAACATACTTAAAGCAGAACAATGTTAAATTCATTAGACCTGAAGAATGGATGCCGAAGTCGCCGGATGCTGCCCCTATGGACTTTAGTATCTGGGGGATTGTCAAGCGCCGTCTACAGAAGTGGAAATATACAAGTCTTAACAGTCTAAAACGTGCTCTCAAAACCGAATGGAAGGCACTAAGTCAAACTGTGATCAATAAAGCCCTTTCTTCTTGGCCTAAGCGCTGTAGACTGATATATCATGCTCATGGGTCTCAAATTGAACATCTTCTGCAACAAAATTATTTTGTGATAAATTATTGTTGATTAAATACTTATTTGAAATTTGTGACAAAATAAACTGAACACCTCTCGTATACTTGAGTAACCTTCTTTAATAGTACAATTATGATAAGTGGTTCTTTACCTGGTTTAGCTTCTTGCCTCCACCAGAATTTCGGATTGCGATCATGAGCTCCTCGCGTGGATCCAGTTGCTTCTCAAAACGTTTGTCTCGTGCCTTACTGTCTTTTGACTTTCGTGGTCTTTGATTTGACTTTGTCCCAGTTTTGTTACCATGGCTTGACCACCAGGACGCTGATGGCTTAGCATTTGCATTCTGTATCTGAGAGTCGGGTGTAGGATTCGATGAAGATGATGTCCCATATGGAGGACTTGACGATGGTAGAAGCGGCGGTGGCGTAGGTGGGTTTGGTTGACTCACGCCTTTGTGCTGCGATCGCTGCACGCTAGAGTACTGCGGTCTATTGGCACCAGATTTGAATTCTAGAATAGCGTCGGAATTTGCGAGACCATATCTACTACCGGTACTAGCTCTGCTGGATGCCACCTCTGTGTTTATGCCATAGGCTGGTTGGACTTGTGAAGCATAAGGCTGTGTGTTACCGGCGGATTGCTGATGCATGATTGGCTGGATTGAAGGAGCGGACAGTTGCTGAGATGGTTGTGGTGTAACCGTGACTGGCATGGGTGGTTGTGGCGACATAGACATTGGCACCGTGGCCTGTTGCATGCCCGGTGGTTGCATTCCCATGGCGGCCATTGACTGCTGGAGCTGTAATAGCATTTGTTGTTGTAATTGAACCTGTAGCTGTAACTGTTGCATTTGAAGATGCTGATCAGTGGGCATGATCTTATGTTCTGACAGTAACTGCTGATTCTGTAGTAACTGCTGCTGCCACAGAGCAACCTGCCCTTGAAGCACCTCATACTGCTGAGTCATAGGTTCTGTCTGATCGCTCGGTACGACTGTGATTGGAGTTTGATTCACTGGTACTGCAGCATAACTGAAAGTGGGAGGTACTGCATGATTGACAACAGGAGTTGAGGCTATATGACTAACAGTGGGAGGTAATGGTTGACTGACAATGGGAGGTGATATATGGCTGACAACGGGAGGTGATATATGACTGACAAGAGGTGGTGATGCGTGACTGATGCCTGATGATGTGTACCGTACTGACGCCTCCTCTTCATGATTGACAGCGCTGTATGTATGTTTCTTATGCTCTGATGACATAGATGGTGCTTTATAAATATTGTGATCACATTTCTCCCTAACTACTCGAGCTGGGACTGCTCTAACAGTGTCTGGATCTGACCTTTGTCTAAACTCATTACTATGATACATGTCTTTATGACTAGCACTATTACTAGCACCATATCGGTCAGATTGGTCTACACTATCATCATCTGATGACTTACTTTTCCTACTCGCATCACTCTCTGCTCTAGCCTTTGCTCCGATGTACGGTCTTGCACACAGCATTGTCACACTGCTCTTAGAATATGCCGATCTTAGCTCCGATGGCAATTGTTCCACTGGAGATACTGAATTGTGTTTCTCCGGTTGTGTCATTACATATCGCTCAAAGTAACTCGAAGGTTCCGATACTCTTCGTCTATCATAACTTTTGGCTGTAATATTTTCGCTGCTACCTTCCTCGGACGATGTGCTAGACAATGTGACCTGTACAGCAGATTTCTTTACTGCAGGATGGGCAATCATCGATATGGATTTCTCTTCCAGGACATTCTCATCCTCGTGCTCTGTTACGGAGGCAAAACTGAGCTCTGTGGCACTTGGGCTTTCTAACTGATACGCGTTCGCAGTTTTGTGATGATGATAAGGACTTTGCACCTCATGCTGATGTGGACTTGAGATTTCTTGGTTAGAAAGCTCTCCAATAAAATCAGGCTTTGGAGAAGTGTGCTGATATGTAGCCACATCGTCATGGTAATGATGTTCAATGACTGGTTTAGAGCCAGAAGACCCATGTCTGTATATGGTGAATTTAGGTCTATCCAATGGAAGCGTTGTTACACTTGGCTGTTTTTTCGGTCTTGGTCCAAGAAAATTGATTTGGTTCAATTCGTCTTTACTAATGAAGAATTCCTCTTTCGTGCCCGAGTGTTTGGGTTCTTCTTGATAGTGTGTGAAGTTTGGGACATCCCTTACTTCTGTCAGAAAAATTTCCTCATGTCTGCTGCGTGGTTTTTCATTGCGATAATTATATGAATAATTATCAACCGTAGTCTTGCCTGGCCGATATTCAGATGAGTATTCATATAATGTTGGCCTTTCTTGTTCATATGAATAACGAGATGTCTTTGACTTTTCACGGAGCACATCATCAATACGAATATTATTGTCTCTTGATGATGGAACAGAATATTCATAAACACCACGTTTGTGACGAGCAGCCTGAATATCATCATCATCATCGGAAGATGATTTATAGTGATGAGTTGTCTTCTCTTTCCTATCCTTTCTATGCTTAATCTCATATTTTTCCTCATTAATATCGTTCCAATCAGGGACACTCCTCTCAGTATACTGTATATGGCGATCCCTCGTTGGTGATGTCGGCTCTTTGCTGGTCGCAAAATCTGGGATATAACTGGCTGCATCACGATACTCCTGGATGAGTTGCGGTGGACCTGTAAATATCACCTCCTCAACAATCGTCGTTTCCTCTTCCATGGACACATTGGCATGGTTATTTTCATTAAAGTCGCCAGACGAAAACTTCATCGGCGCATCATCTACTGTAAAGTTGTACGTCATTTCAGAGTTCTCATCAATGTGACCATTCGGGTGAATTTTTACGATTACATCTTTTTCGATATCATCAACGTGTTCTTTCTTATCATCTTCATCCGACGAGCTAGAAGATGCGGAAGTAGACGATTTGGAACTGGAAGATTTAGATGCTTTACCTGACAGGTCTTTCTCGTGGAATGTACTCTGTCCCTTAACAATGAATCCTGGCTCGTCTACATCATTTGAAACAACAATTTTCTTACGCGCTAACACGTCTTTTTCATTGTCACTTTCACTATCGGAGATGCTAATCTTGGTGACAAAGTTCTGCTCTGGAAGGGAAGACTTGATATGCGTTTCATCAGAAGTTTTAGCCGTTAGCTTATCTTTCGTCGCATCATCGAGTTTAATGACACGGCTATCTCCCCTTTCAGAAAACTCTGCTAGAACATCGTCGATCACCTTGGTATGATCTACATTGGATTCTGTAAAAGAAGGTAACATAAAAATATAAATTAATATTTAAAATTATTATTATTAGCACATACATGTAGTCTCTTAGATCATTGAGTGTTCAGATCCTAAATTCCACTCCTGTGCATATGATAGCTGGTGGTTATTTTGGAAACAATGTGCTGCTGAAATCTGTTGCTGGCTAACACAATAACAGCTTTCAGATGCGCATTGATTCCAAAGCATACACCAGCTTTCTTTTGATGGCCTCTATAACTACTTACCACTCTGGTGTCAAAATTTTAAATCTTCAAATTAAATTAAAAGATGAACTGGTATTAATTTTTCATCAAATTTGGTGGAAGACGGTGCTGTCGTAGAAAGCAACATCTTCCACCAAAATTGTTGAAAAATGTACACCAATTTCTTTGGTATTGACACAGTAGAAGATAGAATATTGACATCGGAGTGGTAAGGGTTAAAAGTTTGACATAGTCGCAGCATTGATTCCCCATGAAAATTGTAAGGACATCTGCATCAATCTCTATCAAGTACAAATACCTCAGTATTACATCGTGCTATACACCATTGTAAGCTAGCCATCGTTTAACATGCACATGTTATGCACACAAGCAAGCTCGCTCACCTGAGTGACACACAGGCACGTATGTACACATGTGCACACACGCACGCACACACACGACTGCGAGTACACGCACGCACGCACGCACACACACATACACATACACATATACACATGCAAGATAGGCTGTGAGTGCAGACATGCACGCAGACGCATGCACATGCACACATACGCAGAGATGCACGCACGCATGCACGCACGCACACACGCATGCACACACACACACACACACACACACACACACACACACACACACACACACACACACACAGAGATGCATGCATGCAGAAATGCATGAGCATGTACACATATGCATGCACACGCATGCATGCACGCACACACACACACACACACACACACACACACACACACACACACACACACACACACACACACACACCACAAACTTCTCACCATTAGTGCTACTATGATTGTGTGGCTGAATCTGATGAACCACTCTCAATAGTGACGGTCCAACCATGATTCACTGAGTCTCTGATAATGTACTACCAGAAAATTGCTTACAATCACTGATCTACCTGCTACAGTACATCTCATAAATCGCTTACAATCACTGATCTACCTGCTACAGTACATCTCATAAATAAGTCTCCATGCTTCCAAAACAAAAACACAAACATGTTAGTAAGTAGGAAATGTTGTTGAATATTTTGAACATAATTGGATTGGAAGCCAATCAAGACATTGCTGTCTTAAGCAGCAATGTCTTCCAATCAAATTATCTTCAAAAGATTTAACAGTCTGTTTTATTTTGTTTTGAAAACATGTTTTTAAAATTGTTTCTGAGCTGTACTCTATAATTATAAGTTATTTCTGAGCTGTACTCTATAATTATAAGTTGTTTCTGAGCTGTAATCTATAATTATAAGTTGTTTCTGAGCTGTACTCTATAATTATAAGTTGTTTCTGAGCTGTACTCTATAATTATAAGTTATTTCCGAGCTGTACTCTATAATTATAAGTTATTTCTGAGCTGTACTCTATAATTATAAGTTATTTCTGAGCTGTACTCTATAATTATAAGTTATTTCTGAGCTGTACTCTATAATTATAAGTTATTTCTGAGCTGTACTCTATAATTATAAGTTATTTCTGAGCTGTACTCTATAATTATAAGACTGAATCTCTTTAATTGTAAATCCTGCTGAAAATGCCTTCAACAGGGGTCTTGAGACATGGCCATTTCAGACCAAGAAGTGCACTTTTGAAAATTTACCATTTGACACGCAGCATGATGCTTGAATGACTGGCTCAGTCTGTCATTCCAGTGGTAGATTTTCAGAAATAATTTTTTTATCTGCAAATGGAGATTATCAATGACACATTTTCTTGATCAAATTTGACCATTAGATGATTAATGCATAGTCTCATTCCATTCATCATCACTTCTCTTCTATACAGTGAAGAGCTCCTTCACAACTTCGTTAGACAATTAACTCCAATAAAAAAACAGCCAATCAATGAAATAGTGAGAAATTCTCTTTCCGGAAGAGTTTTAGAAGATTAAAAGAATGTCTTCATCATTTGCCTTGTAATATATTTTCAATGTTTTAATTATATCTACATACATCAGAAACTTTTAATATTACTTCACCAAATAACAATTATTAAAATAATTTGATTTCTTTAAATTCTCAAATACCTAGCTTCAAGTGATCTTAATACAAAATCAACTGAAAATTCTGAGAATAATTTGACTGAAGGTTATAAATTTCTTGTACGCTGATAACCGATAATTGAACTGAATAATTTTAAGGAAGTACTTTGTCACATACAATGTATAGGACAGCTGATAAATAAATTAGTAAACATGCTTTCAAGACAAAAACAGAAACATGTTAGTTAGTAAGAAAACTTCTGTTAAATATTTAGAACATAATTGGATTAGAAGACTGCCTTCAGCAGCAATGTCTTCTAATCCAATTATGTCCAAAATATTCAACAGTACATTTTATTTTGCTTCGGAAACACATTGAGTTATTTCGAAGCTGTACTGTAAAACAACATGCTACAAATCAAAACAAAATGTGATTACATATTAGAACTATTTATCAGAACCTATAACCGAGCTAAAAAACATTCGAATAATCCTTATTCTTTGCTTAAAACTGAGCAATATTATCTTAATTATTTTGTTAGAGAAATATTTTTTTGCAAACCGACTGGCCATGCAAACACAATACAATTCAGACAATATCCGCTTAAAATGAAAGACAAATATGCAATAAAAATCAACGCTAAATTCACAATGTTTTAAATAAAATATTCAACTTAGTCTATACGAGCAGTGGTTGACTGAATTCCTGCCTATTCAATAGCTGTATGTCATTGGTATTTGTGAAAAACATTTGCATACGTTCAAAGGACATCCTTCTCAATTCTTCCCCCCCCCCAACCCCATAATCTCCCCCCACCTTCTCCCATATCCCACAAGATACTAATTATGATAACAATAATTAGCAATTCTTGCAGGATAGGCTGTGAAAATTAAACACAGATTTATACTCATTATTCAAATACATACCATGGCGCAGATCACATAAACTGCATGTCTGTCACGGTAATTATGAAAGCGAGTCATTAGATATATCCGGATTTTTAAATAGGTTTTTATGAGATTAATAACCAAATTAATTTATTTTGATTTGAAATTTCACAAGGTGATCATTAAACCATATGACGTTTAAATAAATTTAATAAGTATAGTTTCCATTATATCTACAGATGACCAGGTGCCAAATCAAAATATGCACTACTATAAAACGCTACATTGTATAGCCAGTAAAGCTTATATTCCAGTGATCAGCCGATTTATTCATTTTACCTCGGGGAATACAATTTTATTTTCTAAACCAATAACATTTTATATTAACCATTACCACACTTGTCAAAATTTAAATTTTCAAATTAAATTAAAAGATGAATTGGTGTTCATTTTTAAACAAATTTAGTGGGAGATGGTGATGTCGTAGACAGCAACATCTTCCAGTAAAATTGTTGAAAAATGTACACCAGTTTTTATTTTATACTGATACATTAAAAGATAGAATATTGACATCAGACTGCTAGGGGTTAACAAGTGCTTTTTGCATTTTGAATCCTGTATTCAGCTAAACCATATCCTCGTGTCAAATATAATAACGAGTTAGCTTTTTTAACCTAACACTTTCACGAGGTCTAGCTCACTTTCAAGAGCAGCATACACACGAAAGCTATCAAATATTTTGATACTGGTTAAAATTTTACTGGAAGCAACGGCTTCCCAGTAGATTAATCATAAAAGAATATCAGACAAATATTATAATATCTAGACTGTAGCAGTAAAAGTGTCGATCAAGAAAGCTCAATTAGGTAGCTACAGTAAATATCATAAAATCATAATTTAAAAAATAAAAACAAATTAAAACCATTAAACTAACGTATAAATTTTGTGAAGTGATGTATTTAAAAATTGGCCAATTACATGTAAAAGTAGCAATTAAATATATTTATCATCCTTGATAAAAACATTTTTTTGGTTGTGAAACTTTTCACTAAATTAGATAAAATATAATATAATATTTAAATTTGTTCTTTTAAATTTTTAACCTGGATTAAAAAACCAGTTATATATATTAATGTAGTGGACCGGGTTATTATTCATAAGTAACACTAATCAAAGCAAAAGTATCAAAACCTATAAAAGCTAGTACATTGAAGGCAAATAGCAATTTTGAAAACAATGTTGCTGAACTAGTAATCTAATGGAGGATTCCAGTTTATCAATCAATCATATGATGTCATAATCAACTACGTGACCTATGTAGGCTAATGTCATAATCAATTAGGTCTTATGAATCCTATGTCTTTGCTATTTAACAAGAACGAAAATCAGAGATTGCTAAAGTATGGGTCCCGATTCCGCCAAGCGCACCCCACCCCCCACCCCCATGCAAGTTTGGTCATTGTGACCTTGACCGTTGACACCAACATCGTTAGGGTTCTTCGAAACATCAAGGACATCCTCCCACCCAAGATTAGTAATGATCCCGTCAATCGAACTCGAGTTATCATCCGGAAACGCAATATTACATCATTAATTAGGTCAGTGACCTCGACCGTTGACACCAAATTCGATAGAGTTCTTCGGACCACCAAGGACATGTTCCCACACCAGATTGGTAACGATCCCTTCCATAGAACTCGAGTTATCATCCGGAAACACAATAGTACATTTAATTAATTAGGTCACAGTGACCTTGACCGTTGACCATTTGATGCCAAAATTGAAAGGGTTCATCGAACCACCAATGATAAGCATAATAAACATGCTGTTGAATAATTTGAAACTAATTTAACTTGGCGCTGTTGCTGCCATAGGCAGCAACACTACCCAGTCAAATTAGTATCAAAATATTCAACAGCTTACCTTTATTTTCTGGAAATTGCTAGTCAGGGAGTTCAGGGATCGATAGATTCCAACACGGGCAAAACATGGCTGGAACTTAGCTAGAGATTGGTGGGGCATAGTTAAAACTGGATTCCTCCATTGACGATGTTACTTAATGCCAACATTGCCCTTAAAATAAACATACGTTCTCATAATAACCAGTGATTAGACAGGAAAATATAAAATTTGAGAAGAAAGAGGGATAACTTTATTAACTCTGAATTTCGAGTAGCTCAACTTCAAGGCACACAGGTCAACCACTTGAGTATTTTCTAACTAAATTGACTGGAGGCTGTTTCAAACTCATTTTTAAATGAATTATCTAAGCCTCCAATCAAATTATTTAAAACTTTAACTTGTTTAATTGTCAAGATTGACCAAGAAAATCCAGATTTTGTATTTGTGAATGTCCATTTACATGCCAAGAAAAGAATATTTTAAAAAGAAAATTGACCACTGGAATGACTGTCCAGGTTATCGATCCAGTTATTCTAGTGGTGAGTTTTCAAAAATAGTTTTCTCTTGGTCTGAAAATAGAAATTTTTCAAAACCACTGCTGCAGCCAGTTTTACCCAGCTTGGGTGTTAAAACTTAAGACCTTTAGCAGGTGCTATATTTAGACTTAAATGGGGGGGGGGGGTATGTTGCGTTTAAATTTTGTGTAGATTTGTACATAATAATCTGAACCCTACCTGTATTGGATACAATATTGATGATAAAAACTGGTCACAAAAAGACAGGTGATCATATAGACACATTTCATAGAGATGCCAAGTTTTGATTTGCCTCAAAAGTGAGATTTGTGATGAGAAAAGTGAGCCAGGACTGACAGTGGGTTGGGGGGGGGGGGGGGGGCTCCCCTGAAAAGCTTAGACGTCCTCAGGGGCAATGACAGTGGATAACTGACAATGAAATTATAATTTTTATTTCATTCTCAAATTGTTGAACTTTATAACCCAATCTCTTCCCTTCGGGTCCCAAATTTGCGCATCTCAGACCCAAATTTTCACATTTTTGGCAGCATGACTACTTGCTTGAGATTTAGACCCTCTTAACGTGAGAAGAGGGGTTAATTGTGTGTGTCTCACACCCACTTGGCATCTCCGCTCATTTACAGCTTTGGGGCTAAATACTCTGTGGTTCGTTAGGAAACTGAATATTTTGGCCTCCAAAAGCAAATGGTCATTAGAGAGGTTTGTTTAAGTGTAATGAGAAACACCATCTCTCACTTTTAACCTATTTACCGATGAATTCCCTATATCTCATTTTCAACACAACCATAAAGGACAACTGCTCAATATTTAAAAATTAAATTGACTGGAAGCCATGGCAGCAACAGCTCCCTGTCAAATTAATTTCAAAACATTAAACAGAATAATTTTTATATCGTAAAGAATTTACCTTTTCAGGTATTTGTCATTGAAAGGGTTAAGAGGCATTATTACAGGTATGAGTTCACCTAATTACCCATTTAATGGTCTGATGATTGGTTCACAGAAATGAAAGTATTTGCCCATTTGCGTGCCATGAAGGCTATTTATTACTTATTTACCCTTCGATTGACTTGCCCTGTTAAAGAGCCCGCTATTCCACAGGTAAATTTGCAAATAGTTTTTTCTTGACCTACAAATTGACATTGGCCATTAAAGGGTTAAAAATATCTATATTTAATATATATTTCTGTAAGTACAAAAGCACAGCAATTAATGCGTGAACAGGTGATACTGAGGCTTTATTTGTACATAAAATGTTTCACAATTAGCTGTGGCGGCTATTTTAGAGAGTACCTTTATAAAGAAAGTTTGTAATTAATTTAAGCTGTTGCATGTACACATCTCACCTACGTACATGTTCATACTCATACACACATAAAACTTAGGAATAAACTTACGCACGTACGCACTCACGCATACACATTCAATGACACATATGCATGCATGCATGCTAAGCACCCCATCACACATATGCACAATTCAACGGCAAAATCAGATCAGTCAGAATGACCCACACCAACATGTATGACTCACACCAGACAGAAGCGTGTAAGGTGAGAGCCCACATGCACGCGCACGCACAGAGGCACAAATGCAAAGCCACAGCTTTATGGCCACATAGATACATGTGACCACCAAACCAGTCCATTACAATATTACAATACACACTGGCCACATCTAAAGATCTTTTTAAAAGTTTTAACTGTCTCACCGCTAGAAGCCACCAGACAATAATTTCAATGGGCAATAACTCTGAACCTGCTGAATATTTTGAAAACAATTTGACTGAAATTTGTTGGTGCCTTAGGCACGAACAACTTTCAGTCAAATTGTTTTCTAAATATCTAGCAGGTCTAGCGATATAACCCTTGGAATATGTCGTCTGCACAAACTCACCAGTCAGACAGTTAATATACATATAATTATTTTAAACCCATTTCGTCCTGAAATTCCAAAGCCATATTTTTTCAAGGAAGCTAACTGTGAAAACTGATGAGTACTTTGAAAATAATTTCACTGACAGATTACTTAGGCAGCAATAGCTTTCAGTCAAATAGTTTTCAAAATAAACAGCATGAGTTTAACCATAGCTATATGATCATGATGATGATGGCTACTGTATGTAAATGGGATGAAACTCTAAACACCTATAAAGAAATTTTAGGTATTATAAATATACACTTACTTATTGGACAGAAAAAATGGTCGTTGAAAAGCCAGTGATTAACCCTTTAGTTGTCAAACTGGCCAAAACTGGCCTCTGCTATGGTCCAGTGGAATAATTTACAGGCCAAGATAATAAAAAAAATTCTAATTTACCACTGGAGCGACTGGCTCGATAACCGATCCAGTCATTCCAGTCATAAATTTTCAAAAATTATATTCTGCTGGCCTGTAAATGGACATTCCACTGGACCATAGCAGAGAAAATACTTAAATTTTTTAAAAACAAACTTGACCATTAAAGGGTTAACCCTTGAATTTGTTCAAGAAAATTTCAATTTTCTCATAGAAAATGTCCATTTGCAGACCAAGAGAAGACGATTTTTTTAATTTACCACTGGAGTGACTGACTGGCTTGGTTATCGAGCCAGTCATTCCTGTGGTAAAATTTCAAAAAAAGTCTTCTCTTGGTCTGCAAATGGACATTTCTCAAGACCACGGCATAAGTCGTTTTTGTCTGATATGAGTGTTAAAGGGTTAAGCTAAGCAGTTAATGTCTAAGCCGGCTAAAACAGGCCACTGTCGCGGTCTTCTGGAAGTCCATGTGCAGACAAGGTTATTTCTAAAATTTTGCAGCTGGAATGACTAGCTCGATAACCGAGCCAGTCATTCCAGTCATAAAATGGAAACCAGAAATGTGGTTGCAATGCAACCATGAAGCTCGACTTTACAACGATCTATGAGGCTGGACTTGAAACATAAAATAAATATAAGCTTATTAATACACTTATCAACAAGAGGCACTGTGACACTCACCTGAACCATTAGCATTTGAACGATTTGCATTTAAATAGACATGATGGATAATTTCCAGAAAATCAAGAATCCCTGCTTAAAAAATTGACCTTGGAATCAAAGTTCTCATTAGAACTATTAGAGTCGATCACAATAGTTTCATTAAAATAGGGCCCTTGATTAAGGAAGTGTAACGTTTTAAAGAATTTTTGAAAAAGTCAAGATGGCCACCAGAAAAATTGACCCATTAAAATTCGGCATACAAGTTCTGAAGCCTAGTCCCATAGAGTCCTTCCAGCCCAATTATGTTGAAATCCGCCACGCCGTTAATGAGTAGCGTTTTGACAATTTCCGCCAAATTTGTCATAAAACCTAAGATTTTCACCAAAAAAAGGAGACATTAAAATTGTTAAACAAATTCTGAAGGCTGCCCACATGGAGTTGATCCAGCGAAAAAATTATGTTGAAATCCACCCAGCGGTTATTGAACAGTAGTGTTTTGACCATTTCCGGTAAATTTGTCATAAAACCTAAGGTTTTCACCAAAAAGGTTGATCAATCAAAATTCTAAATATATGAGCTGGAGTCTACCACGATAGCGTCATTCGATCCAAATTTGGTTGAAATATGTCAAGCAACTACGAAGGATTGGCATTTTGACAATTTCCGGTAAATTTTTCATACAATCTTAAGATTTTCACCCAAAATATCGACCAATCAAAATTCAGAATAGAAGTTTGGAGGGTACCAGGAGGATAGGATTCGTCCAGCCAAATGTGGTCAAAAGCGGTCTAAACGTTTAGGAGGAGCGATTTCATGGACGGAATACAGACACGATGCATGGCCGTCATGGCATAAGCTTACTTGACCCTTTGGGTGGGTCATTATAAGGAGGCATATGTCCAAGTTTAGGTCCAGTATGATTAACCAAACCTGAAACATAAACAGAAAAGTTGAGCTTAACGGAAAGTATTAATGGTGAAAAAAGCAAGATTATTACCACGGTCACAGTGACCGTGACCATTTGACCTCAACATCATTGTGAGACGCTGTGTCATTATAAGGAAGCACATGCCCAAGATTGGCTCCAGTATGATTAACCAAACCCGCGATATAAACAGAAAGCTGAGCTAAATACAAAAAGGACACCACCACCACCGCCGCCACCACCACCACTGCCGCTGGACGACGTGCAGTGTATCACAACAGCGTGTTTTACTTCATAAAGTCGAGCTAACAATAATCTACCGGCATGCATTTAAATGGAAATTTCTAAAGCAAAAATTTTAATTTTCTTGACAAAGTTTGACGGCTAATTTGCATATAAATAAGTTCTAAGCAAAGTAAACTACCCGCTGCCAAACAAGCACTACAAAGCAAATACATGACTAACTATCGCTTATAGAGGTCAACAGTCACGGAGACGCCTATCTACGTACATCAAACACACTCAATCAGCTAAATTGAACTTTTTCGTTGCAACTCATGCCTACCTAATATGTCTGTATACAATTTTTGATATTTCTGACAAAGCTCCCCAAGTCGCAACTAATAGGGTGGTAAAAATTGGTAATTGTTTACTTCGAATAAATAGAATAGATATATTATGAAAAATATTGCAGGCAGACTTTGAACAAATTATCCAATAGCTGACTAATTATCCCCACATGTCTTAGGAAATATTGCAATGGACCTTTCCAGTTTTAGCTATGCCCCGCCCACCTCTACCACCCACACTAAAATAATTAACAAAGCCTGAAACTTAAGCTAACATGGTTTACTAACAATGACAGTGCAATCCCTGCAGAAGTGATACTTATGTGACTATGTCTCACTTCTGCTTCACAGGGGAGACACCAGTTGTTGTGTCACTTGTGTGAATAAAAATACATTTATCATTGTTATATTCTACTACATACAATGAATTTTAAGAATTTACATCATTTAGTCAAAACCAGGAATGGAATAAGTTTGCTAGCCAGTGTTCATTCAAGTACTAATGAAAGCTACGCAATCATCATCACAATGTGTTTGTCTACAATCAGATAGATGATCATGTGTACAGCCTGGGACCCATTTATAATCTCCCGCTCTGTTTTCAAATGTAATCCTTGAAATCACAGCGTCTGAATTCCAAGACAACTTTTTCAGAAAGCTGTTGAATATTTACAAGCCGATTTACAAGCAATAGGCAGCAGCAACAGCTCCCAGTAAAATTAGCTTCAAAATATTCAACAGAATATTCCATACATTATAAAGAATATGGTCTGTAACGATTAAATGCCAACTGGGTTAAGTAAGTAGATCAGTAAATATAACATGATTTTTACCATAAATTCACGCTTACGGGCGTGGCACCGAAAACTGGCCACAGCTGGTGCATTTGATAATAGCAATGGAACCACTCGCTCATTTCTGTCACATTAGAAATGCATCTAGTCATAAAGTTATAAATGCAGCAAAAAAAAAAAGGAATATATAATTTCTCTTCGCGAAATATCGTCTACATCATTTAAGTTATACAACTGGTTAAAATTCAGCACAGCACACAAAATTCTATCTAATAAAAGCAAGGAAAAGAAAAAAATAATCGAAGTGAAATCTCAAATATAATCAAACTTATACCTGAATTTAATTCATCATTTTTAGCATCCTCCAATAGTATCTCCTCACCCAGTGCGATAGCTTGTTCAAAAGCGCGACTTAAATCCTCGGAGCCTATGCTCCAAGCACGTGCATGAGCTGGGGGTGTGAGAAGGTGCAAAATAGTGCTTGTGGTTAACACTTTGAGCCCCAAAGGCCAAAACAACAAAATCCTTTTATTGAATTAAAACAAATTTTGTTGAGTATTTTGAAATTAATTTTACTGGGAGATGTTGCTGCCATAGGCAGCAACATCTCCCAGTCAAATTAGTTTCAAAATAATCAACAGCTTCCCGGCATAGTTACCTTGAAATTGAGATTCTTGGAATTCAGGGGTCAAAGGGCTAGTATGAATCTTGGCTAGGTAGTCTAATCAAAATACTGCAAGAGAGGTAACGCTAACATAAATTCAGGTGTCACATCAGCTATTTTCTGCCTTTGTTCAAAGGTAGATTTCTTCATGAAATCTTACTTAAAGTTTTGACTCAATTTAGGCTGATTTCACAAAAGATAAATTGAATTAAATTTGATTTTATTATTTAATGAGAAAGCCTTTGAACTTTTAACCCTTTCACGATGAAGCCGGCCAAGATCGGCCTCTGGGGTGGTCCATTTCCAGGCAGAGAACACTATTTCTGAAAATTTGCTGCTGGAATGATTGGCTCGATAACCGAGCCAGTCATTCCACTGGTTAATTTTCAAAAATCGTCTTCTCTTGGCATGCAAGTGGACATGCTATAAGTTATTATTTTAATTTTTGGATGAAATTTTGTCATTAAACAGTTTAAAGGATAAACTCACTAAACTTTTTTTTTGCCGTCATGAGAGAGGAACAATAATTAAATTTTTAACATTTTTCACATGCCAAATTCACACGATTATTATCAATCGGAATATCTTAACATGAAATACTAATTAAAGTATCAATGTTAAATCTTTAGTGATCAAGATTGGTCAGGGAAATAGAGAATTTTTTGCTTACTATAGCCAAGAAAAGATTATTTTTGAAAAGTTATTGAGCCAGTCATTCTAGTGATAAGTTTTCAAAAATGGTCTTTGCTTGGCTTGTAAAAAACTGACATTCCTCAAGACCGCTACAGAGGCAGGTGTTGATCAGTCTGACCATTTATGGTTAATATAAATATTAATTACAACTTGATTAATCAATCATCAACTAATTTAGATCCTGTTGATTATTAAGAAATATTGTTCATATTTTAAAATTTGCTGTACTTTTGAACAAATATCTACCTGGCATTCCAATGAATAAAAACATTAGGATTACCTCCCTTAGACAAATATACACCCCTTCCTCTCCACCCCAAAAACTGGCCACCAACATAAGTACGCATACACTTAGTCCTTTAATGGTCAAGAGGGCCAAAAACCGGCCTCTGCAGTGGTCTTAAGGAATGTCCATTTGCCAGCCAAAAGACAAGAATATTTTTTATACCACTGGAATGACTGGCTCGATAACCGAGCCAGTCATTCCAGTGGTAAATTTCCAAAAATAATCTTCTGGCCTGCAAATAGACATTCATTAACGAATATTTTGATTTTCGTGACCACATTTGACGACTAAGGGTTTAATTAACGTGTTCTATGGCCTGTGCTGTTCTAATATTGATAAATTCAAGATGAACCACTTTATTTATTGGTTAAGATTTTAAAAAACCTTTTGTACTTAAGAACAATGAACCCCTTCAATGCTTTCATGATAAAGCCGACCAATACCGGCCTCTGATGTTGTCTTGAGAAATGTCCACTTGCACGCCAAGTCATCGAGCCAGGTATTCTAGACATAAATTTTCAAAAATAATCTCCCAGCCAGCAAACAGATATTTTTTCAGAAACCAGTTTTGACCACGGTGCCCATAAAAAGGTTAATTGTAACAAACAATGCAACATTAACCACATGCAAGACACCCCAATATTTTAACCCTTTCAATGACAAATCCCGGAAACTGTATATTTTTTACGATATAAACTTATTCTGTTGAATATTTTGACATTAATTTGGGCAGCAACGGCATCCAGTTAAATTAATTTCAAAATATTTAATGTTTTTCTTTATTATGGCATTGAAAGAGATATGGGGAATTCATCAGTGAAAGGGTTAATACAGGATTTGATGTGCTCTTCACCAAGCTTACTGACAATTATAAACAGTTTCCATAAAGTTAAAACAAAATAAAGATACTTACTCTTTGTGCTTTTCACGCCTTCTATCTCCATCGAAGTCGCGGCATCGGACATAACCGTGGATTTAGTAAAATCATCATCATCATCATATTCCCGACTCCTGACCAACAAAATACCAGAAGTGTCGACACTGATTTCAGGTGTATCGGGAGGTGGTGGAGTATCGGGAGGTGGTGGCGGTACAAAGGTCGGCGGAGCTTTGACCTTTGCCGGAATGATTATCTCTTCATTTACGACGGAGTCATCCTCTAACATTTGCATAGATGTTGTCGTCGTTGTTATGGTTTCACTGGTAACTACTTGTATGGTAGTGTTGACCTCTCGTTCAATATTCTCTGGGGAAATCGGCGGTGTTGACACGTGGATTGGTTCTGTTTAAAAATAAAATTTACATATTATAT
Source organism: Chaetoderma sp. LZ-2023a (assembly GCA_034401795.1). Taxonomy (NCBI): domain Eukaryota; kingdom Metazoa; phylum Mollusca; class Caudofoveata; order Chaetodermatida; family Chaetodermatidae; genus Chaetoderma; species Chaetoderma sp. LZ-2023a. The sequence goes on from CM067365.1 coordinate 2,170,282, forward strand.
TAATAACCTATGACATTCTGTTTTCAGGGAAGCTTGTTTCACAGCAGGCATACAGTACAGCTCTGAAATAACGCAAAATGTCTCCAAAACAGAAACGTGTAGTTGAATATTTTCAAGCTTGAACATTAATGGATCATTCCAGTTTTAGTTATGCCCCGCCCCCTCACTAGCTAAGCTCCACCCACATCTCGCTCGTCGATCCATGAACTCCCTGACTATGAATCTCCAGCAAATAATACAGGCAATCTGTTGAATATTTTGAAACGATGGCTAAGACTACTCTAGCTAAGATACACCCACACTTCGCCTGTTCCGGGATCGATTGATCCTGACATGTCTAAACCCCCTGACTATCAATTTCCAGAAAACAAACTTTACAGATAAGCTGTTAAATAAGCTGTTAAATAAGCCATTAAATATTTTGAAACTAATTTGACTGGGCGCTGTTGCTGCCTATGGCAGCAACAGCGTCCAGTCAAATTAGATTCAAAATATTCAACAGAATGTTTATTAAATGGCAAAAACATATTCAATTCGTACGTGTCGGACTATTGAGCGCTAAAGATGGGCTATATGATTATGACATCATCCTACACGTCATGTAGTTGATTATGACATCATATGAAGGATAGATAAACTTGGAACAGTCCATTAGATTGGAAAACATTGATGCCAATTATTGTTTTGGAAACATACTACGTTATTTCTTGAGCTGTACTGTACATTCTGGTCATTGACTAAGTACCAGGCTTATATGAACCAGAGCAAAGGTACAGACACTAGGCATGAACCAAGTCAATGACTTTCACTGACTTAGTCAATCGTCAAAACACGGCTCAAATTTGAAACCTGGTTTACAACCTGCTGACATGGCTCAGTATATTGATAACAACGTCAACAATTGGATTTAACCCTTTAAAGCCTTGAATTTGTTCAAAGAAAATGTTAAATTGCAGACCAAGATAAGATTATTTTTGAAAGTTTAGGGCTGATATAAATGTTAGAGTTAATCAGTCATTCTTTCCAGTGTTAAATGTGATATTTAGTGAAATTTCTAAGATAATTAAAGATCAACTAAAAATAATCGGAATAACAGGATGGCGTACATGTACCTATTGGGTCTCTATTTTTTAGTTCCCATTTAAACATACATCTGGGCATGGTTTAATTAGGATAGCATCTTCCTCAGGGTCTATCCCTTCTGCCTCTATGTCACTCATACGCTCATATCCTTACTAAATCAACTATTTTCATCCTAAATTTAACCCATTAAAGGTGAATATTCATAGCAAAATGCTTGAAAATAAAATTGTCAAAATTGTATACGTTTACAGGCTTAAATTGTGGGCTTAGATGTAATAAATTTTAACATATGATTATTTCACTAGGTATAAATAAGTACACAAATTAAGTCTCTAAAAGTACACAATTTAAACAACTTTATTTTCACACATTTTGCTGTGAATATGCGCCTTTAACTGCCTGGCTGCTGAGTTTTTGAAGACAACATATTCTACGGGTTATATCTCTGGACCGGCTAAATATTTTGAAAACAATTTGACTGAAAGTTGTTAGTGGCTAAGCCACCAACAACTTTCAGTCAAATTGTTTTCAAAATATTCAGCAAGTCAGGACTTTTTGCTCATTACAATTATTGTCGGGTGGCTTGCAGCAGCGAGACAGTTAACACTCAAGTTGGCCAAAACCAGCTTCTGCAGTGGTCTTGAAAAATGTCCATTTGCAAACCAAGAAGATGCTTTTGGAATATTTACCACTGGAATAACTGACTCGATATCCGAGCCAGTCATTCCAGTGGTAAATTTTCAAAAATTGTTTTGAGAAAATTTAATTTTGTCCATCAAATTTGACCATTAGAGAGTTAAAAACTCAAAAACAATATATGCATATTAACCCTTTAACCATCGGTTTTTAAAAAATTAAATCTTATAGAAAATGTCCATTTGCAGACCAAGAAGCCTATTTTTGAAAATTTACCACTAGAATGACTGGCTTGGCTATCAAGCCAGTCATTCTAGTGGTAAAATTTCAAAAATAGGCTTCGCTTGGTCTGCAAATGGACATTTCTCAAGACAACTGCAGAAGCTGTTTTTGGCTGATATGAGTGTTAAAGGGTTACGGTCCCAGGCTTTCTTTTGTGACCACTATTTGGTGCTCACACAGGTGGCTGTATAAGACAAGTTTGATCTAGTGTAATTCTACAACACAACTCATAAATAAGCTAATTTTCAAAAACAAAATCAGAAACATGCTAGCTCGCACAATTTTGAACATAATATAAAAGATGTTCAGTTGAATATTTTGAACATAAATGGATTGGAAGGCAGTAATGTTAGCCAATTATGTTCAAAATATTCAACAGTACAATTTATTTTGTTTTGGAAACATTTTACGTTATTTCTTGAGCTGTACTGTAATGCTTTGATTACCTCCATGGAAAAATCCCTGGTCCCCCTCTGGGCCAGCGTTCTCATCTGGATAGGACATATTAACGGACAGACGAGGGCACGGATCTGAAATGTATCATAGAATTAAATTCTAACAATCAGATTCACACATGCAATGGAGGAATCCTCTTCTAGCTATGCCACACCCATTTCTAGCTAAGCCCCGCCCACTTTATACTGCATGTTGAAATTGATTCTAACACCGAAAACCCTGAATTCCCAGAATTTAAATTTCTAGGTAATTATACACGTAAGGTGTTGAATATTTCGAAACTCATTTGACTGGGACTTGTTGCTGGCTATTGCAGCAACACCTCTCCCTTTCAAAATATTTAGCTGAATGATTATTAAAGTGTAAATTCATTAGGCACCCAAACTTTCGTGACAGATTTCATCACTTTTGTGACGGAACTACGTCATTTTGATTGTGACATATAATCATGTATTTGATTATGACATCATAGAAGAGTGACAGATCGGATCCATCCATTTATGAAGAACCACCACATTGTGACAACAAGAGGAATACGCTCTTATATTAACGGAACTACGTCATTTTGATTGTGACATATAATCATGTATTTGATTATGACATCATAGAAGAGTGACAGATCGGATCCATCCATTTATGAAGAATCACCACATTGTGACAACAAGAGGAATACGCTCTTATATTAACTATTAAGACACAATCCATATAGTTAGTGCCAGTTTTCATTTCAAATCAAGGTCTCCCTTTACACAGATTAAACAGCACTAGTACCTCGATACAAAAATATCATTCATATCACATCTATAATTTAGAAACCTTTAATGGTCAAGATTCGCTAAGGAAATTAAGTCTTTGCTTAGTGAATGTCCATTTACAGGCCAACAGAACACGATTTTTAAAAATTTCCCGATGGAATTACTGGCTCGTTTATCGAACCAGTCATTCAAACGGTAAATTTTCAAAAATAATCTGTTGGTCTGCAGACTGGGTTTTTATTAAGACAAGTGTAGAAAGAGCCATCTTGACCATTTAATAAAGTGTTTGGTACCAAAAGAAACAAAAAAATATTACAAAACTTATCAGAATACTTAAAAAACCGCAAAATTAAATCCTAAATTTTAAACTACATAAAGCTACTTAAGTTCTACAAAAATTCATCACAGATAAAAGTAACTTGCCTAGTAAATGTCGAAAATGAAACGATACATTCATATGCAGGCCAATAAAGAAGAAGATTATTTTTTAAATTTTACCACTGGAATGACTGGCTCGGTAACCGAGCCAGTCATTCCAGTGGTAAATTTTCAAAAATGGTTTTCTCTTTGTCCGCCAACGGACATTTCTAAAGGGCGCTGCAGAAGCTGTTTTTTGCCGATTTGATGAAACTTGCCTAGTATTACGTTCTATAGCTCCAAAAGTCAACTTTCTTTGACTTTAAAAGTCAACTTTCTTCTCATGAAGGTTCTGTTTTAATGTTTTCAGAAAGTTTAATACGCTTCCTTTATAATTAGGTGTATAAAATATTTTAAAAATTAAATCTAAGATTAAGTATCCTAATAATTTTACGTTCTACAATTAGACAACTAACCCTTGTGTTTCTAGAAGAATATGTAACAATTATATGTCTATTTTTGATAAAAAATACTGGTCTTAGTTTCAACAAGTTGCTTACACTGACAGTTTTCTGTAAGATTATTTTCAAAATAAATACCAGTTAGGACACACATGAGAAATGAATAAAAGATAGAAACCTGCATGCCCTGCCTTTTGTTATTTTAAACGATTTCGGTATTTCATAATTTTTCATTATAATTTTATTTGTGATACAAAATTGAAATATGAGAATTGATGGAGCTTTTGTAGTATCCAATTTTCTGTAAACTCATTAAATTATAATGAAAACAAAAACCCAGTTTATTTCACCAAATACATGTACGTTGAAGGGTAATTTTAAACAAATTTATATTCCCAGGTTAAATATTTCTGATTTGACTAATTTTACCACTAAAATTAACTTATTACGGATTATATATGATATATAGATAAAATTCTGAGAATCATTTCTGTGAATGATGCCAGGCAAGATGAACATTTAACTTTTTAACCCTTGCATTTGATCAATGCAATCTGTCGATCAAGCATATGATGTCATAACCAATTACGTCACATGTAGGCCGATGTCACATTCATAATTGATAGAAATACTCCATCATAAAGTTAGAATAATCTGTCAGTTGTACATCTTTATTATGTAATAAATATTCTGTTGCATATTTTAAAACTAATTTGACTCGGCCCAGTCAAATTAGTTTCAAAATATTCAACAGGTTAGCTGTATAGTTACCATGAAATTAGAATTCTGGGAGTTCAAGCTAGATAGTATATAAATCGATCCCAGCATGGGCGGAGCTTAGCTAGAGATGGGCGGGGGAATAGAGAAAAGTGGATTCATCCATTTGCATGACAAATTCAAGACAACTATCGAGGAACGCTGTTCACTGGAACCTGTTGCTGCATAGCCAACATAATGCAGACAAATTAATTTCAAAATATTCAACAGAATATTCCTTACGCTTTAAACAGTTTGTCATTTTGTATCTGTACCGGTTAACCCATTAATGGCCAAACCGGCCAAATCCGACCTCTGCAGTGGTCTTTAGGAATGGCCATTTACATATCAGAAGACTATTTTTGAAAATTTACCCCTGGAATGACTGGCTCGAAACCAAGCCAGTCATTCCAATGGTAAAATTTCAAAAATAGTCTTCTGTTGGCCTGTAAATGGACATTCATTATGCAGATTGCAATTTTCTTGAATCATGACTATTAACCCTTTAACACTCATATCAGCCCAAAACAGCTTCAGCAGTGGTCTTGAGAAATCTCCATTTGCCGACCAAGAGGACTATTTTTGAAAATTTACCACTGGAATGACTGGCTCAATAATTCCAATGGTAAATTTTCAAAAATAGTCTTCTCTTGGTCTGCAAATGGACATTTTCTATGAGAAAATTGAAATTTTCCTGAATAAATTCGTGGGTTAAAGGGTTAAAGGATTAACGAGCTTACCTGGTGGTGGAGGCCGTGGTGCAGGTGCCTTTCTCCTTTTCTGCAAAGATCTTTCTAATGAATGCACACGCTGTACTTCAATATTTCCTGCCTCTGATTTACCCGCTCCTGTTTTCTTCTGTGGTCGTGGTAACGTGACAATTTCGCCCAATATTTCTGCATTAGCATTATGTTCTTCCCGTCGAGCATAAAGACTCCGTAAACTTGGAATATTTAATTCTTCAACTTTGAAAACTGAGTCGGATTTACTTTCAGAATTTTCTATTGATGTGTCTATGTTTGTGACATACTGTCCGGATACCGAGGGTCGATCAGTTTCCGGAGAGCCTGTTTCACTGAGTGTTGTATCATGATAACCGCTGGAATCAGAGCTATTCCGTGAGTGGATTCTATGCTTACCTTTACTTACTTTAACAATACCTGGGGGAACAACAGGTTCTTGAGAAGCTTTACTTTTAACTTCTATTTCCTTACTCTCAGACCTCAAACTGTCACTCACACCTATATCTTTATGCTTTTTCAATTCATCACTAGTTTTATCGAAACCATTTATTTTAATTTGATGGTTTGTACTTTGTAAAACACTGGCAACTTTCGATTCAATGTCAGAATCACTGGAACTGGAAGATGCCCTGGAATGTGACTTATGTCCCTCGTCAACTTTCACATGGATTATTTCATTTGTTTCCTTATTAGGAAGTGAATATACAACCGAGTCATCAACCGAAGCCTCACTTTTCCCATGCTCTACTGAAACTGAGTGTTTTGTTTCTTCTATAACTGCTTCCTGTATATGTTCTACAATAGAATTTTGTTCTGTAACATTTGATTTAAAGTTACTTTCTATTTCTCCATTCATCTCCGTGTGAACATGTGGTTGTTCAACATGAACTTGAGTTAAAATAATTTCCTGAGTCTGTATTCCTTCTGTCCCACGCTCAGCCTTAAGTACTATGTCTGATTCTGACTTTGTTTTTCCAAGTTCAGGTCTCACAACAACAAGTTGAGGACTTGGTGCTTTCGGCGCTTGTCGCTTCTTTTTGGACATTTTTATATCACCTTTCTCAGATGCTGTGCTTCCGGCGGAAGATGTATGCTGCAAAACACGACCATTAACACTCGTAGGTAAGACCTCATTCTCATCGTGGCTCTCAGAAGGCATCGTGGCATACATCGTAACCGGACGATCTTTCTTGCTATACACAACGTGATCTGTCTTTTTAGATAACTGAGGCGAGCCACCGATCTTCTTTTTATCTTTTTTCTTGGATTTCGAAGTGGAGGCCTCAGGTTGAGCTTCATTGCCAATTTCCTGCTGAAAACAGCATAGGATAACTTAGAAGACACTATTAAATTAACCTGTCAATCAAGCAAATTAATCTGTCAATCAAGCAGAATTTCTATAAACTATGATACATTGCCACACCTGCATAGTACAGCTCAGAAATAACTTAGTAAAGTTTATTAAAGAAAATATATTTTGAACATAATTGAATTGGTAAACATTGATGCCTAAGTCTTCCAATCCGATTATATTCAAAATATTCACTTCCTGTGTGTTCACATGTCCTCTGATTACCCTTGCCCCACAAATGGAAGGGTGTATTGTACATGTATGTGTGTGTGCGTGCGTGCGTGCGTGTGTGCATGCTTAAATGTGTGTGAGTGCAGACGTATCTCAAAAAGTACTGATCCAATTTCGCTCACAGTTTAACACAACAAATGAAAATTACAGTAGACTAGGATTTCCAGACTGGCCATGATACGGATAAAAAAGACCGGATCTGAATCGGATCATATTCTAGATCTAAGTATATGATGAAACTACTAGTCTACATCCAATTTCTCAAACTTTAACACAAGACACAAGTGTGATCATACACTAGGGTTACACAACATTGGTGGTGATCCCAAGATCTGAAAAATCCAAAAAACCATTTACAATTTGACAAGCGCTTCGCAAACGGCACATAATACCACACGATGATGACAAACCAATGAATGAGAGCTTTCGAAAAATAGAGATATCTTCCTCAGACCCAGACCAATCATCTTATAAGGGTCAAAGTGACCCGTTAAATGGTCAAGGATTTATTGTCCGGAAACCAATTTTCAAGATAGCTGCCACAGCTTGCGGCCATATTGGACCTTTCAAGTTTTAGCTATGCCCCACCCATCACTAGCTAAGCTCCACCCCCGCCTCATCCATGTTGGGATCACTCGATCTCTGAACTTCCTGACTATCAATTTCCAGAAAAATATACAGGTAAGCTGTTAAATATTTTGAAACTAATTTGACTGGACGGTGTTGCTGCCTATGGCGTCCAGTTAAATTAGTTTTTAAAATTTCAACAGAATGTTTATTAAATGGTACACACACAATTCGTACGTGTGTCTTGTCCTCAGCCAAAATCCTTAGCTTCCTCAGGTCTATTCTTGACTTGAGTGTGCCAAGTCCTACTTTCTAGAAGTCACCTCGTAGCATGCTTAGCAGATTTATGCAATGACGGCCTCTCTTGGCTTTGTATTTGCTGGCTTATAGTAGGGCAAATTCCAAGGCTCTCTTTGCTGGTGTGTCTTCGGCATCCTTAGCACATGACCAAATATGGACCATCTTTGCTGGGCAACTTCTACAGACAGCGGCGACGTATTACACATCTTGTATAGTCTGCATCATTGGAAATTATGCTGTCTGGCCATCGGTGCCCAGTGATGGTGCGGAGGTGTTTGCGGTGGCAGGCATTGAGTTAGTCTACAGTTGCCTTTGGAGCTGCCCAGCAGTTACAGTTATACATCATCACGGATAAGCAGGTTGCGTTGTATAAACAATCTTTTTACAAACGGCATCTTTGATCTATGAATCTATAGCTATTAAGCGTTAAAGACAGACTACTTGGAATCATTCATAACGCCATGATTATGACATCAGCCTATACATCACGTAGTTGATTATGATGTCATATGATTGAGTGAGGGAATGGATTCATGAATTGCTTTAAAGGGTTCAATCTGTTGGGTACTTTCATGAACGCATGTGTACTAGGTTATATCCAAGCTGGGGAGGCAGTGATGTTAGGAACAGCTGGAGTTTTCAAAGGGGATTTCTGTTTTAGCCCATATGCTATTGCGCTTATGCCCTGAGCTAAGACCTTAGAGTATCATATGGAAGCAAAGCTGACCTTAATTTTGAAACGGTTAGCATCAACTCTCAAAAGCTATTGCTACAAAAATTAAGCACCAGCTATCATGCTGTAGCCAATGAATATAGTACAGCTTAGAAATAACATGTTTCCAAAACAAAATGAGATTTGTTCTGCAAATCAACATTTCTGCAGAAACCACTTTTGACCGAATTGAGTCTTAAAGGGTTAATTTAAGTGACTATTTTGTATAGCATAGGAGTTATCTCCCATGGTCTGCGTGATCAGCTTAACAGTGTAATGGTCAAGATCGGTAAAATACGTCCAAATTGTTGCTTAGTAAATGTCAATTTGCAGGCCAAGAGAAGACTGACTTTGAAAATTTACAACGGGAATGACTGGCTGGATTATTGAGCCAGTTATACCAGCGGTGAATCGTCAAAAATAGCCTTCTCTTGGCCTTATGAATGGGCATTACTCAAGACCACTTAGTAGAGAAGCCTTTTAGGATACAGTGTCATGAAATACTCTATATTATGATGCTACACTCGTTCAAGTACTGTTCTACACTCCAAGTCAAGGGATGCAATTCTGTCTAAAACTGCTTAAAACTATGTTGGGAAGAATTAACTCCCCCGACAAAAAAATCACTACTTTGATTCAAAATAACCTGATTTTGCAGACATCATAGAGGTAAGTAAGGTGGTGACTGTCGCAAAACTAATTTGATTTGGAGTCATTGTTTCCTTAAGCAACAACGGCTTCCAGTCAAATTAATATCAAAATATTAAACATATTTCTTGCCTTGAAGATGTCTCATATTATAATCTGATTGGTTGGTTTGACAACTTAACTCTTTAATGGCAAAGAAAAGTTTTTGATTTGTGCTCAGTGAATGTCCATTTACAGGCCAATAAGACTTATTTTTGAAAAATTTACCACTGGAATGACTGGCTCGGTTATGAAGTCAGTTATTCCAATAGTAAATTGTCAAACATAGTCTTCAATCTTCTCTTGGCTTGTAAATAGGCATTCCTCAGGACCACTGCAAAGGTCAGTTCTGAGTAGTATGACCATTAAAGGGTTAACCCTTACAAGCCAGAAACCACACATTCTTTATGATGCGTGGAATCATTCTGTTGAATATTTTGAAACTACTTTGTCTGGACAGCAACACGTTCAGGACAAATTGATTTCAAAATATCCGGCAACTTACCTGAATAGTTGTCTTGAAATTGAGCCACCGGAATTTCAAGGGTTAATACTTTAACTCTCGAATTTGTTCAAGAAAATTTCAATTTTCTCATGGAAAATATCCACTTGCAGACCATGAGAGGACTATTTTTGAAAATTTATCACTGGAATGACTGGCTCGGTTATCGAGCCAGTCATTCCAGTAGTAAATTTTTTAAAATAGACTTCTCTTGGTCTGCAAATGGATATTTCCCAAGATCACTGTATAAGCCATTTTTGGCTGATATGGGTGTTAAAGGGTTAATGTGTCCAGCAAGCAAGGGTTTTACATATGCATGGCTCAAGAAATAAACGTACAACTTTCAATTTCTTGTCCTTTCTGAGAAATGAGAAGAAACGACTTCTACGTTTTGGCTCGGATCCTGGTACTCCGTTTTTCTGCTTGTCTTTTCCCTTTTCTACCCTTCGTAAATCTGGCATTGACTGCGCCATATCTTTACCTGGAGAGGAGAAAATAGGATAAATACAAAAAAAAAACCACGCTTAACCCATAAAATGTCAAGCCGGCCAAAACGGGCCTCTAGAGGTCTTAAGGAATGTCCATCTGCAGGACAATAAAAGATTTTTTGTAAATTTTTCGCTGGAATGACTGGCTCGGTTATATGGCTCGATAACCGAGCCAGTTATTCCAGTGATAAATTTTCAAAAATTGCCTTACCTTGGCCTGCAAATGGACATACACCGAGGAAAATTGTTAATTTTTGTGAACAATTTTGACCATTAAAGGGTTAAAGAATTCACAATATTAAGCACTTACTGGTCAAACTGACCAACAGCAACTTCTGCAGTGGCTTGGAGGAAGGTCTATTTGCTTGGAGGAAGGTCTATTTGCTGGCAGACTATTTTTGAAATTTTATCATTGAAATGACTTGATCGATTAACAGATCCAATCAATCTAGTGATAGTTTGTCAAAATAGTGTTATCTTGGCCTGCAAATGGACATTCACTAAACAAAACCCTCAATATATTTAGCAAATCCTGGCCAGTCCTTAACCCTGTCAACCAGAAATCCTAGGTGACAATTTTGAAAAATTATGTAAGAAATAATTTATTGAATAGTTTGAAATTAATCTTGCTGGAAGCTGAGGGCAGCACTGTAGGAAGCAGCTTCCTATAAAATTATTTTCAAAATACTCAACAGATAACAAGATTTAAAATAGAAATACTGATATTTCAGAGTAAAAGTTTGAAAAGCATTCAAGGGAAGGAACTCTTACAGTATTAGACATACAGAAATATATTTTCAATAAAAAGATCTAAATATATATGCTATTTATAAATTCCACTTTAGAATTCTACATTTAATACCGGAACAAGTTATTTTTAAAAAGAAAAAAGCAGCATTAACGATTATAACGACTGAATGAAAAACATTTGTATATAACTTTGTTAAACTCACCTGAGCTGAGAGGACAGTATAATGGTAGAAATGTCTATATTACATTTCTATAATTACGCTATCATAAAACATCAGACATGCACAATTACATATTTATTAGCCCTACACAACAGAAATGTCAAAATCTTTTGTGATAACAAAGGAATATAGTGCTAAATATTTTGAAACTAATTTGACTGCGGGCTGTTGCTGCTTATGGCAGCAACAGCTCCCAGTCAAATTATTTTCAAAATATTCAAAAACTTATCCACATAGACACTTGTTTTTAAATTCAAACAATGGAATTTCAAGGGTTAAAAGGTTAAATGAAATGTGATCACATCATTCATTAACCCTTTAGCACACAAGCCGGTCAAAAATCACTTCTGCCGAGGTCTTGGACAATGTCCATTTGCATACTAAGAAGACATGTTTTACAAATTTACCACTAGTGTAACTGTATGCTCGATAACCAAGCCAGTTATTCCAGTGGCAAATTTTCAAGAATAATCTCATTGCCTGTAAATGGACATTTTTCATATAAGAACATTTAGATTTTTTAAATCAAATTCGAGGAGGTTTAAAGGGTTGAGTTCAAATTTGAAATGTCATTTCAAAGCAGGTTATTTATCAGTAGTGCCACTCCTAAATTGTGAAGACTCAATTCTAACCTAGTAATTCTTACTCTTTGCTTGATAATATTATATCTTAGCGCAAGATTAAAGGAAGCTGTTGCTATCGAAGACAGCAACAACGTCCTGCAATATCGTGTTCAAATTTAACACCAGCTTTCCTACCGCTGTCAACAGGTATAAAGTGTGACTGCTTTACTGTGAGCACCATAAGGGTTAATTCTGCTATAAACTACAAACCTGACCCAGGTAATATAATGAGGCCACCACAATGTTAAACATGGAAATGCATGCCAATATGCACCACTTTACACGCAAAAACACAGCATTTTGTCATTCAAAGCAATAATTGATTGTTTGATTCAAGCGCAAACTCTTGAGCCCTGAGATTTTTGGGATGTAGAGTTGAACGGGTTAACGTATATAGACCCATTCATGGTATTCAATAAGCTCATGTACAATGGGTAGCTAAAATCACGCCGACTATTTTTTAAAACTATTTGACTGAAAGTTGCTGCTGAGAAACCATTGGAAATGACTGGCTCGGTAATGGCTAAAATCGAGCCAGTCATTCCAGAGGTGAATTTTTTTATATTTGTCTGCTCTTGGTCGGCCAATGAACTTTTCCAGTTTTAGCTATACTCCGCCCATCTCTAGCTAAGCTCAAACCACAACTCGCTTGTGTTGGCATCGATTGACTATCAATCTCCCAAAACTATACTGGTAAGCTGTTGAATATTTTGAAACTAATTTGACTTGGTGTTGTTGCTGCCTATAACAGCGCCCAGTCAAATTAGTTTCAAAATATTCAACATGTTTATTAAATAGTAGATGTAAAATTCTTACAATGTGCCAGACTATTAAGCGCTTAAGATGGACTAAATCGAGTCATTCATGCCGTAATTGATTATGACGTCATCCTACACATTACCCAAAGGGAGATAATTCTGGAAATTAATTATTATATATTTAATTTACTCACTGTGATATTTTTATTCAGAGCTACTCCGAAGAAGTTTTCTTGTAGTATTGCTTATGTTTTATAAATCCTATAGGCCCAAAAATTCGCTCAAGAAAATCTTCTCTTTAAAAATTTCCATCCACCGAACAAGAGTACTTTTTGAAATTTACAATTGGAATCACTGGCGTAATTATCATGGCAGTGATTATGTGGTAAATTTTCAAAAATCGACTTCTCTTGTTCAGCAAATGGACATTTCTAAAGACCACTGCAGAAGCCGTTTTAGATTAGCTTGAGTGACAATTAACCCTTTAATGGTCAAATCTGGTCAGGACAATTTTAATATCCGCCTATTGAATGTCCATTTACAACCAAGAGAATATAATTTTTGAAGATTTATCAGAGGAATGACTGGCTCAGTTATCGAACCTGCAGCAGTTATTCCATTTTAAAATTTTAATTGTATTCTCTTGGCCTTGAAATGGACACTCCACAAGACCATTTACAGAGGCCGGTTTTGGCCGGCTTGACCATTACAGGGTAAGATGTTTAGCCATATCACTGTAGCACTGGAGGAGTTACATCCCTTGAATTTAAACTGTCCAATTCCGAGCCTCTCCAGGATTGGCATCACCAGTGAAAACCCTCTGTTTTACATGCATTTAAACACGTTAGCACTCGTCCCCCAAAAACATCTTCTGCAGTGGTGTTGAGAAATGCCAGTTACAGAACAAGAGATTTTTTTGAAAATTTACCACTCGAATGACTGGCTCGGTAGTCGAGCCACTGATTTCAGCGGTAAATTTTCAAAAATAGTCTCTCTTGATCTGTCAATGTACGTTTTTTATGATAGAATTTAAATTTCATTTAACAAATTTGATGGTTAAGCTGTTAAATGGCAGCCATAGTATGGCTGCATGCTCCCAAAAGAGGAGTTGAGATTGTGCAGGAATAAAAAGGGCCAATAACCAGGGGGGCAATGTCGGAAAGTCGGCTGAGCAGACTATAAACCATGACCCATACCTATTAAACTCACCTGTCATAACTAAGTCTATTTCATTTGACTTGAGATCTGAGATGCGATATCTCATATCTATCGAGCCCGCTTCTGGATACTTAGGGTGCTGAAAGCCGTACAGCGTCGGGTCTAAGCCTTTCTCTTCACAAATACTCCGGTAGAGCTGAATGAGCGGGGTATCCGGGTTCACACGAACAACCGTCTTCTGACCTTTTGGAAGATTGATCACCAACCGGAATGTCATCTGAAAATATAGAAGTACGGAGATTGTCTAAGAATAACAATGTCTTCTTTGATCCCTATGCAAAAATAGCCAAAGATTAAATAAACTGCCATCCACAAAAAAACAAACAGGTGAACAAAATTTCTTAACCCATCAAATATCAAGTCACCCGAAACTGACCTCTGCTGTGGTTTTGGAAAATGTCCATTTTGCAGGCCAAGCAAAGACAATTTTTTTAAATTTACAACTGTAATAACTGGCTCGGTTACCGAGCCAGTTATTCCAGTTGTAAATTTTCAAAAATAAACTCTCATGGCTTGCAAATGGATAATAGTCATAAAGCATTTCTTGTAAAATCTTGGCCTTTAAAGTGTTAATGAGAGTGATTGGTCAGAAAAAGCCTTGTGATTGATTGATGCCTCAGAAAAATGAAATACTACCTGCCTAACAACGCTAATTAGGCCAGTCATTAATTGTCTACCTACTGAATTTCTGCAGCCTACATTTTCATGGTGTTTAACTCAGGATATGCTGAATATTTTGAAAATGATTTGACTGAAAGTTGTTGGTGGCTAAGCCACCAACAAATTTCAGTCAAATTGTTTTCAAAATATTCAGCAGGTCCAAAATTATTGCCCATTGAAATTATTGTCTGGTTGCTTGCAGCAGTCAGACAGTTAATTGTGAATACAGTCAGGCGGTGTTTTTTGCATATTCAAGTAAAAACAGATAGTTTTGAGATGTACCCGCAATTAATGTAAATCTGCCCGTCCATCCGTCTGTCCATCTGTCAGTTGATCAGTTTATTTGTATGTCCAGCAAAGCTTCTTACCCCAATGTGACAACAATAGCGAGTCACTCTCGTTTAGTTGCGCATCGCAACTTAAGAGTACAAGAATTTGGTCTGTCTGTTGCTGTGTCAAATACTTTTTACCTAGTGACTGTCTGTCTGTCTGAGAGAATGAATGAATCCATCTGTGCTGTGAATAAAGGATGGGGTGGTATCTAAATATTGATACCAATAATTGCGGTATTTATAACAAGTTTGTGGACGTTCACTATAGGCACAATATTTTCTCATAGAACATGTCAATTTTCGAGACTCACTGATGCAGCTATCGATTCAGTCATTCCAATGGTAAATTTTCAAACATAGTCTCCTCTTAGTCTACAAATGGGCATATCACAAGACCACTACAGAAGCCTGGTTTGGTCTGATTGACCAAATAAGCGATATAGAGTACACATTCTGTGAAAGAAGAGTTAAATGTGTGTTTAATTTTTACCTCATTAAAGTATAAATAGAATAAACAGTAAGGCCAATGACAAAAACAATAACAACGCATGAACAGATAGTTCCAAAAATCTACTTAAAATAAAAGTTAAACAGAAAATAATTGATTTTATCTACCTGTTCACATTCTTAAGATGTGTATAACCTACAAGCCACAAATATGTCCTTGGTAGATATCCCTCACTTACTGAGTCTGCTGATACATTAACTACACTGACAAGTAGCACACCTGTGCAAGCCAATTCTTCAGCATAACTCTGTGTACACAGACTAGCTTAAAATGTACTTTGACAAAGAGTCCTAATGAGAGACCACCTCTGGACAAATACTGACCAGTGATCATTTCGGACATGACTACATCTGGACAACAACAACAGTAAACTTGTTCAAGCCTGTCTTATCTCACCTATCCACAGCTCTCTTAGGAATAATCCATGTGCAAATCAGCTCATATTATTGCAAGGATTACAATTGCTAGCCTGTGTAACAAAATTGCTTCTTAACCCTCTATATCCTACAGGTCACAGATGTACACAGATTTAATCATTTACTCTACAATAATCTCATTTGGGAGTATTTTGAAAACAATTTGACTGAGAGTATTTGTAAACGGAGGCAGCAACAACTTTCAGTCAAATTGTTGTCAAAATATTCAGTTATCATCTATGTTCAGGTCTATATAGAGTAAAATCTGGAAGGGACAATTCAAGCCCAGAATGTGAATGGTGAGCCTTTCAATTGCTATAAATGGCTAGTTGCATTTTAGCTTAGGAAGAACATGTTTCTCCTTTTTTCGGTGGGTGGGTTGTAGGGTATAAGTGGAAGGGTCTAGGTGTGGGTGGGTTGTGGGGTATAAGTGGAAGGGACTAGGTGTGGGTGGGGGAAGGGCTACTTCTTTAACACATTTCAGCTCCGCAGATTATAGAAAATTAGCAAATTCTTTATAGGGATATCTTGAAACTTAAATTTCATTTGCTGAAAGGCTTGCAGTAAAATTGATAAATTAATTCAAAATATTCAACATCTTACCTGTATTAGGTTGTAAATTTTAAGGTTAGACAGCAGATATGATTTGAGAGGTAAGAGGGTTAATAATTAGATTGGTCTGTAATTGGTTAACGGGTGACAACTTATTGATATTAACCATTTCAACTCTTACCACTCCGCTGTTAAAATTTTAAGCTTTCAAACTAAATTGGGCGTAAATAAAGTTTGACAGCAAAATTATCAACCAAAATTGTTGAAAAATGTACACCAGTTTCCTTTCTATTGACACAGTAAAAGATAGACTATTGACATCAGAGTGGGTAAAAGGGTTAACTTTGACTGGAAGCTTAATTTCTAAAGATACCTTTGTTATACAATACTACTGGCCAAATGTGGCTTCTACAGTAGCCTTGAGGAATGGATTGTGAATATAATTTTTTTAAATTTATCACTGAAACAGCTGGCTTGATAACCGAGTCAGTCAATCCAATGGTAAATATTAAAAAATATTCTCTTGTCCAACAAATGGACATTTTTGAAGGCAAAATTTTAGATTTTCTTGTGCAGTCTTGACCCTTTATTGGTCAAATTTGGCCAAGAAAAATTAAATATCTGCCTATTGAATGTCCATTTACAGGCCAAGAGAATACAATTTTTTTTAATTTATCACTGGAATGACTGGGTCGGCTATCGAGCCAGTCATTCCTGTGGTAATTTTTCAAAAATTGTATTCTCTTGGCCTGTAAATGGACATTCCAGAAGACCATAAGATGCCGGTTTTGGACGGCTTGACCATCAAAGTGGTTAAATGGATTAACTACTGAAACTTCATGAAATTGTTGCTTCCAGAAATCAAGTACAGCCGGTCAAGGTAATGATGATGAAAGAGTTAATCTGATGATCAGCATCAAAATGATAACTGAATGAATGGTCAATGGATGAATGAATGGTAACCAAACTGAACACTGGTCAGATTAGATAAATGCAGGATTGATTGCTTGATTGATTTAGTGAATGATAGATTGTTTGACAGACCAACTGATTAGTGGGATACCTATGCAGCAGGGGGAAGGTGGCTCTCCACCCACACTTGACCATTAATATGATGTCTTTAAAAAAGTGTATGAGTACAACAAAATATTAACATTAATTCTTTAATGGTCAAATTTGGTCAAGAAAATTTAAATGAATGTCCATTTAGAGGTCAAGAGAATACAATTTTTGACAATTTATCACTGGAATGACTGGCTCTGTTATCGAGCCAGTCATTCCAGTGATAATTTGTCAAAGATTGTATTCTCCTGGCCTGTAAAAAGACATTCCATTAGACCATAACAGAGACTGGTTTTGGCTCGCTTGACCATTACATGGTTAATAAATATACAATTTATCACCAGTGAATTGCGAAAACTAATAAAATTATCAATTTCATAACTATACTTTGATCGTCTGTGTCCAATTAGGTGACCTTGTGCGCATGCCAATGTGTCTTTCCTATACCTGAATATCCTAATCAGTTTAAAATCATAGGCAGAAAAATGTGCCAAGTTTTAGTATTAACAGAGATTCAAAACAAACATTGGAATTTTCATATGAACATATTTTAGGGAAATGCAATGTACAATGTTACTACAACGAATCTATTTACATTACATTATTAGCATGCCATTAAACAATTTAACACGCAAATTTGTAAAATTTTAAGTTTTCTTATAGAAAGTGTCCATTTGCTGATCAAAAGATTATTTTGGAAAATATACCGCTGGAATGACTGGCTTGCTTATCGTGCCAGTCATTCCAGTGATATATATCTTCTCTTGGTCTGCAAATGAACAGAGGCTATTTTTGTCCTGCTTGAGTGGTAGTGTTAATAACGGCTGCATACCATACAATAATCAGCTTTATCCGCAATTATCCAAAATAATTCCGTTTTTATTAACCATTTTCTGACAGAGGTCCAAGTTGGTACCTTATTGCAAACCAACTATACAATGAAACTGTTGTAGATGCAGCATCGATTTTCAGTAAAATTCATTTTTCAAATATTCAACAAAATATTTCTTAACATCATAAACAATATCTTTTAAAAATGGGCTATTACCATAGATATATATTTCAACGATATTACATTTCTATCACTATATATAGCATGCTATGACTCTTTAACACTCATATCAGCCAAAAGCGGCTTCTGCATTGGTCTTGAAAAATGTCCATTTGCAGACCAAGAATATTATTTTAGAAAATTTACCACTGGAATGACTGGCTCGATAATAGTCTCTTGGTCTGCAAATGGACATTTTCTAAAAGACATTTCTGAAGACCACTGCAGAAGCCGTTTTTTGGTCGATATGGGGGCTAAAGGGCTACTCTTAAAACTCGGTTTCTGCAAATTCAGTACGAAAATGGCTATAATGTCCGCAAAAAGCATGTACTGTACGTAGTATTGGTTAGGTTCCAAGGCGACCATTATTTCCAGTTTTCGCAATTGAATTAGATTGGTTATATATTTATAGTTATTTATATTAGGCATAGATTAAATACCACTTCTTAACCATTAACCTACAATTCAATGCAGAGTATATAATGAATTGATTTAGTTTCTGATCCGCGTAATTATTTTGGGACACTTCCAAATTGCCATTCTTGACAACAGCTATCAGTAATCCCATTGCATTTTGATTAATTAGCCCTGAGAACCTCTTTGTTTTGCTTGACAGTTATTTAATGACAAATTAAGTAACCCTTTAATGGTCAAGCCGGCCAAAACTGCCCGCTGAACTTGTGTTGTGGAATGACCATTTACAGTCAAGAAGATAACTGAGCCAGTCGTACAGCGGTAAATTTTCAAAAATAGTCTTCTCGTGGACTGTAAATGGACATTCAATAATCAAATATTGTGAATCTTTCAACCAACCTTGACTATTAACCATTTAACTCTCATATCAGCCAAAAACAGCTTCTGCAGTGGTCAGGAGAAATGTCCATTTTCAGACCAAGAGAAGACTATTTTGAAAATTTATCACTGGAATGACTGGCTCGATAACCGAGCCAGTCATTCCAGTGAAAAATTTTCAAAAATAGTCTTCTCTTGGTCTGCAAATGGACATTTTCTATGAGAAAACTTACATTTTCTTGAACAAATTCGAGGGTTAAAGGATGAAATGCACAAGTGAATGCACATGCAGTGGCTCAGTGGCTCAGAGTGGTTAAGGAGAAGAGAACATGACTCTAATGTCATCAGATTGATTCCCCAACCTGGCTGAGCTGTTGTGTACCTGAGCAAGACACTTCACTCTGCATTGTTTCAGTACACTTGTCTGTAAAACAGGTACCTGTGAGGGAACTGTGGGCAATACTGAATGTAAAAGGCATTGGGTGCCTATAGATTAGGCAGCCTGGTTTTATACCTCTTCCCTAAGGGAGTCAAGGTTGTGAGCGAATGATAAAAAATATGGCCTAATGGCCAGAGGGTAAAGTTTGAAAATCTGAGTTTGCATGTGGAGGTAGACCATAAATCCTGACCTATACCTATACATATATGCTTGTGCACATGTACACGCACGCGCATGTACACACGCATGCATGCAAGAACATGCACGCACGCACACACACACATGCACGCACACACCAGACTGTATGCATTATCATATTCTATGTGATCTCTATGTGGCCTGGAAGCCTGTAATTAAGTCAAGTATTCCCATTCTAGTAAGTCAACATAACTGTGTAGTATAATGTTCTAGCCTAAATCTCCTGTATCATGTTGAAGACCAACTATTTGTAAAACAGTCAGAGCTTTGAATATATAAACTTATCCAGAACTTATCTATATAAAAGGCCCTATGAATAGTATGACTATATATAGTCCAGCTCATAATTTAAGTTAAAAACGTTTTCAAGACAAAAATATGTTAGTACAATTTTGAACATGATGTAAGGAAAATTGTTCTGTTGAATATTTTGAATATAATTGGATTGGATGTCCTCCAATCTAATTATTTTCAAAATATTCAACAGGCCATTTCATCATTCATTTTCAAAATTATACTAACGAACATGTGTCTGTTGTTTTGTCTTGGAAACATGTCAACTTATTTCTGAGCTGCAATATAGAGACCAGTATTACCTGTCTATCAGCTGAATTTCTGTTCACTACACTTTCCATGGGGTTTAACTCTGGACCTGCTGAATATTTTGAAAACAATTTGACTGAAAGTTGTTGGTGGCTAAGCCACCAACAACTTTCAGTCAAATTGTTTTCAAAATATTCAGCACATCCAGTTATTTCCCATTAAAATTATTATCCCTTGGGGTGTATTTCCTTTCTAACAATCACTTTCCAATCAATCTTCACTTCCATAATTAAACACCTTAATGCACTTTATTCATATGTCCAACATAAACCATCTTCTCTCAAAAGATTGACTTTACCACTGCCTTCTTCCCTGCCAGCCAGTACCTGCCTCAGACATGTAAAACTGTCTATAGGATCAGTATTTGTCACTTAAAAGTCAAACTGGTATTTTTTATCTTTGTAATGATCTACGGCCAGATAGCTTGTATATGATACATGTCCAGTTGTAAATTGCAACTAGAATATAAGTCAATCCCTGCCTGCCTGCCTGCCTGCCTGCCTGTCTGCCTGTCTGCGGGTCGGTTTTTACAATTTTACAATGTGTTCCCACTTTTTTTATATTTGACCTTTTGACCCTGCCCCTTGCCCCCAAACCTCCACCACCCACCCCTCAGGGGCAGAGCCAATACAAATTATGTCACAATCCGCAATCATATGGGTAACTCATATAACAAATTTGAATGAATCCCACGAATAAGTTTCTGAAGATAGTGCAATGGACAGACAGACAGAGATGATAAAAAATATCCACGGTAGTTTTTCAAAATGCATGATGACAATTAATTAATATACAGTACAGCTCAAATATAACTTACAATCTTTGCAAAACAATATAAAACATACTGCTGAATATTTTGAACATAATTGCATTGGAAAACATGCTGCGCAATCAAATTATTGTTCAAAATATTGAACAGCACACTTTATACATTTGGTTCAAAATAGTACTAACTAACATTATTTCCATTTTTGTTTTACAAACATTTTAATTTACTTATGGGCTGTACTTTGTTATAAATTTATAGAAGTATACTGTATTTACCAAATGCGACAATTACCATCATTTTTACCGTCTCGCCGCTGCAAGCCACCGGACAATAACTTCAGTCGGCAATTACTCTGAACCTGCTGAATATTTTGAAAACAATTTGACTGAAAGTTGTTGGTGGCTTAGCCACCAACAACTTTCAGTCAAATTGTTTTCGAAATATTTAGCAGGTCCCGGGATATAACCCTTGGAATACGTCGTCTGCAAAAACTCAACAGTCAGACTCCTAGTGTTCAAGCCGGCCAAAACCTGCTCTAAAATGTCCATTTGCAGGCCAAGATAAGAATTTTTTTTTGAAATTTTACGACTGAGCATTAAAGTATTAATAAATAATAACAGTTCTCTCCCTTGGTGTATTCGACCATTAAAGGGTTGATCTATTGAATAGATGGAAATATTTACATTATAACCTGTTTCATGTCTATTCATTACTAATATATTAAAGCAATATTTGTATTAATATTATTATGAAAAATTTTCTTACCGCAGTTTGGAATTTTGTCTAGTGTACTACCTTAATTGTGCAAGGAACGACTTAATAATTAACAATAGCACATGCACAACATAGGCTATATATTTAATCCTATTAATGCAGAAGCGGGGGGGATAGATCCCTCCCGTCCCACCCAATACGGGCAGGTAAAGGAAAAACATACATGAGTGGTTTGGGCGAAACAAAAGAAAAACCATAGATTTATTCACATGAGAATACCCCGGCTGGCTTGGTTCCAGGTACAGATTAAAACAGCAATATATTAAATCACAATACTGGAATCTATCCTCATCCCTGTATATACTAAACTATGTATGCTATATTACAAACTATATTATATTACTACTAACGATTTAATATGTTATAAACCAGATTAAATACAGACTATACAATACAAACTCCGATATAATACAGCCTTCAGAGGGTGATACTCATGTGTCAGGATATCCTCAAGGGAGGGAGGGAGGGAGGGATGGGAGAATTAAATTTACATACTGGAAAGAGATATGGCTAGAAATGCAGATGGCAGAATGCTGGATTTGACAGCCGGACAGTGATTTAAGAATGACGATATGCAAAACCCATTGGTCAGCTATTCAACCCCTGGGTGAAGTGCAGGTGCGCGTAGGGTGTGGTTAATCTTACGAAGGGTTGGGATTGGCTCTGGGAAGTGCGCAAATTAATTTGGATCTACCGCAGACAAGATCGCAGTTGTCCAGGGGAAGCCATACAGGTGTGACCAAGGACCAGTGACAAGTATTCACAATACAATAATACATCGACAAAACACTGGATGGCTATTTCCTGCTCCATATTACAGTCAAATTTGATCAAGACTTTATCAACAAAATTTAAATTTTCCAATAGAAATTGTAAATTTGTACACAAAAATAACTGGCCAGACAGTCATTCTTATGCTAAAACAGCCAAATAATCAAACATAGTCTTTTCTTAGCTTGTAAATCAACATTTCTGAAGACAACTGTAGACAGCAACATTGTATGCTCTTCACAGTAAAAATTAGAATTTTGACATCAGGCTGGTAAGGGTTAGAGGGTTTGAAAGCTAACATGTACATAGATGTGTGTGTGTGCGTGCGTGCGTGCGTGCGTGCGTGTGTGAAAGATAGACTTGCACGTCCATGTGGTGATATATGCATATGAACGAGCGTGTCATATATGTCACATATTGGCCAATGGAGGGATTAGATCCATCACTCAATTACCAGACCGTATAATCAACATACGCCACTTGTTACATTGATGGCTTCACTCCGCAGCAACAGCCCACACCCCCCACACCCTCATATAAGTTTTAAAATATTCAACAGAATTACCTTGAACACTAGCTAACATGAAATTCAGATTTTGGGGATTCAGATTTCAAAGATTCAAATCAATTCCAACACAAGTAAAAAGTGTACAGAGCTTAGCTATAAATGGGTGGATCTGAGCTATAAATGGGTGGATCTGAACTATAAATGGGTGGATCTGAGCTATAAATGGGTGGATCTGAACTATAAATGGGTGGATATGAGCTATAAATGTGTGGATCCGAGCTATAAATGGGTGGATCTGAGCTATAAATGGGTGGATCTGAGCTATAAATGTGTGGATCTGAGCTATAAATGGGCGGATCTGAGCTATAAATGGGTGGATCTGAGCTATAAATGGGCGGATCTGAGCTATAAATGGGTGGATATGAGCTATAAATGGGTGGATCCGAGCTATAAATGGGTGGGTCTGAGCTATAAATGGGTGGATATGAGCTATAAATGTGTGGATCTGAGCTATAAATGGGCGGATCTGGGCTATAAATGGGTGGATCTGTGTTATAAATGGGCGGATCTGAGCTATAAATGGGTGGATCTGAGCTATAAATGGGCGGATCTGAGCTATAAATGGGCGGATCTGAGCTATAAATGGGTGGTTCTGAACTATAAATGGGTGGATATGAGCTATAAATGTGTGGATCCGAGCTATAAATGGGTGGATCTGAGCTATAAATGGGTGGATATGAGCTATAAATGTGTGGATCTGAGCTATAAATGGGCGGATCTGGGCTATAAATGGGTGGATCTGAGTTATAAATGGGTGGATATGAGCTATAAATGGGTGGATCTGAGCTATAAATGGGTGGATCTGAGCTATAAATGGGTGGATCTGAGTTATAAACAGACAGATCTGAGCTATAAATGGGTGGATCTGAGCTATAAATGCATGGATCTGAGCTATAAATGGGTGGATCTGAGCTATAAATGGGTGGATCTGAGCTATAAATGGGCGGATCTGAGCTATAAATGGGCGGATCTGAGCTATAAATGGGTGGATCTGAACTATAAATGGGTGGATATGAGCTATAAATGGGTGGATCTGAGCCATAAATGGGTGGATCTGAGCTATAAATGGGTGGATCTGAGTTATAAACGGATGGATCTGAACTATGAATGGGCGGATCTGAGCTATAAATGGGCGGATCTGAGCCAGAAATGGGCGGATATGAGCTATAAATGGGCAGAGTTGAGCCATAAATGGGCGGATCTTAGCTATAAATGGGCGGATTTGAGCTATAAATGGGTGGATCTGAGCTATAAATGGGTGGATGAGCTATAAATGGGCGGATCTGAGCTACTTGTATAAATGGGCGGATATAAGCTATAAATGGGTGGATCTGAGCTATAAATGGGCAGATCTGAGCTAGAAATTGGTGGATCGGAGCTAGCAATGGGTGGATCGGAGCTATAAATGGGCGGATCTGAGCTATAAATGGGTGGGTCTGAGCTATAAATGGGCGGATCTGAGCTAGAAATTGGTGGATCTGAGCTAGAAATGGGCGGATCTGAACTATAAATGGGTGGAGCTGAGCTATAAGTGGGCGGATCTCAGCTATACATGGGCAGATTTTAGCTATAAATGGGTGGAGCTGAGCTATAAATGGGCAGATCTGAGCTAGAAATTGGTGGATCGGAGCTAGCAATGGGTGGATCTGAGCTATAAATGGGCGGATCTGAGCTATAAATGGGTGGGTCTGAGTTATAAATGGGCGGATCTGAGCTATAAATGGGCAGATCTGAACTATAAATGGGTGGAGCTGAGCTATAAGTGGGCGGATCTGAGCTATACATGGGCGTATCTTAGCTATAAATGGGCGGAGCTAAGCTATAAATGGGCAGATCTGAGTTATAAATGGGTGGATCTGAGCTAGAAAACGGTGGGTCTAAGCTAGAAACGCGCATATCTAAGCTAGAAATGGGTGGTTCTGCGCTTTAAATGGGCGGATCTGCGCTTTAAATTTAATGGGCGGATATGCGCTTTAAATGGGCGGATCTGAGCTAGAAATGGGTGTATCTCAGCTAGAAACGGGTATGGCTGAGCTATAAATGGGTGGGCCATTAACCCTTACCACTTTGATGTCAACATTTTAAATTTTCAACATAAAGTAAAACATGAACTGGTGTTTATTTTTCAACAAATTTGGTGGAAGATGGTGCTGTCGTAGACAGCAACATCTTCCACCAAAATTGTTGAAAAAGGTACACTAGTTTCTTTGCTATTGACACTGTAAAAGATAGAATATTGACATCAGAGTTGTAAGCGTTAACCTAGAAATGAATTGCTATATTGACACTCAATATGACATATGACACACATGCACATGTATACCACCACATGCACTAATGTCAACCCTCTGACAGTGTTTTTCTGGTCTTGGAATCAGATTAAATGGAGAAATCCAGATTTAGGCTATGCCATGCCCATCTCTAGCAAAGATCCACCCGCACTTTGTCCGTGTTGGGATCAATTGATCCCTGCAAACTTGGAATACCAATTTCCAGAAAATTATACAGGTAATCTGTTGAAGATTTTGAAACTAATTTGACTAAGTGCTGTTGCTGTCTATGGCAACAACAGCGCTCAGTCGAATTAGTTTTAAAATATTCAACAGAATGTTTATTAAATAGTAAACATACAATTCGTACATCTTGACAGACTTTTAAGTTTAAGACCTTATTATGGACTAAATCACGTCATTGCTGATGTAATTGATTATGACATCACCCCACATGTAACCTTGTTGATTATGACATCATATGATCGATTGATAAACTGGATTCATCCATTACAAGTCACCGTTCATCATCACTGATAACGATCATGCTGTGAGTCTCTCTATTCAATTACTAGATTTGTTCAAATGTGTGGATGCTTCTAATCCACAAACATGCTTGACCTCAAGCTGACCTGACTGCCTTTTACTTCCTTGCAATATTTTAAATATATTAAATATTTGTCCTAAATTGTGAAACAATGTAACACTTTGATAGTCAAGACAGGCCAAAAACAGCCTTTATGGTGGTCTTAAGATATATTCATTTGCAGGCCAATAAAAAACTACTTATGAAATTTAACAACTGGAATGACTGGCTCAATAACCGAGCCTGGTAAATGGACAGTTACTAAGCAAAAATGTTAATTTTCTTAACAAATCTTAAACACTAAACAGCTAACAGGAATTCATCATCTTTGATCATAAACTTACTCACCCCTTTAATGGTCAAGCCAGCCAAAACCGGCCTCTTTAGTTGTCTTGATAAATTACCACTGGAATGACTGGCTCGGTAATAGAGCCAGTCATTCCAGTGGTAAATTTTCAAAAATAGCCTTCTCTTGACCTGCAAATGGACATTGATGAGGCAAAATACTTACCGGTACAATTTTGACCAGTAGTGTTAATTTGACCGTACAAGAAATACGCGCACTTAATCCATTAACCCGTAAAATGCCAGTGTCTCTATTTCAATACAACTATACATGGAAACTGTTGAACATTTTGAAACTAATTTGACTGGAAGCTGTTGCTGCCATAGGCAGCAACAGTTTCCAGTCAAATTAGTTTCAAAATATTCAACAGAATATTCCTTGCATAAAAGGATTTGTCATACCTGGTCTGTGAGTTATTTCAGGGTTATGGAATGCATATATAACACTCTAGTTATATGGCCTATACGCTCATCTGAAACTAAGGCACTTCAACTAAAAGGCCATCGCCTATACGTAGAACCCTAAGGCTTTGGACAGAATTACAAGGAGAACAAGGATGCGTCCTACCAAATTTGGTTAAAATCAGCCCACTGGTTTTCGAAAACACATTTTAAATTTCCTATTGCTTTAGTATGGGGATTTTTTGGCAGGAGAAAACAAGATGACCACCAAGCTGTTTATCCAACAGTGTCGAAACTGACAAATTTGATATCAGCATAGGCCCCGAAATAAGTATATAAAAACTATTTTTGCTTCAAGATCCAGCAAAGTAAGGAATTTAATATGGCCACCAAACAGCCTACCTTTTGAATGATCCATGGCAGCCATGGTTTTTGATGCATCAATTAACAAAAATAAATGGTCCTTAGTCTCTAATCATATCTCCCAAATTTTGGCCTGATCCATTTAGTGATTTTGGAGAAGTTGTTTTCGGGATAACTAGGTCAACCAAGATGGCGGCCTAAGCATTTCGCCAATCAAATTCCCTTGAACAAACTTGGTTCAGCTGTTGCCCTATGTGATGCTTCATTTTGAATCGATCCGCAGGTGATATCGGAGATTTTGAGTGTTTGTAAACATTGTCCAAAATCCAAATTGGTCGATCGCAGGGTTCGTACACCGTGGCATCCACTCTGTGAAATTCCATGACTTTTCCATGACTTAAAAAAGTGAAACACATAACCTAAATGGGGGACATTTAAGTCAGAAAATTTTGAAATCTAGATGCATTCAGATGACATCTCCTGCATTTGCATTTTGTCATGGAACTTTTCATTTCTATGGCACAATTTTTTGATGAATTTTTCCATGACCTATATGAAAAAGTACAGTTTTTCCAGACCCTTTGTATTACTTTTCAAATTCCATGACTTTCCAGGGTTTCCATGATAGTCATGGAAACCCTGGAGTGTCATATCAACGCATACAAACCATGCTATCGACTTGGATTGAACAAACTTGGATCTCTATCCTCTAATGATGCTTCCTGGCAAATATAATTGAAATCGGCCCGGTGATTCCTGAGAAGTTGCTTAAAAAAGGTTGATGGACAGACTGACAGATGAGCAATGCATTATTGCCGTGGCATAAAGTCACTTGGCCATTCTGGCCAGATGAGCTAATAAAGCATTAAAATTAAAATTATAATTTCTAATAACTGTATAATTATTTTAACGAAAAAAATTCATACCTTAAATTTATTTGCATAATGTCTTTATCAATAAATCCCAATTCTAAGAAAAAAATTAGTAAATTTCACAGTACAGACATTAATTATAACCAGGTGCGTTCGCGTGTACAACATGAATTCAGTTCAAACTGCTTGAATATTTTGTACAACATATTAAGATATTTGAAGTCGGCCCTATAAATTTTACATTAAAACTCCTAAAAACTATTACGCCGCACAAAAAGTGCATATCAGCCCCTGTACAGAAGATTAATAATATATCATCGTAAGAGTTATGAATACTTTATCTATTTACGGTGTAAGTGTAATTTCTAGCTGAGAATAGGCACGTTCAAAGATTACTACTTGCGGTTGCATACCTGCGTTGTTATGGATACGCTAAAATCTCTGACCGTAACCAAAGCATGCAAACAATGTAAGGTGTAGATTTCACTGTATTGATGAAGGAATTTGAGATAAAATCTGACATTCATTTTACACATTACTTTATTCTAGAATTAACCATTAACCATGGTGAAGCCGGCCCAAAACCCGCCACTGCTGTGATCTTGATGAATGGCCATTAAGTATTCGCAGGCAAAGAATAAATCTACCACAGGAATGACTAGCTCGATAAACGAGGCAGACATTCCAAACTGTAAATTTTGAAAACTGTTTTCCCAAATCCTGCAAAATGGACATTTTGATTTTCTTTACCAAATTTAGCAATTAAAAGATTAAATTAAATTAAATTTGTAAGACATCTTCATTTACACGATGCTAGTTTATTTTGAAAATAATTTGCCTGAAATCTGTTTCTGCCTTACGGCAGCAACAGATTTCAGTCAAATTGCTTTCAAAATAATGTAACAGCCTTCTTAACTAGTTTCCGTAACCTGAGTGATTTTTTAAGCATCAAATAATACAGGGTTTGTGATATGTGGCTTGCGATTATATATCACTGCATCCATAGAGGTATTAATATGTCTACATTGTTGACATGCATACTTAGCGATTGAGCCTAGTTTACGGTCAAACATGATTGACGTAATGTTACCAAGAAGGCCTTGATAGCGGCAGAATTACTCAGTATTCAGTATAATATTTAGGTTGAGCTAATGGTGTCAACTCAACTGCTGCATGTACCAGATATTTCCCTCGCTAACGAAATTATCGATTGAAACTATACATTTAAATGTGTTGCTTAAAAATTCTGTTCTATGGACCTACACATTATTCATATTTTCTACAACTACTACAGTATTAACATAAATCTAACAACGGTAATAACGGCTCTCCACACACTAGAGCTGGGCGGTATTGATATTTACATGACGGTATCGGTACCATGAAAAAATACCGCGGTACCACGGTATACCGTCATCTGAGCTTGGGGCATGCCAAGAAATTAGAACAATTTTTCCCATTTCCTTTTCACTTCCATCTCCAATCAACGGTAAATATAGGTAAAATAAATAAATCGGCTTCCTGATTTAGAGAAGAAAAACATGGCTATTGCGACTGTTTAGTTTCACGATTTTATTAGGTCACTATTTTTTTTTACGTAATATCATTCACGGGAATATCGGTCAAAGGGTGTGGTCGACTCGCTAACTATAACCCGCTGTTTGAGACATTGGGGCGCACTATTTTCAACCTGGATTGTTCTTGCTATTAATGTGTGCGACTAGCAAATGGCACATTTTATTTTGACAGTCGAGCGCTTTGATAAACCGAGTCTAGACAAAATCCGTGAGTATTTAAACTGGGCGAGTGTTGTACTCTTTTATTTCTGTTGGAGTCGTATATTCTGTTACTCGCAAAAACAGGCAGACACACATACATATAACACGACATTGAATATAGCCGATTCCAAAGCTCCTGATAATTACCGAGTACCCGATGTGCAGACTCGTTACTTGCCATGCTTCACGTGAACAATGCGTGTAACAAGCTAAAGTTATTTCCGCGAACTTCCGACGTGTAGCCAGTTGAAAAATGAATTACAAAACCAAAACACAATAATTTTTAGGTGTCGTTACTTAAACTGGATTTAATCCTTAAAGAAATTTCTTAAAACAAGCCAGAAAAATAAAAAATAACGACTTCAACGCTGCTTGTTCTTAATAAAATGGCAAATACTACGTTTTAGTAAATTTTCATTGATAAATTCAGCATAGTAATGTATTTTCCCACGGTCTAGTTCATGAACAACCAATCAGATACGTCTTTGCGAGATCGCTGTTGTGTTTGAATAGCACGCAGTTTGTATGTTATTTTGTTATTCTAGCGTGTTTGTTCGGTGACAAAATTCTTGGAGTAATAAATTACAAATAATAGAAACGGGAATAGGGAATATATTATAGTGTAGTTACTACCGGCGGACGGCCAGAGAATGAGTTTAGATGTTTTAAACAAAGCAATTTTACCGTGAGACTTTCAAGACATACGTTTGACATACAATTCTGCCTGTCATTATTTTGTAATTGACGTCTTGATGTTTGTTTTACAACGACCCTTTCACCTCAACTCGGCTGATAGTTAGGGATGCCTGTATTTTTCGGTACTATTAGCACTTATTTACCCTTGGTCAAGTCAGATTTTATGAATATATTTCTCAAATATTGCTCAAACATTATGGACGGTATTTGGAAATGTCAACGGTCACGGTATCGGTTCACGGTATACCGCGATCCTCACGGTACTACCGTCAGACCGCCCAGCTCTACCACACACCGACCCTACTCCTCCCCACCCCTCCCCTCCTCGCACAAACCCAGCCCACAACACTGCTCTCAGGCCTTACTCACCACCATGCCCGTCCAAGCACATCAATAATGCCATAACATCACATACCACCAGTACGCCATCCACCAGTATGGCCATACCACCAGTACCACCAGCAAGTTGTTACAACCAATACCGCAAACAACTGGTACAAACATACTGCTAATACTCCATACCACTATCAATCGCATACCGCCATCCTCTACCCCACACCGCCCTTCCAACTCCGCGACCACCCCATCACGTGACCACATCTATGCCCATAAGTCACATGATTACATCTGGCCACCTGAACAAAAAGTCTAAAAGGAGCTGATGATAAAAGGAGCCCATGATGACAGCTTAGGCTGTTCAGACTTTTGGATCTGACATAGACAGCAAAATATTTCAGTTAAAAGATAAGTTCTTAGTACCATAAATATAACAAGCTAAACCTGACAACCAAGTGGCCTCCTTTGTGCCCTCATTAGCATGTCTGCATGCCAGAGTGGTGAAGATCATTTCAGTAGAGAATGAGTAATATTATCTGGAAACTCTTCTCTCCCACCCTCACCAATCCCTCACCACCCACCCCCATCCCTCCCCACCCAACCCCATCCCTCCCTGCCCACCCCATCCCTCCCCACCAGCCCACACGATCCCATCCCACCCCACGGTCAATTAATCTTATTGGCTAACTTCTGATGACAATTCAAATTCAAGAGACCTTAATCAGCTACATGAACAAATCAGTCTGAAGCAAATTTAACTGCACTGTTACACTGCCACTGTCCACTTATTTGAATGCATAACTGCAGTCCTCGGAGCACATGGTGGCAATCAACGAAGAAGTAGTGAAAGCCCTTGCAAACTCACTTTGTCACAGCAAAAATTTCTCATGGTAGAAACAATAGCAAATTCACAGACTGACATGGATGATGTCGTAACCAATAATGTCATGAATGGCATAGCTAAGTTCATCACAAACGCTTAATTTATGACATGTTGTATGAATTGTATGTCCTTACTATTTAATAAACACGGTGATAAGCAGCAACAGCATCCAGTCAAATTAGTTTAATGAAATTCAACAGCTTACCTGTATAGTTTTCTGAAAATTGTAGTCCGGGAGGTCAGGTATTGATCGATCCAAACAAGGGTGAAGTGTGGGTTTACTTAGAGATTGGCGGAGTACTAAGCTAAAATTGGATTCCCCAATTCTCAGATCTGACTCTATATACACCATTCAGACCACAATTACTAGTGTCCATGGGTGGTGCCAATCTTAACAGTGAATACCACACATAAATATCATTTCCTCAACAAAGTCTTGTCAAAATACCTATTTGCCTGTCATTCAATACAGACATTGAAATAAGAGAAAAACCATATAATTTTAACTTGAGTACAGGAAATTGTTGGTTTAACACCTGTGCCATGATGTTAACACTTTAACACTCATATCAGCCAAAAACAGCTTCTGCAGTGGTCTTGACAAATGCCCATTTGCAGACCAAAAGAAGACTATTTTTGAAAATTTAACACAGGAATGACTGGCTCGATAACCGAGACAGTCATTCAAGTGGTAAATTGTTAAAAAGAGTCTTCTTTTCGTCTGCGAATGGACATTCTCTATGAGAAAATAAAAATTCTCTTTAATAAATTTTCTGTTTCTGATTAAACTTCTTATTATTTTGACCCGGATTAACATTGTATAAGCTTCGGGTCTCTAGTAACTGCATTAACTTGAGCTGTAGGCCATTTGCTGACAGTAATTACCTAGACATGTTTAACAATTACAGCTAGTTTAACTATATTTAAAATGGGTTTTTTTCTTTTCACTCCAAACCTTAGCAAAATTTAACTACAAAGAATAAAATACATAGGAAATAAATTAATTGTCTGTACTTTATATATTAAAGGGATGCTAATCTCATCACAAATATTGAATTACACTGATAGATTGTGGTTTATAGATTCCATATCATTCATATCCTGTCATATTCCTTTATCAGTATCACAATTATCTGCTTTGTAATATTGCATAAATACTGAACAGTGATCGCCACCATTCTGTCTCCTCAAATGATAGTGTGTAATGTCATGCAAGTGCCCATGCATTACATAACATATTATGTAATAATCTGTGTTGAATATTTTGAAACTAATTTGACTGGAAGTTGTTGCTGCCTATGGCAGCAACAACATCCAGTCTAATTAGTTTCAAAATATTCAACAGCTTACCTGTATGATTGCTTTTATAACACATTGTCAAACTATAGCTGGCACCTCTATGACTGAGCGTATATACCGAGGCAGACAGGCTAGGCTTTATCTGATTGGTTGAAAAGTAAATCATGACAGCCATCATAGGCTGTGGAAATGTATCAACATTTAGCTATTAAAGCCAGAATATCTTTCGTTGTTAAAAAGCTCAAATGTCATGGATGAATTATGGGTGGAAAATTCTATCACCTGAATGGTTAGTATAAGATAAGGTGGTGAGTTTTCCTTTAAATATGGAAGTTTATTTAAAAAATTTTAAAACAAAATTGATAAACAAAGATAGTACATATTGTACAGACCTATATTTTCCCATCAGGACACACAATGATATGGGATCCTCCCTATCCCCAACAACGGTATGCAAATTAATAAATTTGGAAAGAGAATTATTCGTGATAGAAAATCTGCACAGATGGAAGGACGAATAAACACACAGAGACCTTACTTAGCAAACCACCATTTTTTTAAACTTTGTAATGGTCAACTTTGGTCAAGAAAATCAAAATATATGCTTATTGAATCTCCATTTGCAGGCCAATCAAATACAAATTTTATTCAGATTTACCACTGGAGTCAGTGGCTCGGATTATCGAGCCAGGCATTTTAGTGTTAAATTTTCAAAAAGTCTTTTCTTGGGCGGCAAAGGAACATTCCTATGGTAAGAATGACTGTCATGGAACCAGTCATTCCAGTTGTAAATTTACAAGTCTCATGACCTGACAATGAACATTCCTCAAGCCCACAGCATTAGACGTTTTTAGCTGGCCTGACCATTAAAGAGTCAAGGTAACCAGAGTTTTGCGTTTTGAGAACATACAAGGAGAATCTGAAAAATTGCTTTATTAATTAATTAATTAATGTATTAATTAATCATTTGATAGGTATAATTATAATTAATAAGACATTGCAGATGTGTATAAGCATAGTAACTGTTGTTAACGATCATGCAGTCACTCTGATTTATTCAGATTAATTAACAAAGCTATACTAAATCATCTTTTTATCATGGAGAAGGAAAAAAACCACAAACAAATATTCAATTATTCCGCCATCAGATAGCAGATATGAAAATAAGAATTATTGACAATAGATTTTTCATGCAGAATTAAATGCTGCTGTATGTCTGTTAATTAATTCTATAATCAGACAATAAAGTCTGGAGTTTTTCTTAATTCAATTATATATCGTATAATGAATGGTAGATATATGTTTGTTTATAGATCACGAATGTACATGTATCTTTTTGCTATCATTCAGCGCTATTCTAATGGAAGAGTCCAGTTTTAGTTATAGCCCCGCCCATCTGTAGTTAAGCTCCAACTGTGCTTCACCATTGTTGGGATCGATCAATCCATGCACTCTCTGAATCTCACTTTCCAGAAATGTGAGAAAACGATACAGGTAATCTGTTGAATATTTTGAAACTAATTTGACTGGGTTCTGTTGCTGCCTATGGCAACATGCAGCGCCTGGTTAAATTAGTTTTAAAATATTCAACAACATCTTTATTAAATACTTAAAGACATACAATTCGCACAACAACGCTTAATCCGTCATAAAACAAGCGTTCGTTATGAAATTATTACGTCATTCATTATATCATCGTACAAATCACATAGTCGATTAAATGATTGATGGATGAACTGGAACGGTCACTATGCTTTCATTCAATAACTTGGTGCCATGTATCCATGTATGCCACATAATATAGACTGTGCACGCATGCCTTTCTGTGTATGCACATGCATGCTGTACAATAAGTTAGATTTTACTAGATCGATTTTCAACAAACTTGGGTGGCAGCTCACCCTTGGGGGCAAGTTGAACCCTCTTGATCTTGGGGTCAATAGGTCATAGATATGGAAGCATGCAGATGTGTGAAACAAGGAATTCTCTGAATAGGGTTTAAAAGTTAACGTCTCACGTTAGCCAAAAGATATCTGTATGTTCCTTAATTAGTTCAGACTGATGTAATAATTATAGTACACTTGCGGAAGGATGGCAAGAGTATTGTAGTCAGTGCTGTCTGTCTGTCTGTTTATTTGTCTGTCTGTTTGTCCACAGCATACATGTATCTCCAGAATGCAAATAGGTAGAATCATCAAACTTGTCACAGACAATCATATCAGTTCTGGCGAGAGAGGGTTTCAGGTCAAGTTTCAGTTCAAAAGGTCAAATATCTAGGTCACAGGCTCACTAGTTTAATATCGAAATAAAAATTTCTGCCCATAACTTCTGAATGCAAGAAGCTAGAATCACCAAACTTGGCACATCCACTCATATTCTGGCTGGCTAGAGATAGTTTGAGTTTCAGGTCAACGGGTAAAAATTCAAGGTCGCGAGGTTGCTAAGTGTATAATGGAATCCACATTCTTGGTCATTATTTATAACATGGAATGACAGGACTGAATTTGCATACCTGATACTGGCTCTGAATGTGCAGGACAAAAGTCGGATGCCTGACACTGTGGATGTGTCCGCTATTTATAGGCCTTTGTAGGGTTGGGCGATTTTTCGATATTATCGTCAATATCGCGATATACCGAATACCGATACTGAAATCGTCATAATTTCGAAAAATCGTAAATATCGTCAATACCGACAGGACGATATTGCACTTTTAACTGTGAGCATAATATAAAGAACTAAGTTAGAAATGTCATACTCTTACCTCTATTCGGTCCAGTAATAGTCTTTAAGTAAAAATTCAGTCTTTGTCTAAGGTAATAAAAACTTAATAAACTCCAAAATAATCTGTGTTCATTTAATTCATGGTTTGTTTGCGCTAATAAAATGATTTAAAGTACAAAATAATCCTTTGTTGTTCACTTTTTATAATTACATAAATAGACGACGCCATGTTTTTTTCTTGCCTCATTCTGAGTGTTAGTCAGTGGGGAATACCATTTGCACTACCCACATTCCAATCTGATGACGTCATTACTACAGGTCAAGCTATTTATCCAATAGTCATTGATCTGCATGGTTAAACATTCTTCTGACCGTGAAAGATTTAAACTTTAAAACCTTTTAGGTCGATAGGAAACCACACACACTTAATCCCTTATCAATACCACAGCTTGGAACGGTGGGTGAGGGGGAAGTTAATCTCTTGCTTTACCGCTATACGTTTTTATGTAACTTTATACAATATATTTAGCATTTTTAAACGAATCAGATCAAAATTCATTCCACATATAACATTACGGATTTATTCTAAGTGAGAAACAGCCTTAAAATAAATAATTTAGGCCTAATTATTTCCAGTCTTAGATCTGTTGTGGCAGTTTTGGCTGCAGTGTTAACTGGGTTAATTTCACACATCACGGCTACGCCTTGAGATCAATGGATAGGACTGTTAAGTAGTGAGTGAATTTGAATAGGTCTACAATGGGGCAAATTAGTATTTAATATTACAGACCAAATAAAATCTGATATAATTGTTTCCAGTCTTCACGCTGGTTCTCGTTATTTTATTAATTTGTATCGTCTACACTAGCGGCGGGCGTGATAACAGCAGTCGGAATTCTGCAGTGTGAATTCTGATTGGCTCAAGTATGATACGGCGGCCAATCAGATTTCGCTCTGCGGAATTCCTTTCTGCGCAACGAAGTTAATGCGTATTCCTAACTCAATCTTTTGACAGTTGTCGTGCGGTAAAGATAACACAAAATACAACACAAGAACAGAAGAAAATCCTTTATTTTTCTTATTTGTGATGGATACGGTTTGTTGCATTACATTCGTTGCTTTAACCTGTATATTGAAGGGTGTCAAAGTGTGGAATTTCGTGTATTAAATATGCGGAAATGGCAATCATGACGATCTCAATTTACGGTTTCAATGCAACAAATTTAATGAAAATAACTTGTAGACACCACCAATTTGAAATACATGTTATTCTATGTTTACACCCTAACTCCACACCCCACCCAAATGACGATATATCGTGATACCGCGGTATTTTAATGAGATACCGATATCGTCATGCCTTGAGCAATATCGCCCAACCCTAGGCCTTTGTGCCCAGCTTTGGGTCCCACTCATCGCACATGCCCAGTGATTGTTCCTCCTACATTCTCGGTCATTACTTGAGAATGAAAGAAGCTAGAATCACCAAATTTTGGCACATCCATTCATTCATATTATGATGGGCTATAAGTAGTTGTGTTCACATATCTGAACACCGGCATCACAATACGTTTTGGCAAGAGTGAACACTTCCTCGAGTGCATGCAGTCTAGTTATTATATTCATTCTCAGTCTATTAAATCGTTTGACCAGTTTGACTATTAACCGTTCCATGCTGAAACCGACCAAACCGGGCGCTATAGTGGGCTCGAGGAATGTCGATTTGCAGGCCAAAAGAAGACTATTTTTGAAAATTTATGACTGGAATGACTGGCTCGTCATTCCAATGCTAAATTATCAAAAATATCCTTCTCTTGACCAGCGGATGGACATTAAATAAGCAAATATTAAAATTTTCTTGACCGAATTTAGCCATTAGAGGGTTAAAGTGTTCAACAGAATGAGAATGGGTTAATAATTTCTGGTGATTATTAGCTCAGTCTCAGCCAATAATACATACAGAAAGATAGGCTCTGGTTCAAACTGGATGACAAACACCTAGGTCAAGTTCGGCTGGCTAATCATAGGCATTCAGCTCGTTTACTGGACAGGCACAGTTGCTATGCCCAGCCGA
Organism: Chaetoderma sp. LZ-2023a; assembly: GCA_034401795.1. Lineage (NCBI taxonomy): Eukaryota > Metazoa > Mollusca > Caudofoveata > Chaetodermatida > Chaetodermatidae > Chaetoderma > Chaetoderma sp. LZ-2023a. The sequence goes on from CM067365.1 coordinate 2,208,342, forward strand.
AAGCGGGACAATTAACAGTAGCGCATTGCTACCCGACTACTATTCCAGAAAATTTTGAGCTGGGTGCCAGTCTCGATTAACACTATCTGTCATCTGTTTTGATGGCCTATGAAAATGGGTTATTTTTGTCCACTAAGACGTCAAAAGGTGTACATATGAGTTAAAATGGGAAGGAAATGGGCATTGGGAACACTGACATACAATATGGGAAGGTATAATTTCATAAAAATTAAGTTATTTAGTGAAATATTTACAATTTTATATGCATTTAATCGTGGTATACGAGTGGTGTCGGCCATTTTGTACATTACGAAAATTTTGTACTAACCATTTGCAACCGAGGTCGGGTGCTCACTCGACTATAGTTAACTAGCTAGTTATATTCAAGCTTAACTGGGATCTAGCTAACTATGGTTTGCCAGACAAACTTGAACATACATGTATTCAGAGATTACGTGTATGCATAGTTTACAAATAATTGAAAATGTTTTTAAAAAATACAGAAACTTACTTAAGTTAGCACAAATATTAACATGGTGTGAGAAATGTTCTCTTGGACTTAATCTGATTGGAAGCAACTCTTGTCTACTAACCCCATAAAAATAGTAAGATTATAGTAATTTTGAAAATACAGTATTTATACTAGATTGCTCGGTCGATGACATTTCCTCGCAGATCCCCACATTCATGCTCATGCACTCCACAATCATATGGATAACTCACAAAACAAATTTCGTTGAATTCTGTCCAAAGGTTTCAGAGAACGCACATTACTATCAATTGCCACATGTTACAATCAAACTTTTGACACATACAAGCCCCCTGCACCACATACAAACATACCCCTGGGAGTGGAGACAAATGTACATGGTCTCTTGCACTCCGAAATCATATGGCCTAACCTCATATACCCATTTGGTTGAATTCGATCCAACATGTTAGAGGTGTTGCATTGCAGGGTGGGTGGGTGGGTGTGTGCGTGCGTGTGTGTTGCAGTCAAGTTACAATCAATTGCCGTGCATGCACGCACACATACTGGCGAGATGGCATAACCCTCGCTTTCAGTCGAAAAAAATCCATGGGGATACTCATATGACCTGGGCGGGATGGTGGGACTTTCCATCTTTCTCCCATCATTAATTGAAATATTAAGTTTTAATAAGCTATTAATGGGGGAGAGGGAGGGAGAGGGGCCTGCGTCTCAAGCCAAGCGCCATCAAGTCTCAGAGTTCCTCTCCTCACATCCGGTCCTTTGTAAACAGGGAACTTTGTTTTTTTGTCCTCAATTCACACATGGCTACAAAGAGGCCCTATTTCCTGTCCTAATCTATACACCTGTGGTCAGCGGTCACCCTTACTAGAATAACATGGCTTCGAAGTTTCTCTCTCCCCGCACATGACCTAATCCTCATAAATATTCATAATGCTCACAGTGATCCTATCACAGACCAGTCGGGCATACACGCACATGCCGCGTTCCGAGAACTCGACATGGTCAGCCAATCAAATCTCTAGATAATCTCTGGCGCGAGGACCAGCGGGGATATACCCTCTCTGCATTTCTAGGAATCCTCATCTGGCAAATTAATTTCCAAGTTTTAAAGTTTCTAGCTCTAGCGATAGCAATTTTTTCCCTGCCCTCCCAACCCCGGGTTGTTAATATGTATAGTTGTATATTATTTTATATTGCCATGTATATGTTTGCATAGTATATGTTGTTAATTACGTTATTAGATATTAATTAGCTATGCATATTTTTAGGAGAGAACCATAGATTGCACTATAGAAAAACATTGCATGTACCTGGGATTGATGCCGACCCAGTTTAGGAATTCGCAATACATCTATGGTTTTTCCTGTTCATCCAACCCACTGTGTCTGCCTTACTTCTTGTCATATCTACCCATCATGACCTGTGGCGGGATGGTGGCACTTTCCATCTTTCTCCCATCATTAATGATTTAAATAGTAGCTTAAATTAAATTCATCTATAATCTTGATACAGAACATTCCTGACACTTTGACAATTATATCTTTATTCTATAGATAAAGCAGAAGTTTTCTGCTAAATTATATCAACCCTTATCACACTGTTGTTTAAAATTGATTATTACAGAATCAATAGAGAAACATTAAGCCATATTTTGTAAAAGATCTTGCTGTAAGCTTTCGTTGTCTTAGACAGGGAGGAGCAACAGCTGTCAGCAATATTGTTTCTAAGTAGTCACTTAGCATATATGAAGCGGGATGAAAATTAGGAACCATGAGCCAGTCATTCGAGTGATAAAATTGCAAAAATAGTCTTCTCTTGTTCAGCAAATGGACATTTCGCAAAACCACTACAAAAGCGGTTGTTGGCCTACTCAAGTGTTAAAGGAATGCCTTAAAACCCGTATTTATACAACTGAAGTATTAGTTAAGACTGGGATCCCGCACAGGGACCCCTCCCAGGGACAGTACGCATGCGCAGCCACGGGACCCCGCCATCCCCCGAGGCCTATAAATAGCGGGCGCGCAACCAGTGACAGACATCCGACTCTGCTCTCAAACACGAGAACAAGCGACAGGTATCAAACTAATGCGTGTGGTTTTTTTACGTTTTTAAAAGTATTAGTTAAGCCCTTAATGGTCAAATTTGGTCTAGAAAATTTAAATTTTTTCATTCAAAATATCCATTTGCTGAACAAGAGACCATTTTTTTAATTTACCACTGGAATGACTGACTCGGCTACTGAGCCCAGTGATTCCAGTGGTAAATTTTTAGAAATAGACTTCTCTTGGCCTGCAAATATCCACTCCGCAAGACCACTTCAGCGGCCGGTTTTGACCCAGTAAATGGTTAAATACAATGCGAATCCAACTTATTCAAAATGATTTTTTATTATGTCAGGTAAGATGATAGTGACATCTTGGCACTTGACACCAGAATTCAATAGCTACCCATAACCCTACCTAGCCACCCACCCACCCACCCATCAAGCATGAGTAGGAAACAGTGACACGCATCTAAGTGGAGTGTGCTATGTATGTGTATACATACGAACTTTAATAAGCCCAATGGACTTTTCCATTTTTACCTATGCCCCGCCTATCTCTCGCTAAGCTCCACCCACACCTCGCTCGTGTTTGGATTGATCGATCCCTGAACTCCTTGACTATCAGTTTCCAGAAAACTATACAGGTAAGCTGTTGAATATTTTGAAATCAATTTGACTGGGTGCTGTGGCAGCAACAGCACCCAGTCGAATTAGTTCCAAAATATTCAACAGCATGTTTATTAAATAGTAGAGACATACAATTCGTACAACGTGTCAGACTATTAAGAGTTAAAAATGGGCCAAATAGAATCATTTGTGGCGTAATGATTATTATGTCATCCTACACGCCGCTTAGATGATTTTGACGTCATATGACATCAGATGATTGATGGATACTCTGGAAAGGTAATAATGTGATGCAAAGGTTGGACAGCAAATGGAATAGCGTCTAGTTATGTTGATGGGTGAACAGGGACAGACCCGACCCACCACTCCACAATTAGTTTTTGAGAATAACTTACATGGTTGGCTAACGCAACCACATATGTAAGACATGTTGAATATTTTAAAATTAATTTGACTGAAACCTGTTGCTGTTCTAAACAGGAAATGAATTACATACATGTATGGCATCTTTGTACTATAATATATCAGTACAATACAACATTTGGGATGAGACTAATATCCTTTTACTATTGGGTTAATAAAATCCCAAAATTGTTAATTTACTGGCAAATGATTTCAGATGGGTAGGTCGGTCCTTGGGTGCAGGTAAACAAGTTAGAATTGCATCTTATGGAAACCTGAATTTTAATTACGAATAACGATGGCTGGATCTAAATACATGTAGACAGAATACAACATAAATTAACCCATTAGTGATCAAGATTTGTCTAGAAATTAAAATTTTTTGATTAGTAAATAAATTCCCATTTACAGACCTGATGCAGAGGCTATTAATAACCTTTGAAATGACTGGCTCCATTATCTTCTCTTGACTTTCTAAACAAACATAACTGAGCCAGTCATTCCAGTGGCTAATTTTCAAAAGTAGTCTTCTCTTGATTTGCAAATGGACCATGACTAAAAAAGACTGTTGCTTTTCTTGACTTGAATCATGGCCATTGAAGAGTTAACGAGATGAGCATATCAGCTGAGATCTGGCACAGTCAGCTCTAGCACATCCTGAACAGCTTATTGAGCCTGGTTAGACTCCTATATCATGCTTCCTTTTCCGCTTGATACCACCATTGTCATTAACAGCTTAATGGATAAATTTAGTTAATAATATCAAAATATATACTTACTGGATGTACATTCATATGCAAGAAGATACTAGTTTGAAAATTTACCACTGGAATGACTGGCTAGGTAGGTGGGGGGGGCGTAAAGAATATTATATTGAATATTTTGAAATTAATTTGACTGAGCGCATGGCAACAACAGCTTCTAGTTTAAAAATTACTTTCAAAATATTCAACATCTTTCCTGTTCTTGAAATTAAGAAACTGGAATTTCAAGGGTTTAAAGCGCTATAATGCAGCAACAGCTTCCAGTCACATTTGTTTCAAAAATTCTACATAATAGATATCCTCCAAAACAAAAAATTTGATGAATTTGATGAATTTGATTTGAATGCATGTACACAAACCCCACCCACATACAATCATACTCACACACACTCCCCCCCACCCACATACAATCATACTCACACACACTCCCCCCACCCACATACAATCATACTCACACACACTCCCCCCACCCACATACAATCATACTCACACACACTCCCCCCACCCACATACAATCATACTCACACACACTCCCCCCACCCACATACAATCATACTCACACACACTCCCCCCACCCACATACAATCATACTCACACACACTCCCCCCACCCACATACAATCATACTCACACACACTCCCCCCACCCACATACAATCATACTCACACACACTCCCCCCACCCACATACAATCATACTCACACACACTCCCCCCACCCACATACAATCATACTCACACACACTCCCCCCCACCCACATACAATCATACTCACACACACTCCCCCCCACCCACATACAATCATACTCACACACACTCCCCCCCACCCACATACAATCATACTCACACACACTCCCCCCACCCACATACAATCATACTCACACACACTCCACCCACCCACATACAATCATACTCACACACACTCCCCCCACCCACATACAATCATACTCACACACACTCCCCCCACCCACATACAATCATACTCACACACACTCCCCCCACCCACATACAATCATACTCACACACACTCCCCCCACCCACATACAATCATACTCACACACACTCCCCCCACCCACATACAATCATACTCACACACACTCCCCCCACCCACATACAATCATACTCACACACACTCCCCCCCACCCACATACAATCATACTCACACACACTCCCCCCACCCACATACAATCATACTCACACACACTCCCCCCACCCACATACAATCATACTCACACACACTCCCCCCACCCACATACAATCATACTCACACACACTCCCCCCACCCACATACAATCATACTCACACACACTCCCCCCACCCACATACAATCATACTCACACACACTCCCCCCCACCCACATACAATCATACTCACACACACTCCCCCCACCCACATACAATCATACTCACACACACTCCCCCCACCCACATACAATCATACTCACACACACTCCCCCCACCCACATACAATCATACTCACACACACTCCCCCCCACCCACATACAATCATACTCACACACACTCCCCCCACCCACATACAATCATACTCACACACACTCCCCCCCACCCACATACAATCATACTCACACACACTCCACCCACCCACATACAATCATACTCACACACACTCCCCCCACCCACATACAATCATACTCACACACACTCCCCCCACCCACATACAATCATACTCACACACACTCCCCCCCCCACCCACATACAATCATACTCACACACACTCCCCCCCACCCACATACAATCATACTCACACACACTCCCCCCACCCACATACAATCATACTCACACACACTCCCCCCACCCACATACAATCATACTCACACACACTCCCCCCACCCACATACAATCATACTCACACACACTCCCCCCCACCCACATACAATCATACTCACACACACTCCCCCCCACCCACATACAATCATACTCACACACACTCCCCCCACCCACATACAATCATACTCACACACACTCCCCCCACCCACATACAATCATACTCACACACACTCCCCCCCACCCACATACAATCATACTCACACACACTCCCCCCACCCACATACAATCATACTCACACACACTCCCCCCACCCACATACAATCATACTCACACACACTCCCCCCCACCCACATACAATCATACTCACACACACTCCCCCCCACCCACATACAATCATACTCACACACACTCCCCCCACCCACATACAATCATACTCACACACACTCCCCCCACCCACATACAATCATACTCACACACACTCCCCCCCACCCACATACAATCATACTCACACACACTCCCCCCCACCCACATACAATCATACTCACACACACTCCCCCCACCCACATACAATCATACTCACACACACTCCCCCCACCCACATACAATCATACTCACACACACTCCCCCCACCCACATACAATCATACTCACACACACTCCCCCCACCCACATACAATCATACTCACACACACTCCCCTGATTACCTTCAGTCCTACTTGTTTGAGAACCATGAACGCTTTCTTCAGCTAACATTTGTTATCAGTCCCGCATTGAAGATATTATGAGCAACATGCGTATACTGCACTCAGGTGCAATGACAAACACATTGATTAATAGATCATGGTCCCCAGCCATGCCAGCAATGGCTTTTTTCTCATCAGATAAGATAAAATGAATATGGTGATATGCAAATGTAATCCCTGTTGTTGATAGGCAAATGTAATCCCTGTTGTTGATAGGCAAATGTAGTAGTCCCTGTTATTGATAGGCAAATGTAATCCATATTATTGATAGGCAAATGTAATCCCTGTTATTGATAGGCAAATGTAATCCCTGTTATTGATAGGCAAATGTAATCCCTGTTATTGTTAGGCAAATGTAATCCATATTATTGATAGGCAAATGTAATCCCTGTTATTGATAGGCAAATGTAATCCCTGTTATTGTTAGGCAAATGTAATCCATATTATTGATAGGCAAATGTAATCCCTGTTATTGATAGGCAAATGTAATCCCTGTTATTGATAGGCAAATGTAATAATAATAATAATAATAATAATAATAAGTACATTTATAAAGCGCTGAATCCATGACAATGCGTGCTCTAAGCGCTAGTGCGTATAGCTATATCTACTGAGAATATGCTCGTTTGAAAAGGGTGGTTTTCAGTTGTGATTTGAAAATATCTAATGATGCCGAGTTTTTTAGACTAAGTGGTAGATTGTTCCACTCGGTGGGAGCTGCGTAAGCGAAAGTTTTGTGGCCATATGTAGTAGAATTTACTTTTGGGACGTTTAGCAGCATCTGGTTGACAGATCTGAGTGATCGACCTGGCGAATATGGTTGTACTAGTTCAGTTAAGTATGCAGGGGCAGTACCGGAAACACATTGGTAAGTCAAGCATAACATTTTGAAAGTGATTCTCTGCTCGATCGGGAGCCAATGCAAATTCTGTAAGACAGGGGTTATGTGATCATACTTTCGGTGGAGTGATATGATTCTAGCAGCGGTATTTTGTACAATCTGTAGCTTATGAATAAGTTGTTTTGGTGCACCAATAAGCAAGCTGTTACAATAATCAAGTCTTGACGATATTAACGCCAGTATAAGCATGATTGTAGCCTCCTTCGTAATATACCGTCTGATGCAACCAATATTACGTAGCTGGTACGAGCACACTTTGCAGAGATGATTAACATGCTTTTCCATGGTCAGTTCATTATCAAGCATTACCCCTAGATCTTTCACCACAGGTGACAGATTTATTTGGCTTGTTCCAACAGTGATGCATGTCAAGTCTGATTTAGCGCGCCTAATCACCGGACCAACTAGCATGGCCTCCGTTTTGTCGTCATTTAGCTTCAACATATTCAATGTCATCCAGGATTTAATGTCCGAACAGCAGTCATTTAGTTGATCTGTTGCCATACTTGCGGCTGATACTGATGGTATAAAACTGTTGATGAGCTGCGTGTCATCGGCGTAGAAATGGCGTTGGATGTTGTGGTTCTCGATTTTCTGTCCAAGTTGCCGTGTGTATAGCGTAAATAATACTGGACCCAAAATCGATCCTTGCGGCACACCACACGTGAGCTTGATCGGTTCGGAGAATGATCCGTTTACGCAGACTGACTGATATCTCTCGGATAGATACGATTCAAACCAGTTCCATACTGGGCCATCTAATCCAAATGTATGACGCAATTGTGATAAAAGTATCTGATGGTCAATAGTGTCGAATGCGGCACTCAAATCTAACAATAGCAGCAGAGAAACATTACCTTTGTCAACAGCACTGCGAATATCATTTACAACCCTTAGAAGGGCTGTTTCGGTGCTATGGTATTGTCGGTATGCGGACTGAAATGGCTCATATAAATCACATTTTCGTAAATGGACTGACAGTCTTTTAAGTACCGCCTTTTCGACAAGTTTTGACATGAAAGGTAAGTTCGAAACCGGTCTATAGTTATTCAAGGTATCGTGGTCCAGGCCATTCTTTTTCAGTAGTGGTTTGACAATAGCCCGTTTGAATGACGCTGGCATAGTCCCGGACATTAGACTAGAATTAACCATCATCCGCATCACTGATAGGCAAATGTAATCCCTGTTATTGATAGGCAAATGTAATCCGCATCACTGATAGGCAAATGTAATCCATGTTATTGGTAGGCAAATGTAATCCCTGCCATTGACAGGCAAATGTAATCCCTGCCATTGATAGGCAAATGTAATTCCTGCCATTGATAGGCAATTGCAATCACTGTTATTGACAGGAAAATACATTTAATCTGTGTTATTTGCCATATTCGACTGATCTGTTCTGTGCCAACTAATTTCTTGTTGAGTACATTTTTGTTTGACTGGTATGATCTTGTGACAAGTTCTGTGAGTAACTGTTTTAAAATATTTAAGTACCAAGGAGAAGGCCTACCTACTATTTTCTAGTCCACGAAAATTGCATTTACCTGGGTTCCTAAAGTCATGTTATTTTTGATAAGTACTATAAAAGAATTATTCACTGGTAAAATACATCGAATATAGCAATTCACCTTTACAGAGTATCTATCTTCAAGTCTGACGTCATAATCAACTACGGGACCTGTAGAATGATATCATAATGAATGACGTCATTATGACATCATGAAAATGATGTAGATAAGTACATCACAAACGCATATTTGAAGACGGACTATGCATTATTGTGCGAATTGTATGTATTTAATAAATATTCTGTTCTATATTTTGAAACAACTGGGCGTTGTTGTTGCCATGCAACAGCCCCCAATCAAATTGGTTTCAAAGTATTCAACAGCTTACATGCAGTTTTCTGGAAATTGATAGTCAATCGTTCATGGATCGATCCTGACATGAGTGACGTGTGGGTGGAGCTTAACTAGAGATGGGCGGGGCATATCTAAAACTGGAAAAGTACATTAACCTTTTAATCCTCAAATTTGGGGTCACGATAATTCTTATAAACAAGGTCCATTAGGAGACTAAGAAGACAGTTTTTTATAATTTACCATTTGAATAACTGGCTCGGTTATCGAGCCAGTCATTCCAGTTGTATTTCTTCAAAAATCATCTTCCATTAGTCTGCTAATGGACATCTCTCAAGACCACTGTAGAAGCCATCTTTGGCTGGCTTGGGTGTTTAAAAGGGTCATGTGTTACCTCGAATGCTGGAACAGATCGCTTTTTCTCAAATGCCTGTCTATTCCTCTCTTGTTCCGCAACCTTATCCACCAACTTCACCATGGTGATACCCAGTGAACCGATTGATTGATTCGCCTTATAGTCAATCAATCTACCTGTCTCCGGAGATGAGACAACCAGCTTGTGATTGGACGGGTTGATTTTAACACGACTGGACAAGTGCACCAGAAGGTCAATCATGGGTATACTGAAATACAAATTAAGTTACAAGAAATAGAGCTAAGTTAATTATTTATAACAAACTCGTAATTAATTAAATCTTACCCGCTCGATGTCTGGCGGTGGGCTGGTGTGACGCGGCTTGGGTTTCTTGCTGCTTTTAAACATGGCAACGGTGGTGGTTAGGTTTCGATTATTACTATACGATTGTTAAAATCCAGAAAGGATACTAGTCACACTTTCAAACATTGTACACCTGTACTTATCGTACTATAGTTAGACCGAGGCTCATCTTGATGTAGGAGCAGTCATAGTTGTAATCCTGATTAACACACAGATTCTTATGAATAAGAAAATGCTGCATTTAACAACAACAGCAAATCACTTGTTCTTAAACATCCATCCAAAGTGTTGATTATAGACAGACTGAACTTATCTAAACACAATCACATGGAAATATTAACATATTTCATTCTGAGTTTCCCCCAAGAGTTGTTTCACAGGAACTAAATATGAAATGTGCTGAATATTTTGAAAACAATTTGACTGAAAGTTGTTGGTGCCTTGGCAGCAATGACTCCATCCAATTTTTTCCCAAAATATTGAACCAGATTTCGACAATGTGGTAACTATAACCTTATTATCTATCTGTGAGAGGAAGAGGGTTACAATTCATAATTATATTTACAATATATAATTCTCGCATAGATTCTGAATAGAAGCCACTATCTAACAATTACCTGTCTCGCTGCTACAAGCCACTAGACAATAATTTCACTGACCAAAAAATCCTAACTTGCTGAATATGTTGAAAACAATTTGACTGAGTTGTTGGTGGTTTCAGTCAAATTGTTTTCAAAATATTTAGCCGGCTCAGAGATATTACCCTTGGAATATGTTGTCTGGAAAGACTCACCAGTCAGATGTGCCTGCCAAACATGGCTTCTGTAGCTCATAAGAAATGTCCATGTGCAGAAAAAGCAGATTATTTTTTAAGATTGACCACTGCAATGACTGGCTAGATAACTGAGCTTAGTCATTCCCGTAGTAAATTTTCTGAAATAATCTTCTCGTGGTCTACAAATGGACATTTTTATATAGGGCATTTGAAATTTTTGTGAACAAATTTGAGGTTAAAGGGTTAATCAACAATGCATAAACATATTAAAACAGGCTATAAAGCCATCATTAAAAACCTACCCAACCGAAAATAATTCACAATAAATAATGCGGACATTTCGCAAGAGAAAAAAGATACAAATCCCATTGAATTGTCAGTTAAAATTAAACGTCTGAGAGAGAAATATTAGCCTTCTTTCTAAATGTAAAAACATAGTCCATTAATTCTAATATTCAGCCCATACAGAGTCACAAAGAAAAAACAAAAATGATTTTTTTCTTTTGGTTAAAAATATACATATACATTTTTCTTGTTTTCTTCAAAAGTAATAAACCAACTAGCTAGCACAATATGCTTTAGGGTCTTGTTGCCATGGGAATATAATAGCTTAACCGTCTACTCAGTTTTTGCAGACAACATATTCGAAGCGCTATGTCGCTGGACCTGCCGAATATTTTGAAAACAATTTGACTGAAAGTTGTTGGTGGTTAAGCCACCAACAACTTTCAGTCAAATTGTTTTCAAAATATTCAGCAAGTCAGGAGTTAATTGCTAATTGAAATTATGGTCTGGTGGCTTGCAGCAGCGACACAGTTAACATCCAAATAAAACTATACATAACTGAAAGCGATTAAAACTTGCGATGTTGTGCAAAACAACCTAAGGAGGAATTCCCATGGCAGCTGCAGATGTAATTTATGCATTGGTTATGCAAATGAGGCAGTGTATAGAGTAAACCGTACTCGTTAATAATTAGTGTCAAAGGATTGAAAACATTGGCAAGTACTAGGCCACACTAATTGTATTACATCTCTGACCAATACGTATGTGTACAACATGTTATAACCATTCAAAGGTCAAAATAGGCAGGACTTTTGCTTAGACAACGTACATTTCCAGACCAGGAGACTATTTTTGAAAATTTACCACTGAAATGATTGGCTCGTTTCTCAAGCCAATCATTTCATTTGCAAATTTTCAAAAATAGCCTTTTGCTGGCCTGCAAACAGACATTTTCCAAGACCACTGCAGAGGCTGATTTTGGCCGGCTTGCCCATTACAAGGATAACATGCAGAAGATTCTTTGCTAAACTTCAAGCAAATTGGGTGTTGACAAATGTCACATGACAAAACAGTTGAGGAAATTGGTTAAATATTTTGGAATTAGTTTGGCTGGAAGCCTTTGCTGCCAATGGCACGCACAGCTTTCAAACAAATTAATTTCAATATATATAACAAAATATTTCTTACTGTGTAAACTGTAAAACCAGGTTAAATCAAATTAACCTGGTTTTCCAGCTTACACAGTAAGAAATATTTTATTATATATATATATTGAAATTAATTTGGTTGAAGGCTGTGTGTGCAGAGGCTTCCAGCCAAACTAATTCCAAAATATTTAACCTCAACTGTTTTGTCATGTGACATTTGTCAACACCCAATTTGCTTGAAGTTTAGCAAAGAATCTTCTGCATGTTATCCTTGTAATGGTGCAAGCCGACCAAAATCAGCCTCTGCAGTGGTCTTGGAAAATGTCTGTTTGCAGGCCAGAAAAAGGCTATTTTTGAAAATTTGCAAATGAGATGACTGGCTCGAGAAACAAGACACTCAATTCAGTGGTAAATTTTCAAAAATAGTCCAAATCGCATACCAACTAGTTAGAAGATACTTCAACAACCACTTCCAGTCAAATTACTTTCTATACTTTCATAAGCCATCGTCCAACATAACTTCCATATTATAACTGATGAGTCTATCCAGAACTAGGACAGTAGAGATTAGACAAGTTTAAATTAGCACTCCACATCACCGTACTTAAACATCACAAGTCCACATACCCGATATACCGGTCAGTCCCGACACACATATTCTAAAACCTATCACATATCATGAAATCTTCATCTCTGTTCATAACAAAATATCTGTCACCAAGGTTGTGTCAGATGATACAATTAACTAGGTCATATTTCAAAATCTGAGCAGATATACAACAGGAGTGCACCCTGGCTGTAGGCGAATTAAAAATGTGTAAACATGAATGCACAATCACGCACATACTTGACACACACACACACACGTATGGCTTGAATTCCTAACTTGTCAATCATGGTTTAGGAGTGGATACATACGCAGTCTACACAAACAATAATACTCATGAGATAGAATTGTTGATCTTCCTATTACGTAATTAATTTGTCCGGTACGCTATTGTTAAGGCAGTAGACTGATTATGCAGAGTGCATTGTCCTGATTTGTAATAATTATCGACTTCATCAGAATCTTGATGTAATCATTATCGCAATTTACAGGCGCAAATTGATTATCATCATCCAAGTCTCTATGGGAATAATCTGTATTAAGTGAAGACAGAGGTCTACTTAAGCGGTCAAGTCAACTGTATATTAGCACCACAGGATAGTTCTTAGTCACTAAGAGACATATGTGGTCAATTTTGAACCCACTGTATTAACCCACCCACCCACCTACCCACCCAGCACATGGTCACACCACAACACCTGAAATATATTATCCAGGACAACTTTAGTGATTAGGCAAGCGTCCATTATAAGGACAGCTTGGCCTATATGATACAATACTATAATAATACGAAAAATAAACCCTTCTATCACTCAAATCCAAGGCAATTAATTTCACAGCATCGATCCATAAAGCTAAGCAGATGAACTTTTTAAAATTAATCTGACTCGAAGCTGTTACTGGTTAAAATATTATAATAGAATATTTCCTACAGCGTAAACAAACTATGAAACATAAACCATTTCATCACTAAAATCCAAGGATATTAATTTAATTTGAAATTAATTTGACTGTAAATAGTTGCTGCCTTAAATTAAACCAGAATATGTTCTACTTACAGTGCAAGCAAACTAGCTATTCTGGTTTACAGGACTGAATTATAATTTGACTGAAATCTGTTGCATTTCTCGGTATGGGTGGCCATGTGGCTGGATGGTTCCATGTACAATTGATAAGTTAACTCGTTCAGCGATGAAATCCTTGGATCTCATTTTCAAGGCAACAACCATACATGAAAATCGTTGAATATTTAGAAATTAATTTTACAGGAAGCCGTTGCTACCTGACTCAGCAATGACTTCCAGTTAAATTAATTTCAAAATATTCAACAGAATAAGTTTTATATAAAATGTACTCTTTCAAGGATATGTTGGTAAAATGGTTAATGAATAAGTTATAGTTACTTGAAAGGCAGGAGAGTATAATTAATGACATCCATAACAGCTTCTATGAACTTGTTTCCAGGACCAATCATGTTAATTATCAAATTTAATTAACTGACACACACAATTATATAACCTAGTAGACTATATACACAATGTACATAAATCTTTTGGTTTACCATGACTCTTTAATGGTCAAATTTAGTCAAGAAAATCTAAATATGTCCTTACTGAATATCCATTTGCAGGCCAAGAAAGGACTATTTCTAAAAATTTACCACTGGAATGACTGGCTTCTCTTGGTCTGCAAATGGACATTCCTCAAGACGACTGGTGAGGGCGGTTTTAGCCGGCTTGGCAAGGATAGGGTTAATGAGATGGCTTACTTATACTAAAGATTTATGTAGAGAATGGCATCGCAGAGAAACAAAGGCACTAGTATGCTGGCAATTTCAAAACAATGGAGCTTTCCAGTTTTAGCTATGCCCCGCCCATCTCTATCTAAGCTTCATCCACACATGGCCGTGGTGGGATTGATTGATACCCAAATGCCTTAACTATCAATTTCCCGATAACTCTACAGGTAAGTTGTTGAATATTTTGTAACTAATTTGACAGCGCCCAGCCAAATTAGTTTCAAAATATTCAACAGAATATTTATTAAATAGTAGACATACGATTTGTAGAACAACGCATAGTCCGTCATAAAATATGCGTTCGTGATGTACTTATCGACGTCCTTTATGATGTCATAGGCTGGGTTGATAAAGAGGAAAAGTCTATTACATGTTTACAAGTTAAAAGGTTCGAGAATAATTGAATAATTTCACTGGACGAACAGGTTCCAGTCAAATCAATTCAAAAAATATTCAGCTGAATCTTTTACATATGATAAGAAATTTGTTGCACATAAATATATCTGATGTCCTGTAAATTAACTCTCTAATGGTCAAGCCGGCCAAAACATGCCTCTGCAGTGGTCTTGACAAATGTCCATTTGCAGGCCAAGAGAATTTTTGAAAATTTACCAGTCATTCCAGCGATAAATTTTCAAACATTACATTGTATCTTCTCTTGGTAAAATTTACGAGAAAATCTAACTGTTCATGACCACATTTAACTATTCTATAAATTAATTTCAACTTCTAACATTGCTTAGTGCTGCCTTAAGAGTCAATATTTATTTATATATAATTTTTCAATTAAAACTCTTAGCTTACATTTGTACTTTAATTCAATGTTTAACCACTATAATGTCCATAGTCCATCGCTGACTATGCGCGCTACGAAAATAGACCTGATACAGTATACATATTATATGTAGAAAGCTGATAAAATACCTTACATACTATGAAATAACCTGAATATAATCCTAATGTACTCAAATTTAACAAAATAAACAAAATTTGATTCAAATATTCTTAAACATCATTGATTAACACTCAATCATAAAATTCTCAATTCACAAAATTAAAAAAAAACCGAATAAATCTTTAGATTTAACTACAGGTGCCCTGGTTATATTACAGTCTCATTCAGTTTATACCTCAACGGGTAAATACTTTGTGGAAAAATTATCTCCTTACTAAAAAGTTGTTTGACTGGATTTCACACTCAGACCAGGCTTGAATGTTTAAACCTGCATTTGTACACTTGCCTAAAACCAGGTGATAATCCTCTAAGCATATCCTGTATGGGGCCACTGTTCTCCCTTACTGACCCTTTCAATACCGAAGCTGTGGAATCTAAAGATTTAAAACAATTATACAGGGAGGTCGTTGCATATTTTGAAACTAAATTGACTGAGAGCGCAACAGCTCCCAGTCAAATTTGTTTCAAAATATTCTCCAAAATCTTCTCGCATTATAAACGTTTTTATTTCGCATATCCAATCATTCCAGGTCAAAAAAGTGTGTCCACATTGTTGGCTGGCCACTTTGCCATTCATTGCCGCTAGCCTTACCTATATATTATAAGAAGTTTTTAGTTTCAGGGATAATAACAATAATATATCCCTAATGTACACACACAGGTAGATATAGAGTTACACAAGGAGTGTTATTATTACTGTTGTCATGTTACATACATTTCATACCAAGTACATCTATCACTCAAATATTTCTTCATCTCAAAGCTAGAGGCGGTGAGAAGACATCATTTAGGTGTTTAGTTCTCATAGCATGACTGCACATAAATGCAGGCATGCATGACAAGTGCACATACCTCTTTCAATCATCCCCCCCCCCACACACACCCACCCCACACACCCCAACCCCACTCCCTACCCCTGAGCGGTGGTAACATTTTGTCAACTGAATTAACACTTTAAACCCGTGAAATTTGCTCGCAATAATTTTAATTTTCGCATATAAAGAACAACAGAAGAAACTATTCTTGAAAATCTGTCTCAGTTATCGAGCGACTCATTCCAGTGGTAAATTTTTTAAAGTCTTCGTATGGCTTGGTCTTGGTCTGGAGCTGGACATTTCTGAAGAGCACTGAAGAAGAAGATTTTGGCCGGCGTGATGGCTAAAGGGTTAACCATTGACATTTCAGTGTCTCGCTCTCAAGACAATAATACGGAACAGCTGTTTAGTATTTTGAAACTAATTTGAGTGGGAGCTGTTGCAGCAAGATCTCTCAGTTAAAGTAGTTTCAAAATATTCACCAGAATATTTCTCACATCTTGGATATTGTGTTGTTTTTTTATCTGTACTTCGTAAAGGGTTAACCCTTTAATGCCTAAGACAGCCAAAAACAGCTTCTGCAATGATCTTGAGAAATGTCCACTCGGGAGACCATGAGGACTATTTTTGACAATTTACCACTGGCATGACTGGCTCGATAACCGAGCCAGTCATTCCAGTGGTACATTGTCAAAAATAGTCTTCTCATGGTCTGCAAATGGAAATTTTCCATGAAAAGATTGAAATTTTCTTGGAACAACTTTGAGTGTTAAGGGGTTAATTACGACATGTATGAGAGAGCAGAGGTATATATTTGTCTACCTGTACAGGTGATATTCCAGAATTACAGTAAACACCTGAGGCTCTACAGTTAACTTGGCAAAGATAACAAATGCCTGGCTCTAGATCCAAATTAGTGTTTGTACAAGGTGACCAGTAATCAGACTATCACTAGCAGTGAGACACAAGTTAGTTTTAACACTTTACTGGTCAAGCTGGCCAAACCAGCCTCTGCAGTCTTCTTGAGGAATCTCCATATGCAGGCCAAGATAAGACTATTTTTGTAAAAATCACTAGAATGCTTGGATAATCAAGCCAGTTATTCCAGTGATAATTTTTTTATAAAATGTCTTACCTTGGCCTGCAAAAAGACACACACTGAAGAATAATTTAAATTTTTTGTGAAAAATCTTGACTACTAAAGGTTTAATGGTCAAGTTTGATGAAAAAAATTTGACATTTTAGTTGAAGTGAATATCAATTTACTGGCCAACAGAGATATTTTCGAAAATTTACCACTGGACTAACCGCCTCAGTTAGCGAGCTAGTTCTTCCAGTGGTAAATTTACAGAGTCGTTTCTTGGCAGACATTCCTCAACACCTCTGCCATCAAAGGTACCTCTTTATTGGTTAAAATTGGTCTATCTACCTTTAACTTTTACATTTGTTAAATAAATTTAAATTTTCTCGACCAAGAAGACTATTTTTTTTAATTTACCACTGGAATGACTGGCTCAGTTATCGAGCCTATGGCAGCAAATAGGCAGCAACAGCGCCCAGTCCAATTACTTTCAAAATATCCAACAGCATGATTATTAAATAGACGTAATTGATTATGACATCAGCCTATATGTGACGGAGTTGATTATGATGTGATAAATAAAATATGTCACTTAATCAAATGGTCATGTCACAATAAAACTATGCCACTTGTCAAATGATGTCACAATCACTTATATCTCATTCAAATAGGGAAGGTAACTAGAACTGTGAGTCACAATACAGAATTTCTCAGGAAAATGAAACTATTCTTATGCACCATTCCTACCCTTTACCCACGACAGATCAGAAATGATAAATTCTTTATGTTTCGATGTAAGGATTATTCTGTTGAATATTTTGAAAGTAATTTCACTGTAAGCGGTTGCTACCAGTGCCAGTTGGCAGCAACATTGCTCAGTCAAATTAGTTTCAAAATATTCAACAGGATATTCATTACATCAAAAGAATATGCAGGGCTCTGGTCCATTAACCCTCTAACGCTCATATCAGCACAAAATGAAGACTATTTTTTAAAATTTACCACTGGAATGACTGGCTCGATAATCGAGCCGGTCATTCCAGTGATAAATTAAAAAAAATAGTCTTCTCTTGCTCTCTAAATTTATATTTTATATAAGAAAATTTAAACTTTCTTGAATAAATTTAAGGGTTAATGAACAAATTTGTTCCAAAAATTAAAATATTTACTCATAAAAATGACCATTTGCAGGCCAAGAGAAGAATATTATTAAAAATTCACCACTGGAATGAGACTCGGTTATCGAGCCAGTCATTCGAGTAGTAATTCTTAAAAAACAGACTTCTCTTGGCCTGCAAATGGACATTCCTCAAGACCACTACAGAGGCCGGTTTTGGCCGGCTTCATCTTGAAAGGGTTAATAAAATCATGTCCCAAGTGTCCAAGCTCACTAAAAATGGATCTATGGATTAAAAAAATATCTAATTCATAAACCAGCGTGTGGTAGCTGTGGCCAATACCCCCACCCATCAGACCTTTACAACACAATTCAAACAGACACAAAGCCTGTCTCTATCTGGTTGCTGAGAATAATAAAAGCCATTAATTACACCTGATTGACTGCTCATAATTATCCCAGGTAATAATAATCATCTCTGACTGGTCAGGTGAGACTACATTTCTAGGCGACCATAAAAATGACTACATACGTTCACAATGATGTATTCGAACATTACATATTGTGTTCAGCATGGTGCTAATAGAATGGCTAACATAAATCATGAAAGTGGAATTTTATGGAAATTAATAAACCTGACAACAAACCCACACTATAAAACATGGATTTATTAAGCATTTTAACCCATAAACACACACGCCAAAAACAAGAAACCGCTTTAATTATGATGTAGAGAATATTCTATTGAATATTTTGAAAGTAATTTGACTGGGAGCTGTTGCTGCCTATGGCTTCCAGTTAAATTACTTTCAAAATATTCAACAGCTTTCCTGTACCGGTGTTTTGAATTAGAGACAAGGGCTAAACTGTTAACTGGTGGACCACTGAATTATTTAATTCCTGAATTCCATTCCAAGCCATATTATAGTCTACTGGAGTACATTTTGGAAACAATTGTGCTACGAGATGTTGCTATATACGACAACAATGACATTGTTCCCAATATGTATAGCCTAGTCTTTCATCTACTGATCTGTATAACAATCAACTGATTGACAGCGGGGAGCAAAGGGTTAACTCTTTAACACTTAAGCCGGCCATACCCGTTTCAGCAGTGGTCTTGATAAATGTCAATTTTCGGGCCAAGACTATTTTTGAAAATTTATCACTGGAATGACTGGCTCGATAACTGAGCCAGTCATTCCAGTGATAAATTTTCACAAATAGTCTTCTTTTGTTCTGCAAATAGACATTTGCCATGTGAAAATTTAAGTTCTTTTTAACAAATTTGAAGATTAACCGGTTAACCATTTCGGCACTGGTGAGAATCCAATGGTGCTGTTACTGGCAACGATATCCCACAGAAAATCTATTTCTGCACATCATATACAACAACCCATCTTATACACATCTAAAACCCATATATCACTTAAAACTGATTATTAATCCCGTTTAATATCAAAATTATACACCTCACTTATAGAAATGTAATTTTGAAGGCACTAAAATTCACATAAAATTACATTTATTGTTTAAAAAAATTGATAGTTTTGCTTCGCGAATGTATATTTGCAGGCCAACAAGAATATTTTTGAAAATTAGCACTGGAATGACTGGCTTGGTTTTCGAGCCAGGCATTCTAGTGGTAAATTTTCAAAAATTATCTCTAATGGCCAACAAATGAACATTCTTTAAGCCGACTTCTAGCAGGCGGTTTTGGTAGGCTTGTTCATTATAGCATTAGAACGCTGATTAGGTGACGTTAGAAACAGACTCCATCAGCAGACAATGATGTATCGTAGAACATTATGTACATCGTATTCTGATGCTAATACAATGTCTAACATAAAACAAGAAAGTGGAATTTTATGGAAATTAATACATATAAATCTAACAAACAAATTCACGCACCAAAACCTGCTGGACCACTGAAATATTTATTTCCTAATTTCCATTCATTTACTGAAATGTCATTTTTAACTCACTGAAATTTGCATATATATATATATATATATATATATATATATATATATTTATGTAAAAAATAAATGCTGACTAAGGGAGGTAACTCTTAGGAGAGAGATGCAATTGATAAAATGCAGTTATCTCCCACTACATGGAATTAATTTTCACTTAATTAAATTGATTGGCTGAATTGAACATGTACACCCTTGCCATAGATAGATTCCTATAATTCAATTGACACACAATAATCTAATCACAGATAATGGATACAGGCTGAATGTTATTATTCAGCCAGTAGGTGAGTGTTATATTTTTGGCCTTTCTTTTTGATTGATAGCCTGGAGCTTTTCCAGTCACCACCTATATGGCTGCGGGCTTTGGCTCTCTGATGCTTTTACACCCAGTCCCCCTACACACCTTAAAACCCATAAAAATCTATTAATACTTTCAGTGTTGGAGATTAGCAGGGGCCTCTAGATTTTAGGCCTAGCTACCAAAAATTTGTGCTAGCCCAGGTGGGACCTAAATTATTTAATCCAAATCTTAAGATTGCGAAAAGAAAATCATTTTATATATCTGACGAGTCTATTACAGGTAGAGCCAATATTATTAAGATTGAAAACAACGTTTTTAACACTTTCTACATTAGTAAAGCCTAAATTATTATCTATCCTATATTCCTAAGTATTGGTCCCTGTGCTTCGATGGATCATAATGACAAAATTGGGCCCTTGAGAAAAATTGTCTGGGCCCCTCAAGTTTGGGCCCTTGAAAAATTGTCTAGGCCCCTCAAGTTTGTCTTCTAGGAGCCCAGGTGGCTGGTTACATGATTTACAGGCTAAACATCCATCACAGACTTCATTAACCCTCTAACACTCATATCAGTCAAAAACAACCGTCGTAACCCTATAACGGTCATACCGGCCAAAACCAGCCTCTGCTATGGTCTTGTGGAATGTCGAATTACAGGCCAAGAGAACAAAATTTTTGAAATTTTACCACTTGAATGACTGGCTCGATAACCGAGCCAGTCATTCCAGTGTTAAATTTTCATAAATTGCATTCTCTTGGCCTGTAAATTGACATTCAATAAGATATTAAAATTTTCTTGACCAAATTTGAGCATTACAGGGTTAAGCAATGACCATTTGCAGACCAAGCAGACTTTTTTTGAAAAGTTAATACTGGAATGACTGGCTCGATAACCGAGCCAGTCATTCAAGCAGTAAATTTTTAAAAATATTCTCATGGTCTGCAAATGGACATTTTCTTTCTCGAACATATTCGAGGGTTAAACTAAATGAAACACCACCTACCAACACAGCCCTGAAATTGTATCATCAACTCCAATAGCTACCCAATCACACAGCTGCACTCACCTATACCACCACCAGCACCCCACCCCGCCACCCCAATCATACCTACACTACCCCCTCTTCACCCCTCCCACCAACTACCTCTCTTCATCCCCATACCCTCACACACGCATCAATCAAACCACAACCACAAAAATGAACTTGATTATTATAAAATCATGTCACAAGGGCCTATAATATTACACCATAAACTCCTACTAGAGCTAAGGGGTGGGTGGGTGGGGGTTGCTTGTTGGTGGGATGGATGATTATTGGGAGGTGCGACGATGGGTGGGTGGGTGTATGGAAAGCGGGATGGTGTGAGAGCGGGATGGATGGTGGGTTGGAGTCAAGTCATTTGTTTGGCCATATTTTCTTCGTCTTTTAAAATTTTAGTTAATGAAGATAAAGGCTCCGCTGAAATTATCTACTTGATATAATCATAGAATAAACTTGGTTTCCGTGGCAGCAATTATAGGAAACCCGTCGTTCATTTGCAGAACGTTAGTTATCATCCCTTAACCCTTGAATGGTCAAATTTTGTAAAAAAACTCTTAATATCTGCCTATTGAATGTCCATTTACAGGCCACGAGAATACAATTTAAAAAAATTTATCACTGGAATGACTGGCTCGGTTATAACCGAGCCAGTCATTGCAGTGATAAATTTTCAAAACAAATCTCTTGGTGTGTAATTTGACGTTTCTCCGGAGCACTGCAGAAGCTGTTTTTGGCTGCCTTGAGTGTTAAATGGCTTTAAGGCGACAGCATTGGTATGTGTCCAAATTGAATATAAGTTATCGATTAGAAACCAAAATCTACACACAATGCATTCAAAATCTACAAGCTGCAGAAGCTATATACATAATGGAGGGATCTGACCTGTGACTCACAAACCTTATGTCATAATCAAATACATCACTTGTTAGACAATCTCTCAATAAGAATGACATACATGTAAGTCATCTTTGATGAATTCACAAGTTAATATCTATTCCCAAGACAAATTAGTTTCAAAATATTCAACAGCTTACCTGTATAGTTACCTTGAAATAGAGATTCTGAGAATTCAGGATTTAATGTGTTAAATGTGCATACAAAGTGGGTGGAGTTTAACTAGAAATGGGCGGGGCATAGCTAGAAATCTATCCCTCTATCCTCCATCACACATTCAAAAATATTTATTAACGCTTTAATGTTCAAATTTCATCAAGAAAATCAGACTATTTGCAGTCATTTAAGTGTTAAATTTTCAAAAATATCTCTTGGAAATGGACATTCCTCAAGACCACTGCAGAGGTCAGTTTGACTTTTAAAGACCCGTTAAATATAATGAAAAACTCTTTTTCACCAGAATACAAGCCCCAATTGCAACACCAGGAAAATATATGTCTTGCAAATAATCTACAGATAGTATGATATGTGTGTACACTGTATGATCTACACAGATGCATTCCGTACATGTAGATTCAGCAAATATCTGTAACATATTGACAGCGTGACGATGATAAAGGACTTGGGTCTGGAAGGGGGATGAAAATACCACTACACCACAAAGTACATCAATGAGAAGCAGTATATTACACATGCTTTCTTCTTGCATTTATTATGTCAATACACTGTCTGAATGAGACAGCCTATTGCAGACAAGTCAAGCTGATTGTCAACAAGTCCTTCTTGACATAACATAGCCAATATGACTAGATATATGCTAGACAACTCCAGTATGTATGACTAAGCCAATGTTAGCTCACTGCAGTTTGTTCATCAGCCTTAGTAAATGCATGTTTATTGTGTTCCCATCGCCCAACCTCAACGCACGCCCAACCTCAACGCACGCAGACTCCACAACGCCCCCCACCCCACTGACCAAATTCGAGCGAAATGTGTTAGAATTCTTTTCAGGCAGACACAAAACATCATACATAGTACATCTATTTATCGCCAGTCTCTCTGCAAAGTCCACAACTAATGAGAGGAAAAATTCTGATTGGTCAATGACAGCAATCTTTATCCATATTAAGATTTCTCTTCAACAAATTGATTGGCCCTCAGCTCCTTATCATACTTCACCTCTATCTCTTCAGCAGTTCCTAAACGTTTATGAAAACTACGTCAACTTGAACAAGATGGCATCCATACAAATCAATGAATGAGCTTATGTCTTCAAGCGGCAGAGCGATTCAGCTATTGCCTTGTTTCGGAGTTTGACATTTATCGGTCAAGCAGTTTTGGAAATCTTTAAAGGAGCCATCTGCAGTGGTCTTGAGAAATGTCTATTTGCAGATCAAGAGATCCTTTTTGAAAATATGGAAATGCCTAACACGATGACTGAGCCAGTCAATCAATTGGTAGGTCTTCAAAAATAGTTTTGTCTTGACCTGTAAATGGACTTTGAAGCTAAAATTTAGATTTTCCTGACCAAACTTGACTATTACAGGTAAATACGCAAAGTTATTCTGAAGCAATAAGATTAGGAAAATTTCAGCGATAATCGTCTTCCTAGCCGCTATTTTAGTTTGATATTTGTAGCGCGCCATTGTTTGGAATTCTATAGTTGTTATTACACCACAAAAACATCCATTACCATTCAATCACTACTTGCTAAATCAACTAAACTGCATTTAGCTACCAGAATAAGATTTTTATGCTTGCTTACATTCCTCCCCATGCCTATTCCATATTAATATATACCCTTAACAAGGCTACTGGTAGGGTACACCCCCAGTATAACCTGATATAGACTGGCACCAGTCTGTAGCAACTCCCTGGTGACGCACATTGGAGCCCAAATAGGAAACAGATTCACCTTTCAATTATTCTGCAAGCAGAACAGTCTGCAAAATATTCAGCTAAGTTTTTATAGCTTTGCGCTGTGTCAGCTTACTGTTTTGAGAGTTCTTCAATCCTAGGAATGTCTCAATCCTCACTAATTTATGTTGATGAA
Source organism: Chaetoderma sp. LZ-2023a (assembly GCA_034401795.1). NCBI lineage: Eukaryota > Metazoa > Mollusca > Caudofoveata > Chaetodermatida > Chaetodermatidae > Chaetoderma > Chaetoderma sp. LZ-2023a. Next base: position 2,233,523 of record CM067365.1, read on the forward strand.
GTATTTCGTGGTCTTATTTGCTTTTTATACTCTGTATAAAAATGTTCCCGGTTTCCATGATGTATCGTGTTTTCGTGGTTATACCTAATAATGCCTATGTCATCATCATCTTTTAAAACCCTCTATTACTCTAGGAGCCTTTTATTCACTTATTCCGATGCTGTGTTAGCTCTTTTTGCTAGATTCGAGTCTTTTGCGACCGTCTTGACGAAAACAAAATTTTTTTTTAGAGACTCTAGGAAGAGGCTCTCGAAGGTGAATTAGAGCAGGTCACGGGTAAATCCACATGAGTCTTGAGGAGGGGCATTACCCTCAAGCAGTGAAGTCCCCGAACATAATGCCTATGCCAATGTCAAGTTTCGGTCATACCAGTAGCCAGGAACATTAAAAGATCTCCAGTGTCTAGCTTAATGTAATTAGGAAGTTCGGTAACTTCCGGTTTTGCAAGCACTTCCGGTTTGTGCTTAATAGATTCGGGTCTCAAGGACCCGGGTCTACTTCCGGCTTCCATTTCCGGTTCTGTTTCTTCTACTTACGGTTTGACGTCCGGTTTTTCAGAACATCCAGGTCCTCAGGTAAAGCCCTCTCGTCCAGACAGGAGATTTGGTCAACAAACAGAAATTTAGAGACTCTAGGAAGAGGCTCTCTAAGGTGAACTCGAGCAGGTCACCCGGTAAATCCACATGAGTCTTGAGGAGGGGCATTACCCTCAAGCAGTGGTGGCGGCGACTGAAGTCCCAGACCATATCGCCTATGCCAACGTCAAGTTTTCGGTCATACCAGTAGCCAGGAATGTTAAATGATTCCCTGTTTCTTTCTTATTGCAGTCAGGAAGTTCGGTAACTTCCGGTTTATCAAGCACTTCCGGTTTGTGCTTAGTAGATTCGGGTCTCCATGACCCGGGGCTACTTCTGGTATCCGTTCCCGGTCCTTCCTCTTCCACTTCCGGTTTTCTTCTTCCGTTTTGCGTATTTCTGGTTCCTATGCTACTTCTGTTTTTTTACTGTACATCTGTATCTGTAGGATCGTGTTCAGCTTCCGGGTGTCTACTTCCAGTTTGCGCATTTCCGTTTCCAATTTTTCCACTTCCGGATTTCATTCATCCGGGGATAAGGTCATTTCCAGTTTTCATGGATCTTTCTGGTGTTCCAGGATTAACTTCCGGTTCTGTCTTCCTGTTTTGGATTTCCGGTGATAGAGAACTTCCTGGGGTTCCAGGTTTGTTCTTCAGGTCTGGGTTACATGTTTGCTTTCCTAGGATCTAGTCATCATCTTGCCTAAGAGTTAGTCTTATTTCCGTAATTGCTTTAAAAAAATTGGAATGTTTATTGGCTGAAAATAGTCATTCCGAGACATTGCCAGTTTTGAAGACTCTCTTGAATTTGTAGATATTCAGCATTTATTCTTTTATCAGTGACAATTTTCAACATAATTAAAGACTCTTCCGACTGGTTGTCATATGGGTTTTTTGTTGCAGCTTATTTCATATGCGCATATCAATTAATTTCGAATGGTCTCACTCAGCCGATTAGTCCGTCTGTATTTTACGCATTATCTCTAGATACGTAATTTTCCTTTTTATCCAACTTTAGATGACCAGTTGTCTTCAGGCCGTTCAGCATTTTTTCGCGTTCTTTTTTCTTCTTGTCTGCAGGTTGACATATTTATTTTAACCAAAGGGAGTTAACTTGTTGCCCTGATTCTAGCGCAATTCTTAGTCTGAAATCTGACAGTCGCTGTAAGGAATTAGAATCAGTAGAGGATACATAGGGAAGAGAATGGCCCCAAGAATAATGACCAAATAACCCAAAAAGGGAAAGGAAGAAGGAATAAAAGCCAAGTTTTCTTCTATGTTGTCATGGTTTCTGCTAGTCATTTCGCCCTGCTTTCATAGGTCGCCTCTAGTTTTATCCTTTTACTTCTAAGCTTGTTCCTTCCTTACATCTTGGCGTCAGTTCTCTCGGCTAGTAAATTTTTTTAATTTTGTTGTTTTACCTTTTTTCTAGCATAATTTTTTACTCTAAATCTCAGTTTTTATTTTAATTTGGCGGTTGAATTTGATTCTATGGGCATGATTAGATATTACATCTCTGCACGTGATTCAACCCAGTAGTGTGTATTTCGCTTTATTTTATCATAAATGCATTGTGTATTTAACTTTCGAGCTGATCCCAGAGATTCATTATCAATCAACCAAAATGACATACGCCATTACAAAGATGAAAATATAGGTTCTAAGGCTAAATATAAAAATAAATAAATAAATTAAAAATTTTTACCGGTTTAATGTGTAGGGCTATATTTTAAGTTTACTGCCACTCGGCATATATATTAGATTGTTTGGGATATCTAATTAAACAATATATCAAATACTAGGACTCATGAAGCTGGCTAGTTTCCCAATGAAACTGTTATGGACGTTGATTTAAATATAGGACACAGTTATGCAATCATTATATGAACCTGCCTCATGTACAGGATGTCGATCTGACGTATTGTGTCTTTGCATAGGATTTAAAGTACAAGCCCGAGCAGCTGGGCAAACGTTGATGTAATCAATACAAAATTTTTTATTAGATCTCCTCCATTATTATGATAATTTAAAAAATTTTAATTGGCTACACCTATCAAGCGAGACAAAATTAGTAAACTCATTAAGTTTTTTAAAGAGCGTTTGTCTCTCCTAATTGTAATGTGGACTTTCCATTATAAAGTGTTTTTTCATCCTCGATTAGGTTCTGGTTGCAAAGCTTACAGAATCGTAGATGAGCAGGTATTAGTGGTGTTTTGCGCCTATCTTCCTCAATTTGTAAGGTGTGTGCACTTATCCTGAGTTTTGTAAACTTTCTGCGTTTTGTGATTTTTTTCTCCATTCAAAGTAAGCGGTATAATTAAAATAACCAAAATAAACGCGAGTTACCACTTTTCGTGAGGGCTAAGCATAAGGATATAGCCCAGGATTTTATAGTTGGAGCATCATGGCATAAGTAAACCATGCGTTTCTATGGGCAGTCCTCTTTAGCATATATTAAGTTTGCCCCATCTTTAAGGGCGGACCTTATCAAAAGGGCCAGATGTTCTTGGAGCTAGGACCCTTCTCTGCAGTCTCTTCTCCCAAATGGTCTTCTGTTCCATCCAATCAGAAGCTATTAGCATTAGAGAGGTTGTTGGCTTTCTATGATTGTCAAGGAGTCTATAGAAGAGGCTCTTCCTTGGAAATTAGACCCAGGCTTCTGTTCAACGATCTTCATAGTGTTCAATTCTTATAAGGCTGGCGTCCTTTTATCTTCCTGAAGAAGTTATATCTTCTTTCTTTATCTGGTAAATTCAAGATGGAGTCCTCCCCTATCACAAGTCTATTTTTCAGGCATGTGATCATTTTCTATCGATCATTAGGTTGCCTATTTCATGTGGCAATTTTTTTACCTTTCCTTCCGAAGGTATATGAGTTTTGCTTTCTAGGATAGGGTATGGTAGTTTGAGCACTGCCCTTCGATCTGACCTTGGTGCTTTTCTTTTCACACATCTGGTCTCAGCCATGGCAGGTGTCTTGCGCCGTCATTTTATTCTTCAGTCTTTATAGACGTTCGGTTAACAAAAGCTAGTTCTTTCTCAATTCTTTCAAGATTTATTCCAACGGTTTGCAGTTCAGAGACAAGGGTAGAGGTAATCTTGTTGACAGTGATCACCCTAACATCCGCTTTCTATGTCAGGCAAGATTTTTTCTTAGGATTCTAGGCTTGATGATCAGCGTCGAGAATGTCATACCCAGGGTGACGTTGATGAGAAGTCTTTCTAATGTTCCTGATCTTCTAATAGCAGTCAGTACATTCTAGTTCCCTCTGAAGCCGCTCCACTTTTGAACGATTCCAGTGATAGGCATCAAGATATCGATTCGATCAGTCAATGCCACTGGGTTTTCTTTCATTTTCAAATGGAGGATCAAGGTTTTTTCTTCTCTATATGAGGATTTTAGATCCTTTTCTTGGGATGTCACTAGATCCTAATCTTTCTAGTTTCCAGTCATGTTCCACTCACACAGATTTTTTCTTGTGGACCAGTAGTTCAGTCCTAGCAAGTTCTCACTCACTGAGTGGCAGTTTAGGAGGTTGGTTGCCAAAAGCGTTTTCAAGCTTCTGGGTCTTCCCCCGGTAGATCTTTTTGCAACATGTCTGATTGCCCAGATCTCATCTTTCATGTCTCCCTTTTCGGACAGTCAGGTTTGGCCGATGATTGCAGTGTCTCAGTTCTGGGCAGGATTGTTTGATTTCATGTTCCTTCCAATATTCCTGATTCTAATGGTTCTGAAGATTGTCATGGACCAGTTTAAAGAATTTCTTCTAGCAGCACCCTTTTGGTCAAAGAGGATCTGATTGGTAGCCTTTCTCGATCTTCTGTTAGGATTTTGCTAGCCCTCTCCCAGTATCATCAGATCTCGCACAAGTAAGGGGCTTACATCTTCATCCAATCAAGAATTCTTCATCCTGTTGTTTGGAGATTTTTCGAGTGTCCGATCCCTGTGAGATCAACTTTTCTTCAAGATCTCAGGAAATCATTGTCTCTTCCATGAGGGAGTCGACCTGTCGATTTTGTACAACGGTCGACTATTAAATCTTTGGAGTGTGGTTTTTAAAGCATGGTGTCTTGCCTGATTCCGTTTCTATTTCCTAGGTGTTAGATTTTTAATTGTATCTATTCGATTCATTTCATTTATCAGCTATCACCGTTAGGGGTTATAGATTTCTTTGGCTTCTTCTCTTCCGTGTCTTCTGAATGCTGATATCAAGGATTCTCAATGGATTTATTAGAAGATTAGAAAATATTCGTACTCCAGTGGCTAAGCCTTTGTCTTCCTGAAATTTGGCCTTGATTCTTCAAGTTTTGGCAGGTCACGATTTTGAGGCAATTGGATCCATCAGTCTCAAACTATTGACCCTTAAGGCTGTTTTCCTTGTTGCTGCCTCTTCAGCTAGGAGACGATCCGGAATTCATGCGCTTTCCGCATAAAAAGACAGACTTATCGATTCTAGGGACGGTCTAATTTTATATCCCAGAAGGGATTTTTTATCGAAGACCCAGTCTAACCATTACTCAGCCAAACCTATTATTCTTAAATCTTTATTGTGTTTTTCACCATCGGACAGATTCTGGTGTCCTGTCAGGACCTTAAAAGTCTATAAACGTCGTACCAATTTTAAAAAGATCTGATTCTTCGCACTTATGGGTTCCGTACACGGAGGAGGTGGCTGGACCAGTTTCTATGGCCACAGTTGTCAGATGGATCTGTGAGACCATAAAGTTATGCTATGAGATTGCATCCCCAGGTGAGATCAATTTAGCCCATGTCAAGACTCTCGACCTTCGTGGTGTGGCTTCCTCCTTATCACTACGACCCGGCCTGAACCACCCCGCGTGGGAATGATTTGAGAATCTGTTTGTAATATCTGGCACATAAATTTAGAAAAGTGAATCTGTTTCCTATTTGGGCTCCAATGCGCATGTGCAGGCATGCTTAGTGACAGGCGTCACCAGGGACTGAGTACAGACTAGTGCCAGTCTATATCAGGTTATATACTGGGGGTGTACCCTACCAGTAGCCTGGTTGAGGGTATATATTAATATGGAATAGGCATATGGGGGTTTGTAAGCAAGCATAAAAGCTTAGTTGATTTAGCAGGTAGTGATTGAACGGTAAGTATGTTTTTATAGTGGTTAACAAAACAACAGACCAACCCGCAAGCGTCTGTGGGCTTTTTTCTCTGTCCAAAGCCCAGAATAAAAACCCTTCCACTAATGCTGGTCATTGTTTGCAAATAATTTGATGTAAAGTTGTTGCTGCTATAGCTCACAACAAGAGGTCCAATGGGCCTGTATCGCTCACCTGGAACATTGACATTACAACTAATCTTACTTAAGTTTTACACCCATCGGTGTCACTTCCAATGACTTTCAGTCAAATGGTTTAGTTTTCAAGATATTGACAACAATCTCTGGACTGTTTTTTGCATTAGTGATTTTGAACAATGTTTAAGCGAAAATAGATGATATCAGTGCTACCTACAGCTGGTTTCTCTACTGTCTCACTGCTGCAAGCCAGTGCAGCGATTAATTTCAATTTTCAAGCTCTTGACTTGTTGAATATTTTGAAAACAATTCGACTGAAAGTTGTTGGCGGCTTAGCCACCAACAACTTTCAGTCCAATTGTTTTCAAAATATTTATCAGGTTCAGAGATATAACCTTTGGAATATGTCGTCTGCAAAAACTCAGCAGTCAGACGGTTACCAGAGGTTTAAATACAAATGAAGAAAATGGTCTTTAAAAGCAGGTAGGTGGTCTTTATAGCAGGTTATTCCCCACCACCGCACAATCCATTTAACATATGCACATCTGGCTGAATCACCAAGTTAGCAGCTGGGGTACGGTGAGCTGGAGTTGATTTAAAAATAATTTGACTGAATGTCATTGCCATTCTGGCCAGGTGAGCTAATAATTATCAGTCAAATTGCTATAAAAAAAACATATGGTCAGCAACGTTTCACATCTACCATAGTAAATAAACAATGGACGTTTCTGGTTTTAGCTATGCCCTGTCCATCTCTAGCTAAGCTCCACCTACACCTCGCTCATGTTGGGATCGATCGATCTCTGAACACCCTGACTATCAATTTCCAAAAAACTACACAGGTAAGCTGTTGAATATTTTGAAACTAATTTGACTGGGTGCTGTTGCTGCCTAAGGCAGCAACAGCACCCAATCAAATTAGTTTCAAAATATTCTACAGTATGTTTATTAAATTGCAAAAAATTACAAAGCCATACAATTCGTACGTGTCAGGCTATTTGAGATTTGATGACGGTCTATATGGAACCCTTATGACGTAATTATTATGACGGCATCATACATGCGCTGAGCTGATTATTATGTCATGATGATAACTACGTAATCAGATCAGGAAACCAATGTCGTAGGTAGTTTAGCCTGACGCTTGGTTGCAAATGTTAAATCAATGTTCACTCACTGTTTTCATCAAACCGTAACAACAATGCTGGTTATACAGATTCTGAAACTTATGTTTCTCCTTTTGTTTTCAACCTCTCAGATTCCCCCCTCAACATGGCAACCGTCAGTCTTTTAGATAAAGGTTTGGGCTTTAGTCCTATGGTATCAGAACCAAACATGGGAAGCCTATACACTGATTTACAGGCATTTTTTAGACGCATGCTTCTGAAACATTTCTTCACCCCCAACCCGCACCCACCACATGCACTCTTACAACAGGGAACCGGTACTACAATCCCACCACCGGTCCCGGCTTCACCTACATTTCAAGACGTCATAGCAAGGAAATTTGCCACCAAAAAAACTTCAATTCCGCCACCCACACTGGATGCGCCATTCGAAGCCTTTTTCAAGGCAATAAGGTACGAATATGGAAAACATATTCACCATAGAACGAAGTCAAATAACCTGAGCACTAAGGAAGCCACAGCCCTTGTGCAACTTAAAAACAATCACTCCATAGTGATTAAGAAAGCAGATAAAGGACAAGCAACGGTAGTCCAAAACAAAACGGATTACATAGCAGAAGCAAACCGCCAACTAGCGGACATACGGTTCTACAAAAAGGTCGATCAAGACTTGACATTAAAACATACTAACCTTGTAGAAAAAAGACTAGACCAACTAGTCAGAGACAAAGAGATTGATGCACAAACTGCCGGCAGACTATTACCAAAACCGCCAATCACAGCTAGATTTTACCTACTACCAAAGGTACATAAAAGCAAACAGAACAGTTTAGTCCCAGGCAGACCGATCATCAGCAGCATAGGCTGTCCCACATCAAGGTTCATGTCACAAAGATCAAATCATATGTGAAAGACACCACAGATTTCATCAACCAACTAGAAGCATTCGGTCCAACAAAACCCGGCACGCTTCTAGTAACAATGGATGTCACCTCACTGTACACTAACATACCCAACAATGAAGGACTAAGAGCGGTGGCCAAATTCTGCAGCAAATTTGGGGTGCCAGGCGATCTATCTGTCAGAGGATTACTAAACCTTCTAAAACTTGTCCTCGAATGCAATAACTTCGAGTTTAATGGCAAGCACTACCTACAGATAGGAGGAACCGCCATGGGAAGCAAGGCCGCCTGCACCTTCGCATGCATCTTCATGGCCGACTTAGAGCAAAGATTACTGCAGCCTGCACCACACCAGCCTGCACTGTATGTTAGATACATAGATGACATATTCATAATCTGGGAGGACGGCAAAACAGCCCTAGAAGAGATCGTCACATACATGAATGAAGCTCACCAGAGCATCAAATTCATCATGGAATGCTCAGAAACACAAGTTTCTTTTCTAGATACACTGGTCAAACAGACACGGGATCATTCTATCATCTTTGATCTCTATACAAAACCGACAAATACCCACGGCTACCTGCATTATGACTCAGCCCATCCCTCAAACTGCAAGGACTCGTCCCCATACGGACAATTCCTCAGGTTGAGACGCATCTGCACGCTCGTAGAGGACTATGACAAAAACAGTATCCTCCTACAAGGACACTTTGAAGCACGAGGCTACCCCCCCAGGCATCCTGAACAAATCCCGGGCTAAAGCCAGATCACAAGACAGACAACAAATCCTCCACCCACCACCAAAAGCAACCGCCAAAACTCAAATACAAAGACCAATCCTTGTATGTGAGTTCACCAGGACAGGCGTTTTTCTGAAGAAAACCATAAAAAAGTACTGGCCAATTCTGGAAGCCAGCAACAAATGCAGGTTAGCATTTCCAGAACCACCGCAGTTTGGATACAGGAAGAACAAAACAATCAAAGACACGATTGTCAGGGCCAAACTCCTAACAGAGCACACCCCTGTAACGCACAGAAACCCATTTATCGCATGCAAAACAAAAAACTGTACCACCTGCCACAGAATGGAGAAAAACAGATACTTCAAAAGCTCCCAGACGGGCCTAACCTACAAGGCCAAAATCATAGGTAACTGCCAAACTAGAAACATCGTCTACCTCCTAACATGTAGCAAATGCAACAAACAATATATGGGAGAATCCCTGCGCACCTTTAAGATCCGAATTCAGGAACACCTGAGATCTATATCAAACCTCCACAAAAGTGAGAGATACGACACCCCAGTCGCCAGGCATTTCAACAAACCTGGACACTCACGAACAGACGTGCAGTTCAGAATCATACAGGTTCTCTCATCAGACCCTGATGATGAAAACTTCACACCATGGAGGAGAAAAAAGGAATGCCATTGGATACACCAGCTCCACACGATGGAACCTATAGGCATCAATCTAGCACGTTAGGGAACACCCTTTACTTGGACCAACACGCCCACTATAGGCGTACACGCCCAGTACGTTGTTATTTCATGATTATGATGTCATACGAGGTCAGAGGAGGGTTGGATACTCTGGAAAGATGAATTAGTATCTAACAACTAGGCATAAGCTTACTACACGCTATCCAGGTGGATAAACTCACCTCGTGGGCCAGCAGTATAATGACTAGTTTTAGCGTTACGGGAATGGGGGCTTTGCGCGACAGCAAGAACAACAGAATCCCAAATTATGGCAGCTATAAAATTTTCAGATATTTTCCTAATCAGGCCCGTCCAAATTGAAAATATGCGTAACCCATTTTTGGGCTAAGCAAATCTGTTTCAGGTAACCCATTCTGTTTTGCGTAACCATTTTTCATGTATTTATGTACAATGTGAAAAGAACTGCGTGAAAAAACAGGTTGTGTCAGAAATATTGGCGGGAACTTTGCGGGAACCAAAAATGGGTTACGTCAATTTGGACAGGCCTGCTAATCTTATTACTTCAGTATAACTTTAAGTAGTACCAGCAGTGAACCTTGCTATTGTAGATAGCTTGAACAGCTTTATCTGAGAGATTACAGGCCTTAATGGACCTCTCCAGTTTATCCATCCATCATATGAGGGCCTCGGGAAGATCAGATTTTACTGACGTTGTTTACCCTCATTAAATAAAGATTATTATTATTATTATTATTATTATTATTATGACGGGATAATCAACTACGTGACGCATAGGATGACGTCATAATCAATGGCATAGATAAGTTTGTCACGAATGCTTAATTGGTGATTGGTGATTGACGTATGAAATGTATTCTTTACTATTTAATAAACATGCTGAACATTGAATATTTTGAAACCATAGGCAGCAACAGCACCAGTCAAAATAGTTTCAAAATAATCAACAGCTTACCTGTACAGTTTTCTGGAAATTGATAGGGATTGATTGATCACAACACAAGCGAAGGGTGGGTGAAGCTTAATTAGGGATGGGCAGGGCATAGCTAAAACTAGATTGCTTACGTATATTATACAGTAAACCTGATAAATAAACTAAATTTAAAAACATTTTCAATAACTACAATATACTTACTTTGCATCGACGCTTAGTTGCCGCTCCGTCTCATTGGGCAATACAACATTAAGCTCCACGGCTTGGTCCTGCACCTCATTCATGTTCTCATCATCTGTTCCCTCGACTGAGTATTTCAGTGTCACTGATTCCGAGCTCTGCTTTTTGGAAACAGCTGACAGAACCGGACCGGAACCATTCTGTCCATGATGGGTTAACTGTGGCGGAGGCGGACCGGGCCCATTCTGTTCTGCAACCGTCATCTTGACCACTGCAGGTCCGGAATGGGCCCGTTGTCTTAGCGGCGAAGCATCTGTGATCAGGAATCTAGATTTATTTTTATCATCGCCTATAATGGTCAGTGATGACTGAGTGTTTGAATTTGTCTCCTCCAAGGAAGTAAGATGCCCATTTTTCTCTCGGTCCTGGACGGGAAGGGAGCCATTTTGTTCTACATGGATTTCTGAGGATACTGAGTTATGCTTTGTTTTATCTGTGATGAGCGTTGGAGGGGGTGGTGCCTTCGATGTCTTCTTCTTTCTAATCCCCTTCATTTGAGCACTGAAAGACATAAATGAAAGCAACACATTAAAACACTATAATGTTTAATTGCAACTCAGAGTATAGGTCAGTTGGTCAGGAGAACTTTAGCTTGAATACAAGTGAGAGACTGGAGCTAGATCTCCTAATATTATCCCAAGGGCTTAGATCTAAAATTCAAACTACCACAATTGCACAGGTAAGGTGTTGAATATTTTGAAAATAATTTGAATTGATGCTGATAATTGCCTATACAGTAACAACTTCCAGCAAAATCAGGTTCAAAACGGAATATTTCTAACATCATAATAAATTTCTCATTCTGGCGGGATTTAAAGTGTTAAATAAACTATTTCAGGACGAAATACATAATCTGATCCAGAATGAGATTTTCAAAATACAAGCATCTTTTTTTCGAATTCTACATCTTATCATCTGTAGACTTGACCTAGGTCACAGGGGGACAATATATAAGCAATCAATCAAAGGTTATCCTTGTTTATCAAAAGCCATCAGTAATGTCATTTGATACCTCCGAGGCCCAGCCTTTTACCCTTTAAACCATACAAGTTGGCCAAAATGGCTTCTACAGTGGTCTTTATTCATCTTGAGAAATGTACATTTGCAGAACAAGGCTATTTAAAGGATAACTAATCCCATCTCTTGATAGCTATTCAGGAGATCTAACCCGCTGGTCATAAACTATCCAGGTAATTTTAAGCCTTTTATAAAGCCACTAAGGAAAGATATTCAGGATTTAATAGTTAAATGTTGGTACATTTCTACACCCTGTGATGGCTGTCATGATTTACTTTTCAACCTATCAGAAAAATCCCAGTGTGTCTGCCTCTGTATATACGCTCAGTCATAGAGGCTCCAGCTATAGTTTGGCTACGTGGTATAAAAGCAATCCTACAGGTAAGCTGTTGAATATTTTGAAACCAATTTGATTAGACGTTGTTGCTGCCTATGGCAGCAACAACTTCCAGTCAAATTAGTTTCAAAATATTCAATGGGATGAGCATTACATAATAAAGAATGTGATGCATTGGAGCTTACATGACATCACCCAGAATAGCTCGAGGAGACAAAATGGTGTCGATCACTGTTCAACATTTACTCGATATTACAAAACAGATAATTGCGATACAGATCAGGGAATGTGACAGGATATGAATGATATGGAATCGATAAACCATATTCTATTGGTGCAATACAACATTGGAGTTGAAATCGGCCCAGTAGGTCTCGAGAAGATATTTTTAATTTCTCATTGCTTTAGTATGGGAGCTTTTGGCGAGAAAATGATGCAGGATGGCTGCCAAACCGTTTATCCGAGTTTCGAAAATTGCAAATTTGAGATCGGAATACTCAAAAACAAATTTAAGCCTTCAAATCCATCAAATAAAAATATCCAGTATGGCCGCCAAACACTATATTTTGATTGGCCCATGGCAGCCATGTTTTTTGACAGATCAACTTCCCTTGAACAAACCTTAATGGCCCTTAGTCCCTAATCATATCTGCCAAATATCTGCCTCATCACTTCAGCGGTTCTGGAGAAGTTGTTTTCGCTAAATCTAGGTCAACCAAGATGGTCGCCGAACCATGGGATCAATCAAGTTCCCTTGAACAAACTCGGTTGAGCTCTTAGCCTAGGTCATATTTCATGGGGTTTGCTTCAATCCACCAAGCGGTCTCGGAGAAGATATTTTAAAGACATTTCAAAAAATCATCCAAAATCCAAGATGGCCATCGGCCAAATGGGCCGATCGGCTTCGTTTGAACACACTTGAATCGCTACACCTTAAGGATGCTTCCAGCCAAATATAATTGAAATCGGCCCAGTCGTTTTTGAGAAGTCGTTTAAAGGAAAAGTTGACGGATGACGAACGGACGACGGAGGGTCACCACAGGCACACGGCATAAGCTCACTTGGTGTGAGCTAATAATTTAAAGATCATGTAATTACGATATTGTGATTATTAAAGGGATTCTAATCTCATCTCAAATGTTATACTGCACCGATAGATCATGGTTTATAGATTCCATTTCATTCATATCCTGGCACATTCCCAATTCTGTATCACAACTATCTGCTTAGTAACATCATGTAAATGTTGAACTGATCACCACCATTTTGTCTCCTCAAGCGACAGTGTGTGATGGCATGTAAGTGCCAATGCATTACATTCTTTATTATGTAGCACTCATCTCGTTGAATACTTTGAAAGTAAATTGACTGAAAGTTGTTGCTACATATGGCAGCAACAACTTCCAGTCAAATTGGTTTCAAAATATTCAACAGCTTACCTGTAGGATTGCCTTTATACCACATTGCCAAACTATAGCTGGCACCTTTATGACTGAGCGTATATCCCGAGGCAGACACGCTGGGCTTTTTCTGATTGGTTGAAAAGTAAATCATGACAGCCATCATACGATGCAGAAATGTAGCAACCTTTAGCTACTAAGGCCTGGATATCTTTCTTTAGCTGCATGATAAAAGGCTTAAAATTACCTGTATAGTTTATGAGTGGCATATTAGATCACCTGAATAGCTACCAAGTGTCCATTTGTGAGAGATGCGAATATTTTTTAAATTTTACCACAGGAATGACTGGCTCAGTTATCAAAACAGGTATTGTAGTTATAAAGTTTCAAACAGTGTTTTCTTAGCCTGCAAATAGATATTCCTCCCTTGATCTTCAAATAAGTAAACCCATGTATTTAATTGCTGCAGTAATGGAGATGAGATATCGTTTAAATCTTATCACTAAAATACTGGACTGATTATGGTAATCAACAAATCAGACAAATCGCTTTAAAATATCCTGTCAGGGTTCTTCCTATTTCTATTTTTATGCCCATGTTTCTGTTAACCATTTGAAAAAAATTTTAAACTAGAATGCGTAGTTGATGGCATTCCATTTTTCAATTTGACCAGTTAATACTCCCCCCCCCACACACACCCCACCCCCACAACCCATCCCCCCTGGCCATGGGGGGGGGGGACAATATAACTGTCGTGTCGTGTTGCAATCACATGGATGGATAGATGGATGGATGGATGGATGGATGAACAGATGGATTGACAAATGTAGGTCATTCACATATGTATGATATTTGTTTTCAGAACACATGGTGATAATTAAAAGCCACAGGAGACTCCTATATTGAATAGTACAGGATCTCCGGATTCAAAACTACGGAAGTAAAATAGGTGTGACTCAAAAGAAAAAGTTTTATTAGCCAAATATAACACATAAAGTGAGAGATGTTTAAAAATAAACTCTGACTTAAGACATACCAATGTGCTGACATAAAAGAATGCCTTAAAGCTAGGATTTGCCACAATTGTAACTTAAAGCCTTGCTAACACATATCATTCTTAATTACTTCACATATTAAATTTGTTCACGAAAATTTCAGTTTTCTCAAACAAAATGTCCATTTGCAGATCAAGAGAACTGTTTTTGAAATTTTACCACTGGAATGACTGGCTCGATAAACGAGCCAGTCATTCCAGTGGTAAAATTTTCAAAAATAGTCTTCTCTTGGTCTGCAAATAGACATTTCTCAAGACCACTACGGATGCCATTTTGGCTGATATGAGTGTTAAAGGGTTAATTACTTCGATTATTAGATTCAAGGGAATTGATTAATTTTAAAAACTGAAACTTGGAGACAATTTGACGGTAAGTAATGGATCCTTACAGATTTAGCTATGCCCCGCCCATCTCTATCTAAGCTCCACCCACACCTCGCTCATGTTGGGATCGATTGATCTCTTAACTCCCTGACTCTCAATTCCAGAAAACTATACAGGTACGCTTTTGAATATTCAACAGCATGTTTAGTAAATAGTAGAGACATACAATTTCGTACGTGTCAGACTATTAAGAGTTAAAGACGGGCCAAATAGAATCATTTATGATGTAATGATTATGACGTCATCCTACCCGCCGCTTAGCTGATTATGACATCATATTACATCAGATGATAGATGGGTATTCTGGAAATGTGAATTGTTGCCCGAGGTTGACGTAGTGAAATTGTCTAAAAATAATCATAATGTGCTTCCCTACAATATCAGTACACTTTAAATCGTTTTAACAGGTATAGTATCATACACGTAATGCAAAAATTTATTAATTCAAACGTCATCCGATCAATTAGCGGATAACTTGATCACATGTTTGTTAATAAAAGCATCATAGAATATCATACGACTAAACAACAGAATGGGCGTAGGTGGGGAACTCCATCATAGTATGCTTAAAAACTCATTTCAGCAACGTTGAATCAACGCTCCTTAAAAAACAAATTTCCTTTTAAGGAAGTCAATCATATGGCGAGATATCAATGCATCATAATATAGGTATCCGTCTTGCCGCTGCAAGCCACCAAATAATAATTTCAATTAGCAATAACTCTGGACTTGCTGAATATTTTGAAAACAATTTGACTGAAAGTTGTTGGTGGCATAGCCACTAACAACTTCCACTCAAATTATTTTCAAAATATTCAGCGTGTTCACAGATATAACCCCTGGAATATGTTTTCTGCAAAAACTCAGGAGTCAGACAGTTGTTATACATGTATATAGTCAAACCAACTTAGCCCTTTAACACTCAAGCTGGCTAAAAGCGGCTTCAGCAGTGATCTTGAGAAATGTCCATTTGCAGACCTAGAAGACTATTTTTGAAAATTTATGACTGGAATGACTGGCTCGATAACTGATCCAGTCATTCCAGTGGTACATTTTCAAAAATAGTCTTCTCTTGTTCTGCAAATGGACATTTTCTAGGAGAAAATTGAAATCTTGAACAAATTCAAGTTTTAAAGGGTTAGCCTTACCACTCTGAGATCAATATTCTATCCTTCACTGTAGCAACAGCAAAGAAACCAGTGTACATTTTTCAACAATTTTGGTGGACAATGTTGTTGTCTACAACAGCAACATCTTCCCCCAATTTTGTTGAAAAATTAACACCGGTTCATCTTCTAATTTAATTTGAAAATGTAAAATTTTAACATCAGAGTGGTAAGGGCTAATGGCCAAGCTTGCCAAAACTGCTCTGCATTGGTCTTGAGAAATGTCTATTTGCAGACAAAGAGAGTATTCTTCAAATTTTACAACTAGATTGTAAATAAGTCAATGGCTAGGTTCCCTTGTCAAAACAATTAGTGTAGGACTTCATGAACATCAAAATAATTAAGATATATTTACATGATTAAGTACTAGTGACATTAGGCGGGAAACAATAAGAGGACTATTTAGGTGTGGCAGGAATATAGTCAGATAGTATGAGAATGTGGACAGAGTTATTCGGGGATCGATCAATCCAAACACGGCGGGATGTGGGTGGAGCTTAGCTAGTGATGGGCGGGGCATAGCTAAAAATGGAAAGGTCCATTGAACTGGACTTCTAATCAAACTAGGCCTGACATGGCTTATGATACATGCGAAGTTAGTGTTTCTATTAAGAATTGTACAATATCAGATCTAATCAAAGCAAACAAATCAATTAAAAAGCTGAAGTCTGAAAATGTTATTATAAAGTTTCCAAACATCGGCGATCTATCTAAAGCAAAGTTGATTGGCTTTAGCGATGCTTCTTTTGGCAATCTTAGAGACGATAGATCTCAGGGAGGCTTTATCATTTTTCTGCTCGGCGAGAATGGAAAATTTGCACCAATTTCATGGCAGTCAAAAAAGCTTAAGCGCATTGTAAGAAGTACTTTGGCAGCAGAAACATTATCATTATTAGATGCTGCTGAATCATGTTGCTTAATCAGATCTGTTATTGGTGAAATTTATGGACTATCTACAAACAGTGACTTTTTACCAATAATTTGCATCACTGACAACAAATCGTTAGTTGATGCTGTTTATTCAATGTAAATAAGTTTTATTTTGATTCTTTCCGTATTGATTGATAAATATAATTTGAATCAATAAAAAGGGAGATTGTGAATAAGTCAATGGCTAGGTTCCCGTGTCAAAACAATTAGCGTCTAGGCCTTCATGAGCATCAAAATAATAAGATATATTTACATGACTAAGTACTAGTGACATTAGGCGGGAAACAATAAGAGGACTATTTAGATGTGGCAGGAATATAGTCATATAGTATGAGAATGTGGATTGAGTTAGTGTTTAAGTTGAATAAGAGCGTGTGTGTGTATAATAGTGTTTATATGGAATAATAAACTGGTGATTCGAAAGGAATAATTCAAGCGAGACGTGCAATATCAAAGGAGTGAACAATAAGGTATGTCATAACCATTAACATGGATTGCCTGGATCAATAATCGCGCCAGTCACTCCAATGATAGATTTAAAAAAAATAGTCTTCTCTTGTCCTACAAATGCACATTTTGGTGCTTTCTAAGGTCACCACATCCAGACAGGTTGAATGTATGTGTTGAATTCCATTCTATTCTCAAAACAACGTTGCTGAAAGCTGTTGTTGTCTCTGACAGCAACAGCTTTCAGCACCCTTTCGTTAAAGAAAATTTAAATTTTTTCATATAAAACATCCATTTGCAGACCAAGAGATTATTTTTGAAAATTTACCACTGGAATGACTGGCTCTGTTATCGAGCCAGTCATTCCAGTGGTAAATTTTCAAAAAGTCTTCTCTTGGTCTGCAAATGGACATATCTCAAGACCACTACATTAGCCGTTTTTGGCTGAGTGTTAAAAGGTTTAATAAATATCAGCTACGATGCCACTGAATAAAGTTAAGCTGATATTGCTGCATACTTACAGTGGTTAAAGAAACATTCAATTAACCTGAAGACAAATCCATAACAACAAACGCTATCACAAACACACCCAAATTTTCTAAGCAATCATTCAGATTTTGTGCTTTCCAATAAATTCTGTTTCTACTATGCAGTCTGTGTATTTGTATTGTCAGTTGTATTACCCAGAAAACCTGGGTTAGGTTTCAGTCACAACCAACCACCTGACTCCAAACTACTTCAATGTAACCAACACCTAAAGCTAGAGTTATAAACCGGCTTGATATAATGACCAAGGAACATCTAAGTTTGGTCATGAAAACCAATGACCGCCCTTATTATCAATAACAGAGGAATCATTAAAAAAGCAACAATATTTTATGCTATTTTTGCCAGGCACAACGCCTTATAGCAATTCATTCTCCTGTCCAACACGTGATGGGAAACGTAAGATTTAATATTCACATAGGACCTCGGACATCTATAGTTGGCTGTGTAAAGTTAATGATGCAATTATGAAACCTTATCTGGAAAGATAAAATGTTTTCTCTGAATAAATCTTATGCCTGAATTGCTGGGTTTCATTTTTATGAATTAGCATGGTAATTTGTGTGTTCGGTTTGAAAAGAGTTGCTGAAAAGTGCTGCTTCCAATAACAACAGTTTTCAACACCAACATTCTCAAAATGAATACAGGTTTTCCTGTTCCTGCTGTTTGAGGAATTAAAATTTTGAACTTTAATTTTAATTGCGTAATTGGGTTAAAAGTTGTCCAAGTGGAGTAAATGACCAAAATCAAGTGAGATCATATCACTTCTATACATGTAGTTAGCAAATCATTGCCAAATTCTGCATTAACCCTTTAACACTCATATCCGCCAAAAACGGTTTCTTCAGTTGTCTGGAGAAATGTCCATTTGCGGACCAAGAGAAGACTATTTTTGAAAATTTACCACTAGGGGTAAATTTTCAAAAATAGTCTTCTCGTGGTCTGCAAATGGACATTTTCTATGAGAAAATTGAAATTTTCATGAAGGGTTAATTAACCCTATAACACTCACAGACCAAAAATGTCAAACTCTATGATGTAAGAAATATTGTGGTGAATATTTTGAAACTAATTTGACTGGCCGATGTTGCTGCGTAGATTCCAGTCAAATTACTTTCAAAATATTTGACAAGTTCACTGTATACTGTAACTATCTTCAAATTGAGACACTGGAATTTCAAGGGTTGGACAAAAGAGTTAACCCAAAATACCAGTAACTCAATTTAATTTCAGAGATATATCCCTAACAAGGTGCTCAATATTTTCAAAATAATTTGACTGAAAGCCGTCATTACCGAATTAAGTACTGGTAGCATGTTTCCAGCCAAATTAGTTTGAGCAAAATATCGTTACATCATAAAAATCTGTATCTGCCCTCTCGCATTTAAACTGTTAACTGGTGGGGTCAGATGCAAGAGTGGGTGGGAATTGGTGTGGGTGACAGAATTACCTGACCCCCCTGATAATGTAGCTGGGGGGGGGGGGGGGGACTCATAGGCTGCTAGCTAAAGCCAGAGTTGTCAGAGTATAGGGTTACTGAGCTTGATAGATGTGAGTGAGTCAGTATTATTCAACCATGCAATAACACCAGGACACAAGGGGTCTTGTACAATGGGACATGAGTCTGAATATAAATGACAAGCACAGGGAACCGTCTAAAACTAATTAACGATTTAAAGCTTGATAGTTCAGTATCTAAATTACAAGAAGGCTGTTGAAAATTTTGAAACAAATTTTTACTGAATTCTGTTGCTGTCAGCAACAGCCCCCAGTCAAATATGTTTCAAAATAGTCAACAGAATATTTCTTACGCCTTAAAGAATTAGTTATTTCTGGTCTGTAAGGGTTAAAGGGTTAATATAATTTGTAAATGACAGAAAAGAGTACTGATAAGAAGCAATGAAAATATAGTCTGAAGTCCACAATATATATTTTCATCAGACTAGATTAAAGCTGGAATGCCATAATAAAATATTCAATATTAACCAGTAGGCAAGACCAGTAAAACATGAGGGTCAACGGGCTTGTATCGCTCACCTGGAACTTTGATATTCTAAGTTGAATATCAATGTTCTACATGTAGAATCCTATAGATTTTTTTTGGTCAGAAATTCAACAGTTATGGCTAGAGACGGAAATTATATCTAAGCTTTAAAAGATTAAATGGTGGACGGGCATTTTAGGAGTAACATTTTAAACAATTTCCTGGGCATCTTTGGAAATTTAAGATGGCGCGCAAGAGAATTTACCAATCTAAAATTATCGTTATAAGTGTCGAAGCGGTAACTACCACACTAGGATTGTTCCATTGAAATCTGGTCACTGACTTAAGGAAGAGTATCGTCTTTAAGCGCTGCTAATCTCATCTCCGATGTTGTATTGTACTGATAGATTATGTTTCATAGATTCCATATCATTTATATCCTGTCACATTCCCTTATCTGTATCACAAATATCTGCTTTGTAATATCACTTAAAGGTTGAACAGTGATCGCCACCATCTCCTCAAGCGATAGTGTATGATGTCATATAAGTGCCAATGTATTGCATTCTTTATTACATAAGAACTATCTTATAGAATATTTTGAAACTAATTTAACTGGCGGCAGCAACAACTTCCTGATAAAATTAGTTTCAAAATATTTGACAATTTAACTGTATGATTGCTTTTACACCGCATGCCCAAACTATAGATGACATTTTTTCCAATTGGTTGAAAAGTAAATCATGACAGCCATCATAGGCTGTAGAAATGTACCAACATTTAGTTACTAAAACCTGAATATCTTTCTTTGTCTGCATGATAAAAATCTAAAATGTCACGGATGGATTATGTGTGGCAAATCCTATCACCGGAATGGTTAGTATAAAATAAGGCGAGATTTCCTTTAAAGGATCTCTAAAACAATTTTCGGAAACTCCCAGATGTCCACCGGAAAAATAGACCTATCAAAATTCGGAATAGAAGTTCCCGAGCCTACCACCATAGAATCCATGAAGCCAAATTTGATTAAAATCCGCTAAACGGCTTATTTAGGAAGAGATACATTTTAAGCATTCCTGAAATTATTTTCAGATAATCCAAGATGGCCAAGAGGTTTACGAGGAGAGACGTTTAGTGGAAGCTACATTTGTCAAGCTCTTGTGAACTTTAAATCCTCTGCTATTAATACCAGATCATCCTGGGGCTAAATGTGAAATCTATGATCAGCTAGAAGGTGGGTCTGAGAATACACACAATATCATATGTACTGTTAATACTCAAGCTGGCCCAAAACGGCTTTTACATTGGTCTTGAAAAATGCCCATTTGCATAAGAGAGGACTATTTTTGAAAATTTACCACTGGAATGACTGGCTCGATAATCGAGCCAGTTATTCCAGTGGTAAATTTTCAAAAATAATCTTCTATCAGTATGCAAATGGATATTTTCTATGAGAAAATGGAAATTTTCTTGAACAAATTTGAGGCTTAACGGGTTAAACATCCTAATATTCAGTCATCCATAGAGAATAGCTTTCAGTCTCAGCATCCAATGATGTATGTTTGATATTTATGTAATTATCGTCCTCATTACAGCCCCCCCCCCCCCCCTCCCCCCACCCCACTCCTGATAAACCCTTTAACCCTTATCGACCATTAGATATCGCCAAATCCATTATGATGTACCGGTAAGGAATATTCCTTTGGATATTTTGAAAGTAATTTGACTATGAGCTATTGCTGCCTATGGCATATTTCTTGTACAGCTGTCATGAAATTTAGACACTGGAATTTCAAAGGATTATAGTAAATAAAAGGTCAGCACTGGTCACATGTTCAGGGTGTTTAGAGTAAACACAATTTTTAACAAATTTGAAGTCCTTTAAGGAAGGAGGCACATTTAACTGAAACGTAATCAAATTAAGAATCCCACGTTAACCTTTAACCCTCATATCAACCAAAAACAGCTTCTACAGCGGTCTTGAGAAATGTCAATTTACAGATCAAGAAGAGTATTTTTTGGAAAATTTACCACCGGAATGACTGGCTCGATAACCGAGCCAGTCATTCCAGTGACAAATTTTCAAAAATACTCTTCTTGGTCTGCAAATTGACATTTTATTTGAGAAAATTGGAAATTTTTTAAAACAAATTTAAGGCTTAAAGGGTTGATTAAATTTATGCACCAAAAATGACACCAGTTCACTCCTAGACAAAATATTTCATGATCAATGATTATGGTACAGAGGAAAAGATATTATTGATAACTCTTCAATATCGCGATGGTACATTCTTAGATATAAACATATATTTTTCCGTCTTTTCTAATACACACAATGGATAAGTCCAGTTTTAGCTATGCCCCGCTCAGCTCTAGCTAAGCTCCACCCATGCTTCACCCGTGTTGAGATCTATCGATCCCTGAATTTACAGAAAACTGTACAGGTAAGCTGTTGAATATTCTGAACCTAATTTGACTGGATGCGGTTGCTGCTTATTAAGTATTTTATGACAGACTAAATCGAGTCATTCATGACGTAATTGATTATGACGTCAGCGTAAATATCACGTAGTTGATTATGCTATCATATGATTGATGGATAGACAGGATTTCTCCATTATCTCCCCGTTGTTTATTAGTCCAATGAAGGCCTAACCAAAAACCATAACGCTTAGTAACAGCTTAAACCATTGACCTTTAACCCTCGAATTTATTCAAGAAAATGTAAATTTTCTCATAGAAATGTCCATTTGCAGACTGAGAGAAGACTATTTTTGAAAATTTACCACTGGAATGAGTGGCTCGGTTATCGAACCAGTCATTTCAGTGGTAAATTTTCTGAAATATACATCTGTTGGTCTGTAAATTGCCATTTCACAAGACCACTGCAAAAGTCGTTTTTGGCTTATATTAGTGTTAAAAGCTTAATAGTCGAGTCTGCCAAAACAGCCTTCGTGGTTGATTATCCCAGTTTCTAAATAAATCATATGACATCACAATCAACAACGTCCCATGTAGCTGATGTCATAATCAATTATGTCATGATTTAGTCCATCTTAAATGCTTAATAATCCGTCAAGTTCTACGAATTGTATGTCTACTCTTAAATAAACATGCTGTTGAATATATTGAAACTAATTTCACTGGGCGCTGTTGCTGCCATAGGCCAAGATATTACAGCTTACTTGTATAGCTTTCTGGAAAGCAAGATTCAGAAAGCGCAGGGATCGATTGAGCCCAACATGGGCAAAGTATGGGTGGAGCTTATCTAGAGATGGGCATAGCTAAAACTGGATTCATCCATTGCATTGAGGAATGAATATACATTTGCAGGTCATTCATAAATTTTCTTGAACAATATTGAAGATTAGAGTTAAAGTTTGCAAAATGTTCCTTATCATCGATAATTATGGAAACATTTGATGAGAGATTATGTTATTTATTTATACTCCCATGATAATAAATGAATAATATAAGTATAATGTATTAATATATAGTGCTGACAGTAAGATACTAGAAATGCTGTACAATTTCAATCGCACAAACCATAGTAATCTCCCCTGATCTGTACATACTAAGCATTACAGAGTTACCTCCCTTTAGATAGATAGGCAATATAAAGCTTATCTATCTATCAGTCATGCAGATTATCCTATTAACGCTTTAACCATTTGAACACTGACTTCCCAGAATCTCAATTTTAAAACAATCATACAGGTACATGTAAACTGTTGAGTATTTTGAAACTAATTTGACAGGAACTTGTTTCTCCCAGTGAAATTAGCTTCAAAATACTCAACAGAATATTTATAAAAACCTCAAGGAGTTTATCGTCTTTCGGTTCCAAAGGCTTAAGCCTCAAATTTGTTAAAATCGAAAATGTTCATTACGCAGCCCTAGAAAAGATTATCCAGCCAGTCATTCCAGTGATAAATTTTCAAAAATAGTCTTCTTTTAGTTAACAAAATCGACATGCCTTAAGGCAATTGTCTTTGAAATTGGTTTACCAGTAAAACGGTTACATCAGTCATAGCTTAGTTAATCCTTTTAAGCCTTGAAATTGTTAAAGAAAATCTCAATTTTTTTCAAAGAAAATTACAATTTGCAGACCAAGAGAAGACTATTTTTTAAAGTTTAGAACTGGAATGACTGGCTCGATAACCGAGCCAGTCATTCCAGTTCTAAACTTTAAAAAATAGTCTTCTCTTGGTCTGCAAATTGTCATTTCTCAAGACGACTGTAGAAGACATTTTTGGCTGATACAAGTGTTAGAGGGTTAATGAGAATTCACATTCTCACATCCTGGTCACTGTGAGGCTTAGATAAGGAGCCACAGGTCAGTAAGTAATTCCGGGTTTATGAAAATGTATTTCCCCAGCTGGAGAAAAACTATATTTTCACCCCTTTTATCAATGAATTCCCCATATCTCAGTTTCAAGACAATAATACATGAAAGCTGTTGAATATTTTGAAATTAATATGACTGGGAGCTGTTGCATCTAGTCATGTTAACCTCAAAAACGTCAACGAATATGCCATGAATTGGAAAGGGGTCACTTTTTTCAAAGAGATTTGTCTGTGAAAGGTCTTTAACATTGAAGCTGGCCAGAACATGCCTGTGCTGTGGTCTGCGCTAAACTCAGGCAAATTTCTCTGTAATGCAATCCCAAGCAAGGTCTTTTCCAGAGGAGAATACTCTTAACAATTTTAAGCGTGCTTGGATTCAAATTTATTAAGTTATATTGGGAGGCACCTCTGGTAGATATGGATAAATTCTACTCTGCTGCAACGTAATATGAAACACAGTCTTGTCTGGACCCTTGAAGTCTCCACTTACCGAATTTGAATGAAACTATGCAGGCATTCTATGGAGTTATGCTCCAGGAACCTGATTTGTTTTACATTTTTCAGGGGAGGTAATGTATCTGAAGCTTCAATGTTACTCAATGCAAGGCATTGAGTAACTCTCATAAGGCTCCCCCCCTCCCCCCCCCCCCCCCCCATCCTCTCACTCTCTCTCTCTCTCTCATTTAGCAAATTTGAAGCAAATCCACATTGACTTCTTAACCCGTAAACCCTCGAAATTATTCAAGAAAATTTAAATTCTCTCATAAAAAATGTCAATTTGCAGACCAAGAGAAGACCGTTTTTGAAAATTTACCACTGGAATGACTGTCTCGCTTATCGAGCCAGTAATTCCAGTGCTAAATTTTCAAAAAGCCTTTTCTTGGTCTGCAAATGAACCTTTCTCAAGACCACTGCTTCAGCTATCTTTGGCCAGATTGAGTGTTAAAAGGTTATGTGACAGAAGCCAGATGTTTGATGAGTCTTTTCAGGGGAGGTAAGGCCAGTATTTGCTGCTACACAATGGCAACAACCATCTTATCGCGAGAAATAGACTTAATGAATCTGCTTGCAAATCCATGTAGGCTCTCTAAAGTGGTGGTCCACAAACCAATCTTGATGGAAGAAAAGATGGACACACAGTTTCCCCCCCCCCCCCCCCCCCCCGTCGTCCCCACAGATAAGCGATTACAATAGTTCTTTTGTTCTTTGAACTAAGACAAGGTAAAGGTAAGACCCAATATTCAAATAAAAGTTACAAACAGTAAATGCAGAGATTTCTAAGAGTGATGATGTGTATCATTGAGGGTCAATATTTTCTGATTAAATACGCCAATTAAATAAATACCCTAATCTTCCTTAAGGAAACACTACTGTGCCTTTGAACATTTCAATTGCAGATGCTCAATTTCAAAACAAGCATACAGAAAGCAGGACTCGGTACATTCAAGTCAAGAATGGACCTGAGGAAGCTAAGGATTTTGGCTGAGGACAAGACACACTGAGCAAAAGCGAATGACTGATTGCAGCTGTAGGATGTTTCTACTACTACAGTCGCAGAATACAGTAATCATACATACAGTTAACTTATCGAATATTTTGAAGCTTTAATAGTTTACGTGATTCAAAGATGTTGCTGCCTATGGCAGCTAGATTAATTTCAAAATTTTCAACAGAATATTTCTTGGACATTAAAGGAATCTGCAATAATGTCTGTAGGTTGAATATGTTAATCATTTTTTTTACCATTTTCAACCAATCATTGAGCATTGTTGATAAACATCAGAGCTCAGATTAAAATCATTTGTTACAATGAATAGATGATTTATTTTGCTCACCATAAGGTAAGGTGATGATCTTATAGAAAACAGGAGCCCTAAGGGCTCACATGTAATATTTGTATTTGAAATAGGACAATGAACTAAGTCAATAGACTCTCAGACGTAGCAGTTTCCTGATTTTCTCAGATTTTCAAGATTTATTTCGAATTTTCCGGATGTTTTTGGATCCTGCCCAAAGTTGGTGAATCCTGGTTTATGGACACACATTCCTATGTTAGGATCTGAGCCAAATCAGACCTGTAGATTCTGAGATATCCACAGATCCAGAATTTGATCCAAGCTGGATCCTGCTTCTTTTATCAGGATCACAGCCAACATCCAAAGTGTCTGGTCTTATGTTTTACTAATTACATATACCTACCTACTTGCATTACTCATTGCTCTTTCCTTCTTTGAAGGGAAGCGTAGTAGGATGAATTTTTTACAGCCAATGTTTGCTGGGTATTGTGGTTACAGTGACTGAAGACTCCTTCAGGAATCTCCATACTCTCTCTCTAATGATGAGATCCATAGTAATTCGTAATTCGATTGTAATGTAGTAACAACAGTAGTTTTGAAGATACAGTACAGCCCAAAATTCAGAAATTTTAGTGACTAACTGGTAAACTGATTAAGGGACACGCTGGTATATTTAGTTGCTACACGCGGCTAAAAATATGCAACATTTTACTGGAAATGAACATTTCTGTATGAAATTAGTCATGATTTTTTCACGTATCAACATCACTTGAATAAACTTGAAGGGCCCTTGGTCCCTAACTATACTTCTGAAATTTTGGCCATTTCCCTTGAGAGGTTCCAACATGCAAGTTTTCGTGAAAGCGAAATCATCCCAGATGCTTGCCACCAGATAAATCAACCAATCAGGTTCTCTTGACTAAAATTGATTCAAGTCTTGCCTTAGATGAAGCTTTTTCAGTTTTAAATCAATAGAGCAAGCAGTTTCTGAGAACATCTTTGACTGCCTGACTGCTGCAATCCACCAGAAAATAATTTCATTGGGCAATAACTCTGGACCAGCTTAATATTTTGAAAACAATTTGACTGAAGGTTGTTGGGGCTTAGCCACCAACAACTTTCAGGCAAATTGCTTTCAAAATATTAAGCCAGTCTATAGTTAAACCTTATGGAAAATGTAATCTGCAGAAGTTCAGCGGGCATATAGTTAAATGTGACTAAAAAATAGTGCAAAATCCAAGATGATCGATCAATCTGCTTTATTTGAACAACCTGATTAATCAGTCTGATTTGCAATTCTAAAATTGTTATCCAGTAGCCATCAAAAGCTATATATCGCCATTTTCACTGTCAAAATCCATCAACTAATAGAGACTCAATTGTGATTGGTCGATTGCAGCCATGTTTTTTATGAATAAACTTCTCTTGAACAAACTAAGATAGTCATTACTCCGGAATCATATTTGCAAAATTTTGTCATGATCCATTGACCAGTAGTAGAGAAGTGGTTCTTGCAAAAACAACATCCAAGATGGCTGCCAAACAAATCAACCAATCCGATTCTCTTGAGCAAACGCTGTTCAGGTCAAGCAGTTTTTAAAAGTGCAACATCCAATATGGTCGCCGGACACGTCGAGCAATCGGCTTCATTTGAAAAACTTGGATCCCTGTCTCAAGGATATTTATGAAAATTCTAATTGAAATCAGCCGTGTTTAGTAAAAAATAATTTAAAGCCTCATGTTCTTCTCATGTAGGAGTTTTGGCAAGAAAACTAGAAAAACGTTGTTTGACTCAAAGGACCCCGTAATCACTGGAAATACCTTTCTCTATGGTAGCAATTTTAGTGAAAGCATTCATATTATTAAAAAAAATTTTAAATAAAATTTTTTAAAAACCCAGGAAAGTGACAAAAATTGTAAATTTTTGCAACGCCCATTTTCACACAAAATCATGGCCATATAAAGGCTAATCCTCCAAAAGAGACGTCTACTCATCACGTCTACTCATCATAAAGAAGCTGCTTGCTATGTTTCATTGAATTATTTTAAGCGATTCCATATGATATGCCGTTTGAGAGAACATTGACAAAAATCACGAGTTTTTGCATTAAAACGCTCATTTTCACCCCAAATTGTGGACATATACAATCCTCCAAAAGAGACGTCTACTCATCATAAAGAAGCTACTTGCTATGTTTCATTAAAAAATCTGAAGAGATTCTGTACGATATGGTGTATACGAGAAAATTGACAAAAATCATGAGTTTTTGCATTAAAAACCCATTTTTGCCCAAAATATTGAACCTATAAAGGAGAATCCTTCAAAAGGCACATCTAGCCATCACAAATAAGACACCTACAAAGTTACATTAAATTATTTTAAGCGATCCCGTATGTCAATGATATGGTGTTTACGAGGAAATTAACATAAATTTTGAGTTTTTGCATCAAAAAGCCCATTTTCACCCAAAATATTGGACTTATAAAGGTGAATTCTTCAGAATGTACACCTGCGTATCATAACTGAAACCTATACCAAGTTTCATAAAAAATATCTGATATGCTGTTTACGAGATATTGTGGATGGACAGACGTGGTGATTACTATAAGGCTTCCTTATAATCCAAGGCCCTAATAATCCAAGATGACCACCGATTTATTACAAATCTGACAAAAAAGAAAGTGTAAGATCATGTAAAGCAACTTTTACCATCAAAATACATCCTGCCAAATGCTAAATTCTCATTTTGATTTGAATCTTCATCCTGCTTTAGCCAACTCTGCAATAGAACCTACCATACATCACCAAAGATAGTCCGCTAGCATGTGTAGTCCCCTAAATTTGACCCAAAACGCCTTAAAAAATTCTTGTTTTCATATGTATAAGCCGCTGTGAGATCGAGAGACCTGTGAATGAAAACGGGCAACAAGGCAACTACTGCGCTTCTAATATACACCTGTGCAAAAGTTAAGCACCACCCTATTTTTACGCACATGTGAGGGTATATTCATGTGCTATGAAGAAAGCAATAGCATAAACATTTATGTACCCATCCATCTTAGTGCAAGAGGTAATAATGCAACTAGAGGAATGCTGATTATGATGGTGGGGAAACACTATGTTTTTGTTTGAACTTGAAAACGAGGCCTGAATATGGTTACGTTGACACAACTGACAACTATTGCCCTACAGTTGACACACGTGGCTAGATTGTCATTAATGGTGTCTGAAAACGAAGTTTAACATCTGTGCACGAGTTTGAGACTGTCATTATTAATACCGGGTATATCCACCTTGTGCCTGGATGACGGCCTGGACACGACGTCTCATGCTGGTCACCAACCGACTGATACGCCATTGTGGTATTCGTTGCCATTCAAGATGGAGTGCGTCTGTTAATTCCTGTAGGTTCTGCACAGGAGGATCCCTCCTTCTCACCATGTTTCCCAGAATGTCCCAGATATGCTCAATAGGGTTCATGTCAGGGCTCCTTGCTGGCCATGGTAGGGTTTCGATGGCATTCTGGCGGAGGTATTCATGCACAGCTCTAGCACGATGTGGTCAGGCGTTGTCATCCATGAATATAGGGTGGGTTCCAGGTGCATGATTTACAAAATGAGGGACCACAACTCTATCCAGTATGGAATCTTGATATCTTTGTCCATTTAGTGTTCCAGGTACAGTCAACAGATCCAGCTTACAATCAAATGAGATGCACCCCATATCATAACGGAACCTCCACCAAATGGAACTTCTTCCATGATGCTACGTTGGTCGTACGCCGTGCGTCTGGACCTCCATGCACGAGTTCGACCATCTGTGGCATGAAGCAGGAACCGACTTTCATCGGACCAGTGTACCCGTCTCCAGGATCTCATGTTCCAGTGTCTTCTTTCGTTGCACCACCTCAGACGCTCCTCTTTGTGGTGTGCAGTGAGGAGAGGACGGCTGACATGTCTCCTAGCTTTCATGCCAGCAGCATACAGTCTCCTTTTGACGGTAGACATTGACACTCTATTGCGCGTTTCCCATTGCTGGCTGAGCACTCTGCTGTTGGTGAATGGAGATCTCCTAACAAGGCGTACTAGGGCTCGATCATCACGGGCAGTAGTCTTCTTCGGTCTTCCAGATCTAGGCCTGTCCTTCACCTCGTTAGTTTGCCCATGTTTTACAATCAAACGACTGATTACAGTATGGTTATTGTTCAGCTGTCTGCCAATCTCTCTGCATGACATACCAGTGGTATGCATGCCTATGATTTGCCATTTCACACGATCACTTAACCTTCGTCTTGCCATAGCGGTTCACAATCAAGAGCTAATTCTCTCTGTACAAATAAACCACGGTCATGAACACAAAATTCCTAATCTTGTCGCCTAAATCTGTATGTAATGTTCTACACCTCAAACTGGACTTTTACATAACTGAACACGTGTGCTGTTTCCCGCCACGCACGGACATCAAGCGGCGTGAAGTCATGCATGCATGTGCATTTCGTACTTGGAATTATGTCAGCTAACGCGGGGACAAAAAGTATGGCAACCTAGTTGTACCATCATGTTTCTACGTTCTATTGTTTTTGCTGGTGCTTAACTTTTGCACAGGTGTATATATATACAATCCAGTTTCTGTCAGGTGTTAATCTATTGTTTTATTTTTAATCTCAGGTATATCAGTTGCCTATTCTTTTAATAAATATTTCAAATTAAATCTTATTTACCGGTAACTGTGGAAGAATATTTCTGAAAAAGTTGGTCCCAATCCCAGGGTGATTCATAATAAGAAAAAATTAGTTACCTCTCTGTAGAAATTGTTTGACTGTAGCTTTCGTGACCATCTCAGTCACTTCTTCAGCACTAACTGACGGTCGCTGGCAACGTCACTCTGGTCAGTTCTTGTGGAGTCACGTGACAGCATGGACTGGTAGACTGCTGGTATACAGTAGCCGTCGTCTTGGTTCATGGTTGGTTGATGCTTGTAGATTTCTATGTCAGTTAGTGCTGAAGAAGTGACCGAGATGGTCAGGAAAGCTACAATTTCTACATCCTGGAGAGGTAACTAATTTTTCCTTATTATATGGGATAATAGTTCAAAATCAGCCTTGACCAATTCACCCAAATTTTAATCGAAAATATGCTGTTCATAGTTACGCAACAAGTTGACAATTTTAATACTATCATTGAAATCTTTAGCTAGCACCGAGTAGTAGACGAATATCTGGCTAAATCTATGACATATTTGCATTTGATCTCTAAATCTAGGAGAAAATGTATCACAGATGACTGGGTATATTGTAAGCGACCAACATAAAATGATTGTGAAAAATTGCTTGAATGCTTGAGAATTAAATTGCAGTAGACCCCTTTCTATGTTAGCAAACTAGCCGGTGGCAGACACTAATGGCAAGGGTAGATTGCAACGCCGAATTCTGAGTCCAGGATATTTATATATCCGAGTACTCACTCTAAATAAAAGTAAAATTAACCGGAGCAGATTTCTAATATCACGTGGTTTATAAATTTTCAAGACGACATTTTATGTCAATTTTAGGATTAATTTTGATGGAATGAACAATCATTATTAAAGGGTACGCAATATTTAGACGGTTCAATTTAATAATTTCACTTCCGCGATGATCTTTTTGAGGTATACATAGCCACAAGGTGGCAAGAATTTGTACCTGGAAACTGTGTTAAATTTTCATGGTATCTTAGAAGTTTTATCCTTGTACATAGTGCGCACTAACTTACAGTCACAATCAACGTAGCTCCAAAAACAAATTGAAATGTCAGAATAAAATTAACATTTTGTTGACCATTTTGAAACTAATTTGACTAGGCGCTGTTGCAGAAACAGTTCCCAGTCACATTTAAGTTTGAAACTATTCAACCGCTTACCTGTATTATTCACAGGGTTGGCTTGATTTAAATCAATTGATTTATATCATGATTTAAATCATGATTTAAATCACTCGATTTTTATCGAAAAAATCGTGATTTAAATCAGTTTTGCAAAAATAGAGGAATTTTCAAGTAATTAATACAATTAACAGTAATTTTGTTAAATTAAAGTAACATAATTATTTTACTGCTTCCATGGCACTTGAACATCAACACAAAATAGAATTATACACTTAATTGCTCATATTTGTCATCAGCAAGACTAGACCCAGTGCACGAGTCCACATCTACAATCTACATACTTGAGGTTCATGTACACAGTACATCACACATGTGTACAAAGTATGATCATTAAGTATGTGTAAGCTGTAAAGAAGAGGAGAATTCCATGTGCGTACATGTCACTACATGACCATTAAAGCAATAGTGTACATGAAAAGTCATGTATGGGCCAGTATGGCTATTACTATTAGTCTAATTCCAAAAGCACACTCTTTTAAAGCAAGACACTGTCTCTTTTTTCAACTATGACATGCGTCTGGAGTCACTCTGGAGTGTCATTGAGTGTCTCGATTACTATTGGCTAGTGCTTATCAAGTTGGACTTTTGGGCTCCATTTTATTTAACACTAAAACAATAAAGATTGAAATGTTATTAAATTAAGTAGTTTACTACAACTTCAAAAATCAAAATCAGTAATTGCTGAAACTGGCAAGAAACTATATACATTGTAACACGTAAACACATCATTACATTACATTAACCCTTAGCACACTGATGTAGGAGTTTTAATTTTTCAAAATAAACATAACCCCTAGCACTCTGGAGCATGATAATTTAAATTTTCAAATTAAATTTAAAGATAAACTGGTGTACAATTTGCAACAATTTTTGTGGACGATGCTGCTGTCTGTGACAGCACCATCTTCCACAAAATTTGTTGAAAAACGTACACCAGTTTATCTTTAAATTTAATTTGAAATTTAAAAATTTCGACATCAGTGTGCTAAGGGTTAAAGATAAACTGGTGTACATTTTTCAACAAATTTGGTGGATGATAGAGCTGTCGCAGACAGCAACATCGTCCACCAAAATTGTTGAAAAATGTACACCAGTTTATCAATTTTAATTTGAGCATATTTTTAAAGACAGAAGTTAACAAGGTTGATAGACTTAGACAATGATGACTTTTGCATACCTTCATAGATTTTGTGCATCTAATTAGGGCTAATTCGTTAGATTTATGCATTGCATCATTTCTGTCCTATTGCTACTCACTGTATCTGTGATGCAATTGTGAACAAAATTGAAAAATCGTTGCTAATATGACGTAATATATAAATTTTGAACTCTATATATTATTAGTTCAAACAGTGATAATTAAAGAATAGACATCCCATCATTCGTAACATAATAAACATATTGAATATTTTGAAAGCAATTTCACTGAAAACCGTTGCTGACTTAGGCAGCAACGGCTTCCAGTGAAATTGCTTTCAAAATATTCAATATGTTATGAATGATGGGATGCATATTCTTTAATTATTCACAATTAAGTGATTAACCAGAACACTCGATATATTGACTATTGAGATACCGCAATTTTTTTATAATAACGATATCGATATTCTCTCAAGCAATATCGCGCAAACCTAACTGAGTCACAGATAGATGTGTCTGTCATCACTTTTCACTTTCAGTTTTCAATAATGCTGCAATTGTACTTCACTAGTCTAGTCAACAATCATCATTCAACTGAAACCGGAACAATCATCATTCAACTGAAACCGGAAGTCATTTTCTTTGTCACAGTTTAGGGACCGAAAAAGAAATACTAGTTTAGCCGCTTTTAAAGTTCCAAGTTTGTTTCTCAACTTACTCTGCACGAGCCCATAGCTGGAGAACACGCGCTCGACACCAGCTGACGCCGCCACAGCTGACATCAGACGCTGAGTGAATTCAAATGCTTCCAGCAGATCATCCTCGAAGTCACGTCTGTGCGACTTCCACCAATGAAGAGAGGTTACTCCATTAACAACTTCGTCGTTAAATTTAAGAATGTGAAATGGTGGTGCCATGGCCTCGAATTTGATTACCAAAGTCATCAAACCAGGGATTTCGGATGCTACGGTGAGTGCAGTTTCACGTTCTTGCTGAGTCAAGTTTCGACCACGGTATTTAGGGTGGAGTAGATTGGCCAGCATGTGGTGAGGTGTCACAGCTTGTTGATAACGCTTATCGGCCGCACGCTTTGTTGAATTATTAGTGTCATTATGCAGGGCCGTTTTTACATCTTTCCATAATTCAACTGCTTCTGCTATTGTGCAATTGTCCGATTGAGCTTTATCGAGAGCGCAAGCTACTGGTTTCAAACAAAGTCGGTATTCATCTGCAGAACGTTTGATTACTACATTACGAACTTTATTGGCAATGGCAACATCTATGCGGTCAGTATGTCCATCACAGATTGTCACAAGTGTCGGCCATGCCTCACAATACGAGTTTAAACAATCGTACATTGTGTTCCACCTTGTATCTGCTGGCATCACTAACTTTCTGCACGATGATTGGCGTATTTGGGCACTAGCAAAGTGGTTATTTCGGAAATACTTCACAACTTGTGTGACATGCTCCTTAACATTACCCATTTCTAAGTCCTTTGAAGTCAGATTTAGAAGATGAGGCGGCATCCATACGCAATCATGTTGAAACCCAGTCGTTCTTTCAAGAACTCTCGCATCTTTGCTACATTAGCAGCATTGTCTGTGACGATACTACATATAATGCACCCAAAATCATTGTGCGTGTTTTCAATTGTCTGCTTCGCAATGTCATAAAGATATTCCGCTGTGTGAGGATGTCCAGAGGTGTCCGTAGTATCCACTAAGTAAATATCACCTAAGCAGGTCGTCACTGTAGCACATACGATAGGCTCGTTATGAATATTGCTCCAACCGTCTAATGCTAGACAGACAAGTTCACCTTCCAAATTTTTTCTCGC
Organism: Chaetoderma sp. LZ-2023a; assembly: GCA_034401795.1. Lineage (NCBI taxonomy): Eukaryota > Metazoa > Mollusca > Caudofoveata > Chaetodermatida > Chaetodermatidae > Chaetoderma > Chaetoderma sp. LZ-2023a. The sequence goes on from CM067365.1 coordinate 2,268,342, forward strand.
CTTCTCCCGCTCTTCTGTGTAGATAACATCCAAATATTTCCCCCCTATGTCCTTTCTGGATGGTGGTTGATAGCCTGGTCGTAAATCTTTTACAAGGTTTATAAAATGTCTATTTTCTACTAAGCGAAATGGGGAGTTCGTAGCATACACCATCCTAGCTACATCACGATCTAATTCACCACGTTTTTCTGCTGAAGTTCTGATGACATAATTCTGTAGACCATAATTCAGCTTGGGTATCTTAGCGGCCAATGTACCAGCAGCTAATTGACCGTGCACTGGGCGCTTCACTGCCGCTGAAGCAGAACTTGAAGTTGACAGAGGTTGAACTTCCATCACCACCACATCGTTTTGATCAACAACAGTTTCAACGCGCTGCTGCTGCTCAGATTGAGATGAAGTCCCCGTTTCTGTTGCGGCTACAGCTAGACCTTGAAGTGCTGGTGTTGGTGGACCTGTGCAATTGGCTGCATGTTTTTTTAACCGCTCTGGGATACCTTGGAGTTCGTGTCGGCAGACCTTGCAGACAGCCCGGACACCGGCCTTATCTGGGGTCTTCACTTTCTCATAATGAATCCATATTGGATCTTGTTTTCGGCCGGAGTTAGACATTTTGCTAATTATGGAATTGAAAATATTTCATAGCCTTTGTCACTTAAGCAGTTTTGACTGTATTTTTCAAGAATGAAAAAATGCTTTTCTATTGCATCATTTAAAAAAAATGATGCAATAAAAAAATGATGCAATAGAAAAATGATGCAATAAAAAAATGATGCAATAAAAAATGATGCAATAATAATACTGTTAAAACTGCTTAAGCGAACAAAGTTTTTTTGTATTAAGAAACCAGCAAGCTTAAAATTCAGTTAAAAATAAGTCATAAAAATACCACTTTATTCAGTTCCAAAATACAGTTTAGCAATGCATCTGGACCTGTATTAAGAGACCACCTGTCTTAAGAGACCACCTTCTGCGACTCCCACAGCCAGTGTCTTAATACAGGTTTCACTGTATAAGTTTTACGTAATTTCCTGGGATGTCGCGAATAAAAATCGATTTAAATCATTGAAATCGATTTAAATCAAAAAAATCGATTGATTTGATTTTTTTGAAAAAAATCGATTTTTTTCCAACCCTGATTATTCACGTTATCTTGAACTTTAGATTCTGGTAATTCATATTTCACCGTTTCAAATCAATTCCACATCGTGTAAAAGGTGGGTGGAGATTAGTTAGAAATGGCTGGCAAACAGCTAGAAAGGGAACCTTCCATTAGATTAAGATCTTACAAGTATATATCAAGAATGTCAAGGATTACATGTAAGAAATGTTCCGCATTCCGCCATCGTGAGGTTATCCCGCCCTATTTGTTAACATTAATATTGACGGGAGAGATGTTCTCGTGCACACATCATTGTCAATACAAACAACTTGTCAAACATGCTTTGGGTGAAAGAAAGCCCTTCATTATCCCAAAGTTAAGATAAAAAAAGCTGCCATGCAAATAAATGCGAGGTATTTCAAAGCTACCTCTTTAGCCATCAAATTTCTTCAAGAGACCAAGAGAATATTTTTGTAAATTTACAACTTTAAGGATTGACTTGGTCATTGAGGCAGCCATTTTTGCGGTAAATTGTCAAAAATAGTCTTCTCTTGGTCTGCAAATGGACCACTCCAGAAGCCATTCTTTGAGCAGCTTGACTATTAAAGGGTTAATCCTTTACTGGTCGAGATTGGACAAGAAAATCTCCATTTACAGCCATACAGATGACTTGAAAACTTTCACTTCTTCGGTTCACATTTGACTACCTTTGAATGTCACACATTTGGATGAAGCTGGCTGTGATAGCCAGGTTGTCTGTATCCCCATACAGCATACCATTGAGGGATGTTTTTGATGGCCAGTAGCTGTGCCGCTGCTGATTGAAACGTGGGCAATTCTATAAGTGTGTAACTGTTTCTTGGCTGGTGCCACAGGGGAACATTGCAGATGTGCCAATCTTCAGTTTGTTGTACATGTGAGCACGCAGCACGCAGTGTCCTGAACGGAGATGAAAGATTATCACTTGTTCTCTTCTGGACGGCTGATTATGGATGGCTGCTGATTCATGTTCTGAATGCTCATCTCTCCATTTTTTTATTTAATGCTTGATTGATCACCGTCTTGATCTCTGAGTGTGCAGCAATCATGGTGTTATTCTTTAGTTGACCCTGCTTTTGTTAGAACATCAGCCCTTTCATTTCCTAAGATATTACAATGAGATGGGTTCCATTGGAGGATAACAGTTCTGGCATTGAGTGACAATTGCTGTAACTTGTTAGTCAAATCAGTTAATTCCAAGCTTTGAGAGTTGAGAGCTTGTAATACAGAGAGTGCATCAGTGAGGAAGACTATACCTGCACCCTGTGATCGTTCGTCTGTTGGTAATACATCAGCAGCCTTTTCAAGTGCTTTACATTCTGCTTTGTAGTTGGAGCAGATATGGCCTGTTGTGATGGCAATTTCTACTTGACTGCCACATGGATAGTTGATGAAAATACCTCCACCACCATTTGTAGCTGCTTCTGATGCGGATCCATCAGTGAAGGCACGTACCCATTGATTTTCACGGATCACTGAACTGACTGGTTCTGTTATCGAGTCACTAGTGAGACATTCCAGCGCACAATTTAAAAAAAATAGTCATAGTAATATTTGTGAAGATGACTGCAGAGGCTGGGTCTCGCCGACATGGCCATTACATAGTTAAAATAGAGGCCTGAGAGAATACTGGTAACAATCCAAGCCGCAGCCATAATTTTAACATGTATACTTGTAACATTATTTTATATAAACACACACGTACACGCACGCACGCACATGCATACTATATTCGCAAATCAATGCATCGATCTCCCCTCCGCCACCCTCTCCTGCTATATCCTGCAATATACTTACATACATATATATATATATACGTACTAATAACACCTCAAGAATATGACATGTGGCCTAATTTTGCTATGCCTGCAATCTCTCTCTAAGACGCATGTCAATCAGAAGGAACAAATATTGAGGTGGTGAGCCCTTAATTCTCTCTCCCCCCTCTAATTACCTTTTCAAATCTTGCATGCCATTCTCGTTGTTCGCGGCTATAGCATGCAGCTGGCGCGAACTTTTCTTTGAGTAATCCTGGTCTGTACAGACAAGACTCAACCAATATAGCATTGAATAGTTACAAACAATATGGTGAGTTTTTTTATTATTGTACGCTGGATAAATTGCACAGAAATCAAGTAATCAACAGGCATCTCATGCTCATGAAAATCTCTCTCTATTTAATGGGACACAAGAACCTTAATAGTTAAAACTCAATATAGAATAAATTTACAATAATGTGAAAGCCTAATGTAAGGTGATTAGTTGTGACTTGCAGCTAGTATAAGTCCATTTGTCAAATGTTTTACCATTCTGACACAATTGCATTTGACACCAATAAAGCGTGTCACGCGTGTTATATTATAATAGTTTTCCTAATGGCAATGGTTGGCCAAGAGAATCTAAATATTTTTAAGTCATTCACAGGGTAAAATGTTTAAAATAGTCTTCTCTTGGCTGCTGCCAAGAAATGGCCATTTCTCAAAACGATTTCAGAAGACAATTTTGGCCAATCATTCCAGTGGTAAATTTTCAAAAATACTCTTCTCTTGGTGTACAAATGGATGTTCGCTGTGTTAGTATTCCAATTTCCATGACAAATTTTGATGGTAAAATACCAAAAAGATCAATTAGAGCACCTAATAAACCATGTATTTGATTGACCCAGCAGGAACACATTGGAAACTAGTTAACGGTAAACTATGTCAGGAGTAGAAATAAGAAATGTGTTCTAGATGCACACGGTGCAAATAACATTGGGAATAAACTTTTGAAGATTTACCACTGGAATGACTGGTTCGGTTATCGAGCCCGTCATTCTAGTGGTGAATTAAAAAAAATAGTCTTCTCTTGGTCCGCAAATGAACATTTTTCAAGACCACTGCAGAAGCTGTTTTTGGCTGATATGAGTGTTAAAGGGTTAGTATCATGAGTTCCTAGACCACCTGATGCATTCCTGTGTCATAAAGCAACATAATTTGCTACTAAATGTGGTTTGAGATATTAACCCTTTAATGGTCACGATGTCCAAAACCAGCCTCTGCAGTGGTCTTGGGGAATGTCCATTTGCAGGCCAAGAGAAGACTATTTTTTTGAAAATTTACCACGGAAATGCCTGGCTCGATAACCGAGCCAGTCATTACAGTGGTAAATTTTAAAAAATAGTCCCCTCTCGGCCTTCAAATGCACATTCAACAAGCAAATATTTAGATTTACTTGACCAAATTTGACCATTAAAGGGTTAATTAGACTATCTCATTATAAAGCCTAGATTATCTTTATGTATTGGTATGTCATTCTCATTTGGAATACGTCCTAGAAAATTATGGATTTCTGATAAATGTAATGGCCTGCAAAAAACAAGAATTTACAAATTAAAAAATAGGAAATATCTACACTAATTCTCTGATTCAGGTGACATAATTAACTCACCTTTTGTAAATATCCATAGAAACCTAAATGATAAGTAATAAGTCCTTAGAATAGAATCCAGAATTGTCTTCCAATGAACAAATCCTTGTTTACCAACTCCATCTCTAACACCCAAGAATTGGATGCAATAATTAGTTTACAATGTAAACATCACTATATGTACATCTCTGTAGATATTACATCATGAGTGAGGAATATAGATCCACTCCTCAACACAGGCACTTAACAGTTTAATGGTCAAATTTAGTCACAAAAATTTCAATTTTCTCAAAGTAAATGTCTATTTGCAGACCAAGAGAAGACTATTTTTGAAAATTTTCTCGTGTATCGCACCAGTCATTCCAGTGGTAAATTTTCAAAAATAGTCTATTCTCTTGACCTGTAAATGGACATTTACCAAGATCACTGCAGGGGTTGATTGTGGCTCAACAGGCTTGACCATTAAAGGGTTAATACTTTGACACCTATATCTGGCAAAAACTGCTTCTGTAGTGGGCTTGAGAAATGTCCATTTGCAGACCAAGAGAAGACTATTTTTGAATATTTACCACTGGAATGACTGGCTTGATAAACGAGCCAGTCATTTCAGTGGTAAATTTTCAAAAACAGTCTTCTCTTGAAATTGAGATCTTCATGACCAAATTCAGGTGTTAAAGAGTCAAGATGGAAACTCAAGAAAATTAGAATTCACAATTTAACCCTTTCACTGACAAATCCGTCAAAAAGTAAATTCTTTAAGATATAAAACTGATTCCGTTGAATATTTTGCAATTAATTTGACTGGAAGCCGATTCCAGTTAAAGTAATTGCAAAATATTCAATAGTTTTCTTGCGTGGTTGTGAAAATAAGATATGTAGAATTTATAGGTGAATGGGTTAATGGTCAAGATGGGAGAAGATTCTTAAAATTCAAGAAAATTACAATTATTGCTTAGTGAATTATATACTATTTGAAGGCCAACAGAGGACCAAGTTCATCACAGGAATGGCTGGGTCAGTTATTGTGACATGCATTCCAGTGATAAATTTGTCAAAAATATACTTCTCTTAGTCTGCAGATGCATGACATTCCTCAAGACCGTTGCAGAGGCAGTTTTTGCCTTGACCAGTAAATGGTTAACGTATCACAATATACATTGTACAATGTTATCCTCTAAACACAAAGTGAACTTAACACAGAAAACACACCTCAAATTTAACCCCTTCTGGATCCTCACCCGAAAGTCAAATATAACAAAAAGATGACAGAATGAAAAACTGGTGCAAAATTTGTGTCAAAAGCTGTTGCTATCATGTTATTTGTTATAGACTCGGACAACAACAGCTTTTAGCCATACCTTCACATAAGGAACTCTAATGAAATACAGGGAAACAAACAAGTCAAAAGAACAAGGGTTAAAACTGATTTCAAACACCTGACAATATAATAATAACTGACACACCTGTGAGTTCTATTAACCCTAATTCATCACTCAAATTTGTTCAACATTTAAATTTTCTCATTAAAAAATGTCCACTTGCAGGACAATATTTTTGAAAATTTGCCATTGGAATGACTGACTATGTTATCGAGCCACTCATTCCAGAGGTAGATTTTCAAAAATAAACTTCTCTTGGTCTGCCAATGGATATTTTCCAAGTGTATGGACAATCACTGAGGAAATTTTCTTAACAAATCTTGATCATTTAACTGTTTTGCCGCTGCAAGAAGCCAGAGAATAATTTCATTGAGCAAAGACTCTTGACTTGCTGAATATTTTGGAAACAATTTGACTGAAAGTTGTTGGTGGCTTAGCCACCAACAACTTTCAGTCAAATTGTTTTCAAAATATTTAGCTTATTCAGAGTTAAACCGCATGGAAAAAGTAGCAATGTTTTGCCTGCTGATTTCTGCAGAGGTCAATTCCTTTGACTTCATAGCTGCATGATATCTCACTGTCTTTCTAGCTCATGTTCCTCCTCGCTTACTCCTCAAGGATATGGCAAACTTCCATGTTCAGAACTATATCATTAAAATCTTAATTATAATTTTCTCAAGTGTTTAAATAAAATATCAAACATATTTTCAGAAATTCAATATCAAATAAAATAATCTATCCTTAACCATGACACATCTGTGAATTCTACCAAGGCTGTATAATGGACCAGATAAACATTCTCAGAAATCTCACCGCCTTGCAAGTCTACCTGTAATTAATTTACATTGAAGTACACCTGTATGATAACTGCTTAAAATGCTAACATTCTCTTCAACTGTCACGTCCCACATCCCTAACAATCCGCAGGGCTGGGCGGGCTTCTAAAGAACCTGGCACACCGCTGGACACTTGAATACTGACTAAATCTAAACAGTAACTTGAAAACAAATATTTTGCCTATTCAAATAGAAATCGATACTTAGCAAAGCAGGAGCCAAAAGTTCAGGAAATGTCAAGTCTGTGTATAAGGCCTCAGTACTAAAATGTCCTATTTAAAAAACGTACGAAGCAAATTTCAAAATCACTCCGAAGATGACATGCTAAATGACTTCTTTTTTTAATTAAATATTTTGGACATGTATTTAAATTCATAAAACTAAGAATTTCTATAAATTATGCATTTAATTTTTTTTACAATTTAAAGTTAATTTCTATTGTATATTCAATTCTCTGTTAACTCTTTAGCACTCAAGTCGGTAAAAAATGGCTACTGAGTGGTCTTGTGAGATGTCCACTGGCAGATCAAGAGAATACTATTTTTGAAAATTTACTACTGGAATGACTTGCTCGATAACCGAGACAGCCATTTCAGTGATAAATTTTCAAAAATAGTCTTCTCTTGGTCTGCAAATGGACATTTTCAATGCGAAAATTTTAATTTTCTTGAACAAATTTGAGGATTAATTTTAAAAGCAGGTACCCCTAATGGTATTTATGTTATTGAAAGCTGTCATCGATCACAACAGCCTTCAGCAACATCATTTTCAAATAAGTACCAATCTAACATTCCATGAACTCAATTATGAAACATTACACCTGATTGAAGCCAGGTAATTATCACATGTAAACTCACATACCTGACATTAAACAGCTTTTGCAACCAATGTTTAGATAACCATCAAATCACGCACGTCAATAAATTTCAACAATAAGAGTTTATTCATTAAAAATTTGAACCAAATTTAATGAATGTAACATTTTAATATTCATACATAATTCAGTAACGGAAAGGATGTCAATTTTCTTTAAATCTTATTCATGTAGAAAACAGGTAACTGAATTAATCCTTTCATCCTGGAAGTCGCCGTGGCGCAGTTTTAACCCTCTACTGGTCAAATTTGGTCACAAAAATTTTCTTATTGAATGTCCATTTAAACGCCATTTAGAGAATAAAATTTTCAAAAACTATATCTAGATGGCCTGTAAATGGACATTCCACAAGACCATAAGAGGACGGTTTTGGCCGGCTTGTTACCATTGAAGGGTTATAAGTAAGTCATAGTGGCTCCATATAGGTTTTAATGGTCACGTATAGAAGATATTCATTTAAGAAACAGGACATTTTTGAAAATTTACCATTGGAAAGGCTGGTGACAGTTATCGAGCCAGTCATTCCCATAGAAAAATTTCAAAAATCTACACTTGGCCATTTCTCAAACCACTACTTAGAGGTTTGCGCCTAGTTGACCATTAACGGGTGAAATAAAGAGTTGAAAGTTTAAATTAAAAAAACATCTAAATTTAAAATCATTGATAAAACTGACACAATCTGAGCTAATCGAGCAGCATTGTCACTGAACTCTGCTTCCAGACTATTTTAACGCTTGACACAAACATGCACTACACATGCATATAGAGAACACCCTGAACTTCACTGAAAATATTTTAAATTCTAAGCATTTCCCTCAGGGAAGAATCTTTATCATAACAGTTGTTGTCAAGTTCAAACTTCCTTAACAATGCAAACAACAAATACAGTCCTTTAACCATTTAACTCTAAAATTATTTGTTCAAGAAAATCTCAATTTTCTAAAAAATTTGCAAAGATTATTTTTTAAGATTTTACCACTGGAATGACTGGCTCAATAAGTGAGCCAATCATTCCAGTGGTATATTTTCAAATAAATTTTTCTCTTGGTCTACAATCATGGACATTTCCCAAGATAACTACAAAATCTGTTTTTGTCTGGCATGAGAGTTAAGGGGTCAAAATGAACTGGAGGAGTCTGCTTTGAACATGAGGAGTTTAAAATAAACATAATTTAGTCAATGACAGACCACTGGGCAGCACTCTGTTTGCTGGACACACTGGCATGACTGGGTGAATACTGAATACATATTGTCTATTTAACTCTTTACTGAGCACATTTTGTCAAGAAAATTGTAATATTTCTTTATGGAATATCAATTTGCAGGCCAAGAGAAAAGTATTTTTGAAATGTTACCACTGGAATGGCTGGCTTGGTTTAAACTGAGCCAATCACTGCTGTGGTCAATTTTCAAAAATGGTCTTCTCTTGGCCTGCAAATGGACATTCCTCAAGACCACTACACAGGCCGGTTTGGGCCGACTTCGGCGTGCTAGGGTTAAAAACTCTTTGAAGATAGTCTAGTGGAGAAAAGCAAATTTTAACAGGTCTGTTGATGCAGTCAGTGCTGATAATGCACATGTGACATACATAAATGCACATACATACATTTATATCTTAACTCGTAACACTCAAGGCAGCCAAAAACAGTTTCTGCACTTGGCTTGATAACTTTTTATCCCCACGATTTAAAAAAAATGTCGGGGATATTGTAATCGCCTCTGTCCGTCTATCCGCCTGTCCGTCCGTCACGCTATCTCCTCCCAAACCATTAAATCAAATTTGATATGTGAGTTACTCATATGATTCCGCTTTGCAAGACGATATTTAGATGATTTGACTCCGCACCTAGGGGGTCATGGCAGGCGTTAAAAAGTCAAATCAATTGTAACACAACTCGTTAGACGGAACTCAACCAAATTTGATATCCGAGTTACCATATGATTGCGGAGACCATTTAGATTTGGCTCTGGCCCCCAGGGAGTGGGGGAGGGGTCAAATGGTCAAATTATAACCTGCGGAAATTGATTGTAATGTATATCCTCCGAAACCGTTGGACAGAATTCAACCAAATTTGGTCTGTGGGTTACCCATAGCAATGTGGAACACGAGAGCACGTTTACATTTGGCCCCGCCCACAGGGTGTGGGGTCAAAAGGTCATGAAATCGATTGTAATTCAATTCCTCTGAAATCATAAGCCACAACTCAAACAAATCTTACATCTGAGTTACCCCAATGATTGCAAAGTGCAAGAGGCCATTTAGATTTGGCTCCGCCCCCAGGGAGAGGGGTCAAAAGGTCAAATTTAACCTGCGGAAATTCATTGTAACGCATCTCCTCTGAAACCCTTGGACAGAATTCAACCAAATTTGGTATGGGAGTTACCCATATTAATGTGGCGTGGATGAGCACATTTACATTTGGCCCCAGATGGGGTCAAAAGGTCATGAAATTGATTGTGATGCAACTCCGCTGACACTGTTTGACGGAATTCAACGAAATTTAATATGTCAGTTATCCATATCAATGTGGAGTGGATGAGCACATTTACATTTGGCTCCGTCCCCAGGGTGTGTGGGATGGTTTTCCAGGGGTCATGAAATTGATTGTAATGCAACTTATCTGACACTGTTGGACGAAATTCAACCAAATTTGGTATGTGAGTTACCCATATGATTGCGGAGTACAAAAGGACATTTACATTTGGCTCTGCCCCTGGGGATGGGGGGGGGTGTCAAAAGTTCAAAATGGTGAATGTGGGGATCTGCGATGACGTGTCATCGACCAATCAATCTAGTGTCAATTTTCACAAGACGCTATTTTTGAAACTTTAACACAGAAATAACTTGATGGATAACCATGCCAGGCATTCCAGTGATAAGTTTTCAAAAATAGTCATTGCGGCAGTCGTGAGGAATATCCATTTGCAGACCAAGAAAAATACTATTTTTGAAACTTTGAGGGCAGTTTCTGCCTTCTTTCATAGATTAAGTGACCACAGAGCAAATACTATACTTACTATAGAATCGTGGTCGCTTAACACGTTAATCCTAGAATTTGGTTAAGAAAATTAAAATTTTTATAGCAAATGTCCATTTGCAGGCTAAGTGAAGACAATTACTGAAAATTACCATTACAATGATTGGCTCAATTAAGAGTCGGTGGCAAAAGACGCCAGTTCATCTGTCGGGTAAAAAATACAGGCGGTCTTATGAACAGGTTTCATTATATATCATAGTAAAGGCCTTGTTTTAAAGGAGCCCCCGACTCTTTAGTGAGTACCACTGTTTGATGGTCCATATCACCAAGCGGAATCAGAGATTATAGACCCATTTTTGTCACATTATACTGTTTTTTAGATTTTTCAGATTTTTATTTTATCACATTCAAAGTTGCCGATTCTCAGTGTCGGGTCACACGATTTATTGTGTTAAAATTTCAGCTAAATCAGACTAGCAGTTTCCAGCATATCCAGAATTTGATCCGATCCCGATCTGGGTTCTTTTATCCGGATCACGGCCATTAAAGTCTGGAACTCCTCTTGCACAGTGCATCCCTTCTTTGTGCTAAAATCTGATCCAAATCGAATGAGTAGTTTTCGAGATACAGCTCTGCCGGACATACACAAACAAACACATACGTAGACACACACAGAGACAGACACACACAAGGACCCGATTCTAATACCCAGACAACCCCTTACTATGAGGGTAATTAATATACACCTTAACTACACCCTGAATTGAAGAATTTTCCTCCTCTATTAGAGTGATGTATCCTGAACCGTGTGAATTCTAATTTTCCATAATCCTGCTGAAATATGTTTCCAATTGAGATTAAACACTAACTCTCGCATCGGCCAAAACTGGCTTCTGCAGTGGTCCTAGAAAATGTCTATTCACAGACCAACTGAAGCCTATTTTTGAAAATTTACCACTGGAATGACTGGCTCGGCTACCCATACAGAGATGAAGACTATCATCAAGTCACTCTAAACAACACCTCAATCAGAAGATGCCTACCATCATCTCTCGAGGCAAGAGCAAGTGACCATTTTTCGTCTCAGAACTCGACACAACAGACTAAACCAACACATGTACAGGCGGTTCCACCTTACGACATCGCCCGCTTGTCCTTGTGGAGAAGCAGAACAGACCACAGAGCACATACTTCAGTGTTGCAGTACGTATCAGCTGGTGAGATTAGAGATCTGGCCTTTGTCAACCTCTTTTCTTGAAAAGCTGTATGGGCCTGTGGAAGAACTGCAGAAAACCACAGATTTCATCTTGAGAACGGCTCTCCAAGTGTGATACCAGCGATCGAAAAGAAGAAGACGCTCGACAACTGAGCCAGTCATTCCAGTCGTAAATTTTCAAAAGCAGTCTTCTCTTGGTCTGCAAATGGAAATTTTTTTGGAGAAATTTAAGGGATAAAAGGTTAACTGAATGTTATTACGGCTGCACTATGCAGCAACACAATTCAATTGTTTAATTCCCCAGGAATAACATCATCCGGATTTTACCTAGATATAGCATATATACTATAATATATTCATATTTACTTGGATAGAGACAGAATACAAGCTTAGTTGCACTCGTCCACGATTCTCCGTGATTTTACACTCACAAAACACACATCATATATTTGTGGTCCCTGACTTTATTCAGTAAATAGTCCCAACCCAATAAGACATCTCGAGACAGTGTTTGAGCTGGGCTTAACTACATAGCGTGAGCAACCTGATCAAAACATCGACGTTTTCTTGTAAATTTATAACGCTTTTATGAAACCTGAACAATGATTTCTAAGACCTATATCGTGACTATCGACCCCGCCCCATCCACATTACAAGTCTATTAACGAATTATACAAATTTTTTAAAAACATTTTAAAATGTGAATTCAAGCAAAGGCTAGCTAAAAATGAGAGCCATAAAATCTTGATTATATTAAAAGTACCGTATCCGAGTCATTAATAAGAGCTGCTAATGATTTTCAGTGAACTTGTTCCTAAACACTATGAACAGTCAGAGATGATAAATAGATAGCACTCAGAAAATATTAAATATCAACGGCCATCAGAATGCCCTGTAGGTGGGGCTTAGAATACACCTTCCGTATCCTCTGCGTGTCGTAAGAGGCGACTAAAGGAGGTAAGGGTGAGGTAACCCTGACAGAAACCTCGAGTACTGAAGACGGAGGTTCCAGGCCGCACGGCGCACTCTAATAAACCATGGATCCACGCACTTAACGCTTATGATCATGTCGAGTCACTTACAGGACTGGCGGTATGATCAGCGAACGACAAGAAGAAGAACGGCCATCAGAGAAATAAAGTCATAACCCAACCCTTATGCCTTGAATTTGTTCAAGAAAATTTCAATTTTTTCAAAGAAATTGTCAATCTGCAGACCAAGAGAAGACTATTTTTGAAAGTTTAACACTGGAATGACTGGTTCAGTTATTGTCAGAGATACCACAATGCTTCTATCATACAAGAGACTTAACCCCCTTCACACTTAAATTTGTTGGAGAAAATTTAAATATTCTCATAGAAAATGTCAATTTGCAGACCAAGAGAAGAATATTTTTGAAAGTCTAAAACCGGAATGACTGGCTCGGTTATCGAGCCAGTCATTCCAGTGGTAAATTTTCAAAAATAGTTTTCTCTTGGTCTGCAAATTGATATTTCTCACGACCACTGCAGAAGCTGTTTTTGGCAGATATGAGTGTTAAAGGGTTAATAGTGAGGGATCAAGTTAATCTACATTTTCATTTAATGAATGTCATTTAACCCTTTAATGGTCAAGCCGGCCGAAACCGGCCTCTGTTGTGGTCTTGTGGAATGTCCATTTACGGGCCAAGAGAATACAATTTTTGAAAATTTCCCACTGGAATGACTGGCTCGATAACAGAGTCAGTCATTCCAGTGATAAATTTTCAAAAATTGTATTCTCGTGGCCTGTAAATTGACATTCAAAAGGCAGATATTAAAATTTTCCTGACCAAATTTGCGCGTTAAAGGGCTTAGATACAGGTCAACATAAGGCTGTTTTTGAGAAGTTACAACAGGAATATGACTAACTCCCCCGAGCCAGTTATCCTAGTTGTACATTTTAAGCAAGAGGCTCAAGGGCCTGTGACGCTCACCTGGACCATTAGCATTTGAACCATGATTTGCACTTACATAGACATGATGGGTAATTTTCGGAGAATTCAAGATGACTGTCATATCCGCCAAAATAATGGACCAATCGAAATTCTCATTTGGTTTATTGAAGCATATCTTCATAGGAATGTTCCACCCAAATTTGGTTGAAATCGAGCCATTGATTAAGTAGTAGTAACGGTTTAAAGGCTGCTGGAAATATTTTGGAAAATCCAAGATGGCCACAACCCCACAAAAACTGACCTATCAAAATTCTCATTTAATTTGTTACGCCTATCTTCATCGTATCGTTCCGCGCAATCATCATGGATAGCATCCAAGTCTCATTGAAATCTGATCAATGAAGTGCAGCACTTTGAAGGATTTCTGGAAAGTCCAAGATGGCCATGGGAAAGAATGACAAATCAAAATTCTGTATACAAGTTCTGAAGCCTGTTAGTCCAAGCACTTCCAGCTGAGTTTGGTTGAAATCGCTCATTTAAGATGACCGGCAGAAAGTTTGACCAATCAAAATTCTGCTTACAAGTTCTGAAGCCTACAGGGGTCCTGCAGCCAGTCAAGGCTGGCTAAAATCGCTCAAGCAGTTAATGAAGAACAACGTTTTAAATGATTTTTTGGAAAATTCAAGATGGCCGGCAAAACATTTTAACAATCAAAATTCTGTATAAATGCTCTAAAGCCTAGAGGCATAGGGTCAGTCCAGCCAAATTAAGTTGAAATCTGCCAAGCTAATGAGGAGCAGCGTTTTAAAGCAAAAGCTGACCGCCGGACATTAACGGACGCGATGGCATAAGGTCATTTGGCCATTCTGGCCAGGTGAGCTAACAAGTGTGACACCCTATGGTTGAGACTTTAAAGCTAGCTTTGTCATAAATCAAAAAAAAATTGACTAAATAAATACGTAAATATTTTGATTTTCCTGATCAAATTTGACCAGTAGTGTTAATATTAGCTCAATGGCAAAGCAATCACACAGGCAAGCTGATCAACTGGAGGATATGGTAGCAACTGTGTCCAATCAGATATGTTTCAAAATATACAATGCAAAATTTATTATATTGTAATGAATTTGGTGCATCTAGTCAGAAATTGAAAGTGACAGATTGCCAATTTCTTAGCAGTCTGGATAAGCCATCCAAAAGCTGCTGCACTCACTGTTCCCTTGAGAAATGCCGATTTACACAGAAAAAGAAAATAATTTTTTCATCTCCCACTGAAATAACTGGTTCCATAACCGAGCCAGCCATTCCAGTGGTAAATTTTCAAGAATTACAATCTTACATGTATGTTGGTCTGCAAAAGGGGATTTTTTTTTTTAATTAGATTTTCTTGACCAAACTTGACCATTAAAGGGTTAAAATAGATATGCACTATGTGTTTACCATTTTAGCCCTCAAATTTGTTCAAGAAAATTAGTTTTCTCAAAGAAAATGCCAATTTGCAGACCACTAGATTATCTTTAAAAATTTATCACCGAAATGACTGGCTAGCTTATCGAGTCAGTCGTTCCAGTGGCAAAAATTTTTTAAAATAATCTTCTCTTGGTCTGCAAATGAACACTTCTCAAGAACATGTAGAAGCTGTGTTTAGCCGGTTTGAATCTTAAAGGGTTATCCCTTTAACACTTATCTCAGCCAAAAATGGCTTCTGCAGTGGTCCTGAGAAATGTTCATTTGCAGAGCAAAAGAAGACTATTTTTAAAAGTTTACCACTAGAATGACTGGCTCGATAACAAAGCCAGTCATTCCAGTGATAACTTTTCAAAGGGTCTTCTCTTGGTCTGCAAATGGACATTTTCTATGTAAAAAAATAGATTTAAAGTCTCCTGTATGATAGAGGCATTGTGGTATATCTCTGAAGATTCTATAGAAATAGAAACATGCAAACAGATTCAGCACAAACAATCAACAAACAAGGGATCTACGAAATGGGAACTGCAAACAGTCCACTAGCCGCCACAAAGAAGCATTCGTTTCCAATATTGAACTAGGACAAGTTCCTCAAATCCGTTAAATTTCATTTAGCGGAAATAATCTCTATTAATCTGTGTACACGTTAAGGCTATACTTTGATACATGTAGACCGTGTCAGAACGACTTTACAGAGGGCTTGAGAAATGTCACTTTGCACGCCAAGAAGACAATTTTTGATAACTGTGCCAGTCAATTCAGTGATAAATTTTCAAAAACTGTCTTCTTTTGGCCTGAAAATAGACATTCACTAAGAACATTTGGAAAAGTTTTAAGTTTTAAAAAGCACATTATTAACCTTTAGCGCACTGATGTCAATATTCTATCTTTTACTGCGTCAGCAAGGAAACCCCCACAGACCCCCTTGTGGGTCTGTTGTTTTATTAACCACTATAAAAACATACTTACCGTTCAATCACTACTTGCTAAATCAATTATCTACATTTAGCTACCAGAATAAGATTTTTAAGCTTGCATACACTCCTCCCATGCCTATTCCTATAAATATGAACCCTCAGCCAGACTACTGGTTAGGTCCATCTCCAGTATATTAACTGATATAGACTGGCACCAATCTGTACTCACTTATAGTGACGCCTGTCACTAAGTGCGCTTGCGCATGCACACGGGAGCCCAAATAGGAAACAGATTCACTTTTCTGAATTTAAGTGCCAAATATTATAGGCAAATTCTCAAATCAATTCCACACGGGGTGGCTGAGGCCGGGTCGTAGTGATTGAACGGTAAGTATGTTTTTATAGTGGTTAATAAAACAACAGACCAACCCGCAAGGGGGGTCTGTGGGGGTTATTACACCACAAAAACATCCATTACCGTTCAATCACGACTTGCTAAACCCGTAGATTTGGTCAGTGCCCCACTTAAAACATTAGGTGGGAGGCGATTTGAGAATCAACAAACAAGGATAAAAATCAAACCAATCTTATCCAAATGTTAATAACATAACATAATAGTGCATTTAAATCAATCACACCGTGATTATCAAATAAGGAAAACTTGAACCTAGAGATAAATAAAAACCAAAATAAACTCTCACCATTTCTTACAAACTTAACGAAAATGGCGAGATGTGCTTGGTAAATTGTCTTCGGCTATTTTGGTTAAAATCGTAATATTACGAAAGGAGGAGGCTGCTGCACTCTGATCTTTCAGATAAAAGGTTGTAAAAGAGGATTCAGATTTCCATCCTGCAACCTGCATGACTTCATCTAAATACGAACCGACAAAAAGCGCAATAGAGTAAGCCATTCCTCTAACATCGTGAGCTTTAATATGGGAGAGATTAATTTGTTCCAGAGCAGCAATCTCGTAACAAAGCTTAATCGTCTCCCAAATCCATCAGGATATCGTAAACCTTTAGACCGGCTTAGCTAACTCTTCTGCATAAGAAAACCATAAAAGGGACGTATCAAATCTTTTGAAATCAGTTCGCTGTTTGTATATTCCTAATGCCCTAACAGGAGACCAGAATTTATCGGATGGGCGAAAAAGACGATAATGATTTTAAAATGATCGGACTATCAGGAAACCGGTAAGACTGAGTTTTAGATAAAAAATCCCTTCTGGGATATAAAACAACCATCTCCTGAAACTATAAATCTCTCCCTTTCAGCAGAAAAAACATGAATTTCTGAACGCCTTCTAGCAGAGGCCGTTAATACTAATAGAGGAAAGCGGTTCAAAATGACAGCCTGCCAGCACTTGAAGAACCAAAGCCAAGTTCCATGAAGGTAAAGGCTTAGCTATCAGAGGACGAATATTGCCTAGACCTCTAATAAAAACTATTAAAGGTCTTAGTGTCCTTGACATCGGCATACAGATGGCAAGGAAGAGAAGATGCCAGAGAAAATCTATATCCCCATACCATATTAGCTGATAAATGTAAGGATTCAAGAGATATGTTAAAAAGTCTAATACTTGGGGAATAGAAACAGAATCGGGCACGAGACCTTGGTCTGAAGACCATTCTCCAAAAATTGTACGTCGACACTTGTAAACTCTGTGGGTCGACTCTCTTCTGGAAGAATCGATAATTACTGGAGATCTTGAAGAAACTTTATTCTCGTAGACTTTAGTTTCGATATTCTCCCAACACAGACTGAAGATTTCTGGGTTTGGATGAAGATAAAGACCTCTTACTTGAGACAGAAGATCCTGGGAGAATGGAAGAAGACGAGGGAAGTCTACCAGGAGATCTAGAAGGTCTACAAACCAAATCCTCTTTGGCCAAAAAGGCGCTATTAAAAGAATCTCGCAGATTTGTTCTTTGACCTTATCAAAATCGTTGGAGGGAATGCATAGATGAACATTCCTGTCCAGGACTGAGACAGGGCATCCACCGCCAGGTCTTGACTGTCCGGAAAAGGAGACATGGAAGAGGAGATCTGAGCATTCAGAGATGTCGCAAACAGATCTACCAGAGGACGATCCATAAGACTGAAAATCGCTTTGACAACCGACCTCTTTAACTGCCACTCTGTGTGGGCGAATTTGCTGGGACGTGACAGTTGATCCGCAAGAAAATTCAGACTGCCTGGGACATGAGAAGACACTAGAAAAATCTGATGCTTGCGACACCATAAGAGAAATTCCACACTTCTAGACAAAGGAGGGATGACCATGTACACCCCTGCCTGTTGATATAAGAGACCACTGTCGAATTGTCCGACCGAATCGAGACTTTGAGACCTATCACAAGATCTGACCATGAAAGGAGAGCCTTCTTGACAGCACACAATTCCAGAATGTTGATATGAGCTGTCGACTCCTCCAGGGACCAATGACCGGAAACCAACAGGGAGTCCCAGACTGCTCCCCATCCCTCCTGAGAAGCGTCTGTGAAGATAATCGCCTGAGGCAAGGACTTTACGTGGCACACCCATCAGAAGCAGAGAACGATCTTTCCAAAAATCTAGATGAGAAATCAAGTGTTCTCTGATGGGAATCTGATGATAAATAGAGTGAACCGACTGCTTCCAAAGGGACATTAAATACATTTGGAAGGGTCTTCACATCAGCGCCGCCCATGGAAAAACATTCTCTACGCTGACCATCAAACCTATCAATCTTAGCAGAAATCTTGCTCAGAACATGGAAGAAGACAGGATTTCCATTGCCACTGATAAAGCCTCTATTCTTGGATTTGAGGGGAAGACTAGACCCTGGGCCAGATCGAAAGAAACGCCTAGATGCGTGACGATTTGAGAGGGACCTAGGCTTGATTTCTTTAGATTTAAAATCCACCCTAGGTTGCATGCCAGACTGCAAACCTCTGGAAGAATTCCTGAGAGAATTGAGGAAGACTGCTTTACTAACCATTTGTCTATATAAACGTGTAGATGGATAGAACGACGGTGTAAAATTCCTGCCACGGCTGAGACTAGGCGAGTAAAACGAAAAGGAGCCATGGTCAGGCCAAAAGGCATGGCGCGAAACTGCCAAACTCGATCTTTGTAAGTAAATCTCAGGAATTTTCTGAAGGAAGGGTGAATGAGAACATGAAAGAAGGCGTCATTTTGGTCGATGGAAAACGACCACATACCCTGATCTAGACTGGAAATGACCTGGGAGATGGTCTCCATCTTGACTTGGGAGTAAGAATCATGAGATTTAATCATGTCATACCCCTTGTTAAATTAAAATTAATGCAGATTTGAATGTTTCAGAGTGAATAGAGATCATATCATTTTACTAAGATTTAATGACAGGGTAGGAATTCCTACCCTAGGCTGAATGCTCTCATGTATGTATAAGGCACTGGACTGATGGATTCAAAGACCCAAGAAGAGGAAGAGAAGAGATAAAATAGAAAAAAGGGTTGGACGTACCCGGGCGGCGGCCACACCTTCAATCTCTTAGCTTGAAAAACCTCTGTGTGAAGACCTACCACTAGATCTTGAACTAGGTCTGTAAAAATAAGCCTGGCCCCCCTCTCGCTCTAAGAGCAGGGTATTGACTAACCTTAGAAAAATCTTTAACATGAGAGGAAAGAACTTCCCAGGAAGATCCACAGAGAGAGAGAGAGAGAGAGAGAGAGAGAGAGAGAGAGAGAGAGAGAGAGAGAGAGAGAGAGAGAGAGAGAGAGAGAGAGAGAGAGAGAGGAGAGAGAGAGAGAGAGAGAGAGAGAGAGAGAGAGAGAGAGGAGAGAGAGAGAGAGAGAGAGAGAGAGAGAGAGAGAGAGAGAGAGAGAGAGAGAGAGAGAGAGAGAGAGAGAGAAGTGGTGACTCGTAAGTAATCATCTTTTGGGATCTGAAAAAGCAGCATCATATTTAGAGGTAAGAGAAAATTCCTTAGAATTAACATCATTCACAAAGAAAACTAGCATGTTACTGACCAAATTGTCAATTGGAAGGACCTGAGGAGACAAGAAAGAAGAATTAGAAGAAAGAGCCGACACAAAAGAAGGAAGGTCTATAGAAAACTTGTCCTTAAAAGGAAGAGAAAGAGTCTAAGCAATCCACCTGTGAGCCAGGGATCAGTCATCCGAAGAGACCCTGACTGGACAAAATCTCCTCGGGCCTGACCGACTTGGGAATTGAAGAATTAGAAGAAGGATTAGGAGATGGAGAAGAAAAATGATGAAGAGTCACCAGAGGCCATATAATCAACAGTTCAAATGGAAAGAGGAGAGCAAGGCCTCCTGGAAGCTTGACGAGAAAACTGTAAAGAATCAGAAAAGGAATAAGATTGATCAGAAGGAATGTGATCAGATACAACATCCTGACCAGAGGACATGGAAAGTGATTCAGGCCACTAGCGCAAAACCTTGAAAGAATAGAGAAAAAAGCTGACATGAAACAACGAACAAGGGGCGAATTCCTAAGCACAGAAAACAATGAGAAAACCAGACCGTAATCAACAATTTGAAACTCAAGCTCAAAAGAGAGAACGACAGAAACAATCGGATCAAGATGATCAAAGGAGGAAGAAGGAGGAAGAGAGGAATTAAGAAGAATGGAAGATGAAGAGGAAAGAACAGGACCAGAAGATCCCTGGAGAGGATTGATAGAAGATGAAATACGGGAAAACCACAGAGGGAAAAAGGAGGAAGACTGAAAGAGAGAGAGGAAGGAGTATATGACTAGAAGAAAACTTTAGAAGGAGAAGGGGCAGAGGATGAAGGAAGAGACCTATACTTATCCTCTTTACTTATTTATATTTATAGACTTAGAACCAATATTATCATCTTGTAAAGAATGTGGTCATTGAGTTTGATATGCCAATAAAAGGAATGATTGATAGATTGATAATGAATCTCCGGGAACAGCTCGAATGTTAAATACACAAAACACTGATACTTGATTATGATGAAACACTACGGGTTGAATCACGAAACAAAACACTGAAAGACAGAGGCGATATAAAATCAAAGTGAAATGACTCACCAAAACCATGACAACGCAGAAGAAAAAACTCGGCTTTTATTCCTTCACCCTTTTTGTCTTATTTCTCTATTCTCAGCATCTTCTTACTCTTGTAATCATTAATCTTAGAGCCATTCTCTTCCCTATGAATCCACTACTGAATATTTTTCTTTCAGCGCCTGTCAGAATTAGACTAAGAATTGCGCTAGAAACAGGGATTTTCTTCAACAAATTAACTCCCTTTGGTTAAACCTATTTGTCAACCTGCCGACATAAGAGGAAAAAAGAGCGCGAAAAAAGGCTGAACGGCCCGAAGACAACTGGCCATCTAAAGTTGGATGGAATTAAAAATTATGTATCTAGCGATAATGCGTAGAATACAGACTGACTTATCGGCTGCAACAAAAAACCCATCCGGCAACCAGTCGGAAGAGTCTTTAATTACGTTGAATTGTTTCACTGATAAGAGAATAAATGCTGAATATCCACAATTCCAAGAGAGACTTCAAGACTGGCAATGTCTCAGAATTAATATTTTCAGCGATTAAACATTCCGATTTTAAAAGCACTTACTGAAATAAGACTAACTCTTAGGAAAGATGATGACTAGACAAACCTGGAATCTCAGTAAGAGCTATCACCAGAAATCCTAAAAAGGAAAACAGAACCAGATATTAATCATAGAACACCATGAAAACCGGTAATGACCCTATCCCCGGATGTACGAATCCGGAAGTGGAAAAATAGGAAACGGAAATGCGCAAACCGGAAGAAGACAACCGGAAACTGAACCCGGATGTACCGTAAAAACCCAGAATAAGCATAGGAACCGGAAATACGCAAACCGGAAGTCAGACCGGAACTGATGAACACTAGCTACAGGCGATCTGTGGACATTTCTGACAACCGGAATGACCAAGACTTTGACATTGGCATATGTGTTTAGGACGGGGGCTTCCGCCGCCGCCACCACTGATTGACGGTCATGCCTTTTCTTCTTTTTTCAACCTCAAGACTCACGTGGGTTTGACCCGGTGACCTGCTCGAGTTCACCTTCGAGAGCTTATTTGCTCTAATTTTTTGCTCTTTGACATTGGCATATGAGTTTAGGACGGGGACTTCCGCCGCAGCCACCACTGCTTGAGGGTCATGCCTTTTCTTCTTTATACATCCGCTATACCGGAAGTTATGTCCCAACCGGAAGCGGAAATCGGAAGAGCTTATTTGATCAGAAGAGACGCAGATGACTCGAATCTTGCATACAAAAACAAACCGGCTTCAGCATTCACCGAAGAAGACACCCCCCACTCCCTCCCCTCCGTTGCTGATGGTTTAGATACATTAGATTAACAAAAGACACAGCTTATACTTAACAGCAACGGGGATGGGGCAAGAACGACCAGAGGGCAGCGCTGTTAGGAACAATAATGCTTAAAGAAAACCTTAGATATGAACGCAGACCACCCTAGGCAAAGCCCACACATCGATGTGGGGATACATGTAGTGCACTTTAAACAGACATGTCCTCCATACTCCACAGAGTAAACTCGGTCACAGATTGAGGATGTGCACTTGATTTATCGGTCATTTTAACAGACTCTTAAAAATGAAAAGCGATTACAAAAAAAGCATACAAATTAGTATTTCGTTAAAAGGAGCCTAGAAACATGAAAACGCATTTCAGAGAAAGGCTGGAAAAGTTCAAATTCAAAAATCCCTAACGACAAGAAAACAATCTTTCATAGGGAAATAAACATAATTCCTTGTAATGCACTAAACTGAAAGTGAATAAGGGCTCACTGGAGTAATTTTTTCTTTTAGAGGGTTTATTTTAGATGATGATGACTTACATATTAAGGTTGTTACCATGAAAACGAAACCCCACGAAAACCGGTAACATTTATATACATAGTTATAAAGTTCAATATAACCACGAAATACTTCCAAAAACATAATTTTGGGAGGATAGACTTCATAGTAGGCATATCTAGCGTGAGGAAGTCCTTCAATAGTAAAGTGACACAGCGCAAAGATATAAAAACTTTCTGATAATATTTAGGCAGTTATTCTGCTGGCAGAATAATTGAAAAGGGAATCTGTTTCCTATTTGGGCTCCAGCGTGCATGCGCAAGCGCGTTTAGTGACAGGCATCACTATGGAGTGAGTACAGACTGGTGCCAGTCTATATCAGTTAATATACTGGAGATGGACCTAACCAGTAGCCTGGTTGAGGGTCCATATTTATAGGAATAGGCATGGGGAGGAGTGTATGCAAGCATAAAAATCTTATTCTGGTAGCTAAATGCAGATAATTGATTTAGCAAGTAGTGATTGAACGGTAATGGATGTTTTTGTGGTGTAATAACAACTGGTGTTTACTTTTCAACTATTTTGGTGGATGATGTTGCTGTCTATGACAGCACCATCTTCCACCAAATTTGTTGAAAAATAAACACCAGTTCATCTTTTACCTTAATTTGAAAATTTTAAAATTTTGACATCAGACTGGTAAGGGTTAAAAAGTCTTCTTGACCAATCTTGAGAATTAACCCTTCGATGGTCAAGCTGACCAAAACCGGCACCGCAGTGATCGTGACGAATGTCCATATGCAGGTCAACAGACTAGTTTTGAAAGTTTGCCACTGGAAGCACTGGATTGATAATCGAGGAAGCCAGTTATTCCAGTGGCAAATTTTCCAAAATAGTCCTCTCTTGGCATTCAACTGGACATTCAGTAAGGAAAATTTTTAAATTTTCTTGAAAAAAATCTTGTCCATTAAGGTGATAAAGGTTTAAATCACTATTATTGTCCTCATTATAAGACACATATATATATATATATATATATATATGTGTGTGTGTGTATTTTACAGCTGGATTAAATGGGGTGTTTTTTTTGCTCATGGGATCTGACTTAATTACGTGTCTACCTATCAAATGTGACCACCTATAAGGTGGTTGTTATAGACCGGTTTGACATTGACTGGGACATACTATTATTCCTTTCTTAGCACCACAATCCTGGCAGCCACAAATCCATTATAAACTAGCGCTGCTAATTATTTAGAAAATATAGATTTTTTAATTTCTATTGATTAATTTGAAAATTTGAAATGTCAGTCTAACGGGAACATGTTTCAAATAAATTCTTGCAAAAACAGCAGAACTACTTATGGGTATGTTCTAAAAAACATCTTAACCCTTGACCTAACACTCAACCTGTCTAAAAAACATCTGCAGTGATCTTGAGAAATGTCCATTTGTAAGAGAATTTTTTTTGAGAATTTACTACTGGACTGATTGGCTCAGTAACCAAGCCAGTCATTCAAGTGGTAAATTCTCAGAGTCTTCTCTTCGTCTGCAAATCAGCATTTCCTATGAGGAAATTAAAATTTTCTTGTATAAATTTGACAGTTAAAGGGTTAAAGTTTGTATTCACAGATTTAAAGATAACACTCAATCATCATTTAACCCTTTAATAACTAAATCTGTTGAAAAAAATTTAAATATTTACTTATTGAATATCCATTTGCAAGCCAACATAAGACTATTTTAGAAAATTTACCATTGGGATGGCTGGCTCGGTTATCGAGCCAGGCATTCCAGTGGCAAATTTTCCAAAATAGTCTTCTCTTGACCTGCAAATGGACATTCTCCACGACTTCTACATATACCGGTTTTCGCCAGTTTGGTCATGAAATGGTTAACGCATTAATGAACAAGCCAATCAGAACCAACCTTTGCAGTGGTCTGAAAATGTCCATTTGCAACCCAAGATAAGAATATTTTTTTAATTTTACCGCAGAAATGACTGGTTTAAGACACATGAGTCAGTCATTCCAGTGATGAATTTTCAAAGATTCTCTTCTCTTGGCGCAAGCAATCATAGATTCTCCTCCTCTTTTGTACAAAGCAGTACCATTAAAGGGTTAAACTATTGAAGGGTTAAACATAATTTGGTCAAAATTTGGTTTTATTATTTGGACTTTTGAAAGCCAAATTATTAAATAGTGAGGAGAAAGTAGATTAACCCTTAGCACATGTCAGAATTTTTAATTTTCAAACTAAATTGAAAGATGAACTAGTGTTCATTTTTTAACAAATTTGGTGGAAGATGGTGCTCTCGTAGACAGCAACATCATCCACCAAAATTGTTGAAAAATGTACACCAGTTTCTTTGCTATTAATAGATTTAAAGATAGACTATTGACATCAGAGTGGTAAGGATTAAATTTCATTCAAGTGGCCATCAAATGTCCATTTAATGTCCACAAACTGTCTGTCAAAGGATTCTCTTCTGTTGTGTCTAAAAATCAATTATAATCTAAACCTTTATAATCCTAACTTCTCATGGAAGTCAATTAGAAACCTCATTTTAAGCTTTAAACAGTTTGACTATAAAAGGGGTTGCTGGCAGAGCAGCAAATTTCAGTAAAATTTTACTCAAAATAATTAGCATTAATTTAGCACTTTAATGATTATAATTTGTCAAAGGTAACTTCGGTTTTCTCACAGAAAATCTCCATTTATGGACCAACATGACTTAATTTTGAAAATTTACCCCTGGAATGACTGGCTCGATTATCCAGACAGTCATTTCAGTGGCAAATTTTCTAAAATAATTTTTCTCATGGTCCGGAAATGAATATTCCTTAATACCACGGCAAAGGAGATTTTCAGCGGGCTTGTCACGAAGCCCATTAAAGACTTTTAACTATAACACAGATACCACGTGCATATATACATCACAACACAAAGAACGAATTGTGTCAATCAATATTAATGATGTTCGTAAAAAAGATTTACCATACCTGTATTTATCTGTATTTAAATACTGTAATAACTGTCCTGCAGGTAATATTCTAGGCCTATTTATTTATTATGCAGCCCACCTGGGAAGTGTTATTTATATCACTGCCTATTTGAAAACCGATACTAGAAAGGACATCCGATCACCCTAATTCAATCCTTCCCCTCATGTCCGATGTCACCAGTAGGCAAGTCACATCACTATTTCCTTAAAATATATTCATATTTTTAGTTAAAAACGTACAAATTGGTTATATTTACATAAAACTGGACAAATATAAATTTATCTCTGTTCCAAACATTGACAAATTGATATGTGATTTTGTTTGATCATAATATAATGTCAAACAATTTTAAACTCTTCGTTCTGAATGACCAGATATCTTCTCTCGATTGTGTAGAAAAATTATTTGAAGCTTCTAATTATTTTGAAACCAATTTGGTTCTTAAGACAGCAACAACTTTAGGCGGCGACTTTGAATTGAATTATTTTACCCCCTTACTGGTCAAGCCAAACACTCGTCCCGCAGTGGTCTTGAGGAACGTCCATTTGCAGTAAGAGACTATTTTTTTTACAATTTTACCACTGGATCACCTTTGGCTCCGTAACAGAGTGAGTCATTCAAATGGTAAATCTTCAAAAATTGTCTTCTCTTGGCCAGTAAAATCGCAATTCCATTTTCAAATATTCTGATTTTCTTGAACAACTTTGACCATTAAGTGGTTAAAAAGTAATAATCATAAATTTAACATAATAGTGACCTATATCCTGTTAGACATATCATATGAAATGCATTATCCCATATTGACCACGACAAACAACTGTAATGAATATTTATGGATGATAATAAATGTACTAGATTTGCCAATAGGGGGGGGGGGGGGGTGTCAGGTGGAGGGTTACCGAGCCAGTCATTTCAGCGGTAAGTTTTCAAACATAGTCTTCTCTTGCCCTGGAAATGAACATTCAAAAACGAAATATTTAGAATTTCTCAGCTAAATTTGACCATTTTTTAATACCTTGTTGAATATTTTGAAATTACTTTGCTGAGTGACAGCAACAGCTCCCAGTCAAATTATTCTCAAAATATCCAACAGACTATTCCTAAGATCATAAACACATGTATGCGTTCAATATTCTAAAGACCCGATCCACTTCATTAATAATGATCAAGCTGGTCAGAAGCTGTTTCTGCAAGAGATTTTGAGAAATAACTTCATTTACAAACCAAGAGAATACAATTTTGGAAAATTTACCAGTGGCATTGCTGGGTAGATAACAATCATTTACTCAGCAAAAACTTAGCCAATCGGGGTATCAAATCTTGCTGGAAGGATGGACAGACCATTGACAGTCAGACCTTTTGACTCCAACACCAAAAAAATCCATCGGAACCCTCTGGACAATCTTCCACCCAGTTTCGGAGACTCCTCCAGCAAAACTTATTGTTATTGTCCGGAACTCAAACACACATTTCATAATTGGGTCACCATGACCGTAAACTGGACCTATTGACAGGAATATTAATATGGTTCTTTACTATGCATGCATGCACACCACTGAGGCACACGCCCACTCGACACACACATGGAAATTCACAAATGCATTAGGACTGTGGGCGCCTGTGTGATAAATGCCACCAAACATTTAATTGTTCCTTGATCAAATATAATTGATGACGTTACAGTATCATCAAGCATTGTCAGTTATGTTTATTTGACGTTTCATCAGATCAAATACATCAAAACCTGTCTTATATGGCCACCTTATGGTGCACAAAGTATTAGTCACAGTCAGACAGGTGGTTCTTTAAGACAAGTGGTCTGCTGATCACCTCCGCTGACCACCTCTGCTGACCACCTCTGCTGATCACCAGTCTTAAAGAACACCCCATATATTTGGCTCCAAAAGGCAGGTGGTCCGTCTAGCAGCTTTGACTGTAGGTATACTACACAGGTACATCTATAAATGACACTGGCGTATATTTGATTCAATATTGGAGCGCTTTGAGCTGTTTCTTTACACAAACTTGCATACAGCTGTGGCTTTGGTTTTTCAGATCTATATTTAACCATACTCCGAATTCCTGGCGGTTTTTTCTATGATGACCTGAGCTACTTATTTAGCACCATAATAAAAGTAATGCAGTTAGGGATCAACGGTTTAGCCCCTAAAGCCGAAACATCTTTACTTCGACAATAACCGAAGCGGTTTAGCACCTAAAGCCGAAACATCGTTACTTCGACAATAACCGAAGCGGTTTAGCACCCAAAGCCGAAACATCGTTACTTCGACAATAACCGAAGCGGTTTAGCACCTAAAGCCGAAACATCGTTACTTCGACAATAACCGAAGCGGTTTAGCACCTAAAGCCGAAACATCGTTACTTCCACAATAACCGAAGCGGTTTAGCACCTAAAGCCGAAACATCGTTACTTCGACAATAACCGAAGCGGTTTAGCACCTAAAGCCGAAACATCGTTACTTCCACAATAACCGAAGCGGTTTAGCACCTAAAGCCGAAACATCGTTACTTCGACAATAACCGAAGCGGTTTAGCACCTAAAGCCGAAACATCGTTACTTCCACAATAACCGAAGCGGTTTAGCACCTAAAGCCGAAACATCGTTACTTCGACAATAACCGAAGCGGTTTAGCACCTAAAGCCGAAACATCGTTACTTCCACAATAACCGAAGCGGTTTAGCACCTAAAGCCGAAACATCGTTACTTCCACAATAACCGAAGCGGTTTAGCACCTAAAGCCGAAACATCGTTACTTCCACAATAACCGAAGCGGTTTAGCACCTAAAGCCAAAACATCGTTACTTCGACAATAACCGAAGCAGATCATATCCATGGCAGAAGCGGCTTTTAGGGAAGAAAATTTGAAAATGTTCAAAAGCTTAAATCTATATGCTTTGGAAACTTGAGATTAAAGATCTTAGAAAGTGTTAATTTTTAGTCGTCAACTGTGGTCAAGGAGATTGGAATTTTGAATGTCCATTTACAGGCTTTTGATATTATTTTTTTTTAATTATTTGTCACTGGCATCATCTTGGTTATCGAAATAGTTTTCGCTTCAGATCGGGATATTGGCATTTTTCATGAACATTATAAAAGCCTTTTTTTAATCCCTCTTGGACATTACCCTCTCACTGACGAATCCCGGAAATAAGTAAATTCTTTATAACATAAAACTTCTGTTGAATATTTTGAAATTAATTAGACTGTGGAGGGGGGTTTCTGCCTAAGGGCAGCAATGGCTTCGAGTTAAATTAATTTAAAAATATTCAACATTTTTTCAAGTATGTTTGCCTTGAAAATGAGATGTAGAATTCATCGGTGAAAGGTTAAACGGTTAACGTGACAATTAGTGAACTAATATCTTTGTCCTATGTAAATTGTGCATCTTGTACACTGGTGCTGCATCAGTATTACTTACGAATCAAATGTATTGAAACTGATTTGGAAGACAAACAGTAGAAATGTGTGCTGATATAATCCTTTACACCCTCAAATTTGTTCAGAAAAATTGAAATTTTCTCATAGAAAATGTCAATTTGCAAACCAAGTTTAAACTATTTTTGAAAATTTACCACTGGAATGACTGGCTCGTTTATCGAGCCAGTCATTCGTGGTAGATTTTCAAAAATATCCTTCCCTTGGTCTGCAAAGGGACATTTCTCAAGACCACTGCAGAAGCAGTTTTGGGATGATATGAGTGTTAAAGGGTTAACGAATGATGACAGCAGTAATGCTAAAATTCCCCTATCAAAACATCCGCATCATGAATATTTAGGAAAACATCCGAGTCATGAATATACAGGAAATATCCGAGTCATGAATATACAGGAAAATATCCGAGTCATGAATATACAGGAAAACATCAGAGTCATGAATCTACAGGAAAACAGTTGAAACGATTAAAATGAACTATGATCCTGTACAATGGGTCAAAGCATCAGAAGACATTTATGCAAAGAACACAGTGGCAATACAATGGACCAAAGCATCAGAAGACATTTATGCAAAGAACCCACAGTGGCAATACAATGGACCAAAGCATCAGAAGACATTTATGCAAAGAACCCAGTGGCAATACAATGGACCAAAGCATCAGAAGACATTTATGCAAAGAACCCACAGTGGCAATACAATGGACCAAAGCATCAGAAGACATTTATGCAAAGAACCCAGTGGCAATACAATGGACCAAAGCATCAGAAGACATTTATGCAAAGAACCCACAGTGGCAATACAATGGACCAAAGCATCAGAAGACATTTATGCAAAGAACCCAGTGGCAATACAATGGACCAAAGCATCAGAAGACATTTATGCAAAGAACCCACAGTGGCAATACAATGGACCAACGCATCAGAAGACATTTATGCAAAGAACCCACAGTGGCATTACAATGGACCAAAGCATCTGAAGACATTTATGCAAAGAACCCACAGTGGCATTACAATGGACCAAAGCATCAGAAGACATTTATGCAAAGAACCCAGTGGCATTACAATGGACCAAAGCATCAGAAGACATTTATGCAAAGAACACAGTGGTATTACAATGGACCAAAGCATCAGAAGACATTTATGCAAAGAACCCACAGTGGCATTACAATGGACCAAAGCATCATAAGACATTTATGCAAAGAACACAGTGGTATTACAATGGACCAAAGCATCGGAAGACATTTATGCAAAGAACCCACAGTGGCATTACAATGGACCAAAGCATCATAAGACATTTATGCAAAGAACCCACAGTGGCATTACAATGGACCAAAGCATCATAAGACATTTATGCAAAGAACACAGTGGTATTACAATGGACCAAAGCATCAAAGACATTTATGCAAAGAACCCAGTGGCAATACAATGGACCAAAGCATCAGAAGACATTTATGCAAAGAACCCACAATGGCAATACAATGAACCAAAGCATCAGAAGACATTTATGCAAAGAACCCAGTGGCAATACAATGGACCAAAGCATCAGAAGACATTTATGCAAAGAACCCACAATGGCAATACAATGGACCAAAGCATCAGAAGATATTTATGCAAAGAACCCACAGTGGCAATACAATGGACCAAAGCATCAGAAGACATTTATGCGAAGAACACACAGTGGCAATACAATGGACCAAAGCATCAGAAGACATTTATGCAAAGAACCCACAGTGGCATTACAATGGGTCAAAGCATCAGAAGACATTTATGCAAAGAACCCACAGTGGCAATACAATGAACCAAAGCATCAGAAGACATTTATGTAAAGAACACAGTGGCAATACAATGAACCAAAGCATCAGAAGAGATTTATGCAAAGAACCCACAGTGGCAATACAATGGACCAAAGCATCAGAAGATATTTATGCAAAGAACCCACAGTGGCAATACAATGGACCAAAGCATCAGAAGACATTTATGCGAAGAACCCACAGTGGCAATACAATGAACCAAAGCATCAGAAGACATTTATGCAAAGAACACACAGTGGCAATACAATGGACCAAAGCATCAGAAGACATTTATGCAAAGAACCCACAGTGGCAATACAATGAACCAAAGCATCAGAAGACATTTATGCAAAGAACCCACAGTGGCAATACAATGGACCAAAGCATCAGAAGACATTTATGCAAAGATCAGAAGACATTTATGCAAAGAACCCACAGTGGCAATACAATGGACCAAAGCATCAGAAGACATTTATGCAAAGAACCCACAGTGGCAATACAATGAACCAAAGCATCAGAAGACATTTATGCAAAGAACCCACAGTGGCAATACAATGGACCAAAGCATCAGAAGACATTTATGCAAAGAACCCAGTGGCAATACAATGGACCAAAGCATCAGAAGACATTTATGCAAAGAACCCACAGCAATACAATGGACCAAAGCATCAGAAGACATTTATGCAAAGAACCCACAGTGGCAATACAATGAACCAAAGTATCAGAAGACATTTATGCAAAGAACCCACAGTGGCAATACAATGGACCAAAGCATCAGAAGACATTTATGCAAAGAACCCA
Source organism: Chaetoderma sp. LZ-2023a (assembly GCA_034401795.1). Classification (NCBI taxonomy): domain Eukaryota; kingdom Metazoa; phylum Mollusca; class Caudofoveata; order Chaetodermatida; family Chaetodermatidae; genus Chaetoderma; species Chaetoderma sp. LZ-2023a. The sequence continues at coordinate 2,300,362 of CM067365.1, forward strand.
TATGCTTAACCCATTATTGCCTAATCTGGCCAAAGACGTCCCCCCCCACCCCACCCCCCCCCCCCCACCACAGTTGTCTTGAGAAATGTCCATTAGCAGTCCAAGAGAAGGCTATTTAAAAATACCACTGTAATGACTGGCTCAATAACTGTTCCAGTCATTCAAGTGCTAACTGTTCAAAAATATTTTTCTCTTGGTCTGCAAATGGACATTTTTGACAAAATTTTAATATTCTTGACCAAATATTGGCATTAAAGGGTTAAATCTGAACTGCCCTGCAGTGCAAAACACCTTGCTTGTGTTGGAATCTAACCCAAATAAATGGTCATTTGCCAAATTTTTGCATCAGTAAATGTCTATACGCAAACCAAGGGAAGAATATTTTTGAAAATTTACCACTTAAATGACTGGTTTGGTCATTGAGCTAGTCATTCCTGTAGTAAAATGGAGGTTACTCATGACCACTGCAGAGGCTGGATTTGGCCATCTTAACCATTGAAAGGTTAAATGTGAGATGGAAGCATACGAGTACAAGGCCTGAACAGAGCTGGTTCTGACACAGTACAGCTTAGATACAATACTGTAATGTTGTTTTACCTAATTTTCCATCCCAGGTACTGGAGGCATTAGAAAGGTATAAAGCTAAATGTGGAATTCTCCTGAATTCTACTAGTCTTCACATTTTAAAAACAACTGTAGAGATAAAAATATAAATATGGGAGTTATATTACAATTATTGAACAAGGGAGATAATTATTGTAAATGATCCACAATTTAGGGGAGATAACTCTCACATATATACATGGTATGCTCAGCTTTTGAGTAATCGTAAAACTGTTAAGCGAAAGGGGATATAATCAATACAATAGCTAATGAAGAGCAACAGCTTATAAAATTCCACAGCAATCTTTTTTGCCTGACAATGTATAATAAATTCTTAAGTAATCCTATCTATTGATGTAACAGGGTCATTATGTATTACCAGAGTCAAGCTAATAAGCACTCTGAACCAATCATCGCCTGAAGAATTATATACCGCGAGAGCACATTGAGCTAAGCGTCTCTAGTAATCAATTGATGAAATATTAATTAAAGTGCTATTCTATGTATGCCAATCTCGCCCCGAATCAATATCGGTTGCTAACATGTTTGTGAACAAAGGTTTCTCCACATCAGTTATTTCATTAACAATTTAATTGTCAAATTTGGTCAGGAAAATTTCAATTACCTCATAGTAAATGTAAAGTTGCACAACATATGAAGACTACTTTTGAAAATTTACCACTGGAATGACTTACCGAACCAGTCATTTCAGTGGTATATTTTTAAAAATAGTCTTCTCTTGGCCTACAAATGAACATTTGCCAAGACTACGGCAATGGCCGATTTGACAATTAAAGGGTTAATGCATTAACGGTCAACTTGTTACGGCCAAAAATGGCTTCTGCAGTGGACTTTAAAAATGCCCATTTCTAGACCAAGGGAAGACCAAATTTTTTTTTTAAATTTACAAGAATGACCTGCTCGCTAACAGAACCAGTCATTCCAGTGGTAATTTTTCCAAAACAGTTTTCCCTGGCCTTGCAAATGGACATTTACTGAGCATACATTTTCTTCATTTCTATTGGCCTTCAAATATAAGGGTTATAATGCACTGGCTGACTTGACCATGAAAAGCCAAGATAGTTACATAACCTGTCAACTGAAATCCTAATCTGTCAGAACAGAGTGACCGCTGACCATGACCTTTGATCTAATGACCTCAATATAGTTGCGCTGATGCATCTTTTTGAGGTGTGTAAACACGTGCTCAACTCCAGAACTTCTGGGAATATGGTTTTAAAAATAAGCCAAGTAATCAGTAGGCTAATCTGAAGACATTGCTTCCAAACAGCTAATACCATGACCATAACCTTTTAACTAGTGACCTTAATTGTAAAAGGATAGATGGAAGAGCATATGGCTTGCAAGATGCATAGATGGATGGATGGGTGGACAGACAGACAGACAGGCAGGCAGGCAGGCAGGCAGGCAGGCAGACAGACAGAGACAGACAGCATGGCAGACCGACAGGCAGGCAGACAAGCAGGCTGGCCGATCAATAGACACAGACAGGTGAATCGATGAGCTGACAGCAAGATTAACTAGCATGTGTAGATGATGGTGTGCCATCGCAAATACCCACACTTTTGCCAACTTCTTTTTTGTTCAAACATATTTTATTGTGTACAAATTTCCATCCTCTCCTGCAACCAACCTCTGACACACACACATCCCACACACACACTATCCACCCCAGGGGCTGAGCCTAATGTAAACATCGCCTGAGAAACCGCAATCATATGGCTAACTTACATACCAAATTTGAAACTTTGAAATTTTGGCCCCATCGCCACCCACTCGAGGCCCACCTTCGGGTCAGAGCTAATGAAAACATCTCGCAATCCATAATGCTATAAGTAACTCACATATCAAATTTGGTTGATGAGTGAGTGGATGGACAGACAATTGGAGATGATTGCAATATAGCTGGTATTCTTTTCAAAACATGTGCGTATAAGCTTCTTCCTAGACTGGCCCATCACCAAACTACCAATAAAATTAACATGTAACTAGTGCAAGAAAACTTAATATCGATTGAAAACTAAAATCTATGGAGACACATTTTCGAAGACATGCCTGTGTTGATGATCAGATGGAAACAAAGACATAACCGGCCCATCTCTAGCTAAGCTCCACCCACACTTCGCCCATGTTGGGATCGATCGATCCCTTAACTCCATGACTATCAATTTCCAGAAAACTATACTGGTAAGCTGTTGAATATTTTCAAACTAATTTGACTTTTAGTCCTGTTTCTGCCATTATGAGGTACATGTAGCAACAGCGCCAAGTCAAATTAGTTTCAAAATATTCAACAGAATGTTTATTAAATAGTAGACATACAATTTGTACAACAACGCTTAGTCCGTCATCAATTAGGCATTCGTGATGAAGTATCTACATCATTTATGATGTAATTGATTATGACATCATCATACACATAGTTGATTATTACGTATATGATTGATGGATAAACTGGAAAGGTCTATTAACCACCCCAAACTGCTTTTAAAAAGTATGGGGGGGGTGTAAGAATAATAATTAAAACACCTCTAAATGAATCATCCATACATTAAATGTCCAGAGTTACACAGACATCACCTAATGTCATCAATTGGTAAAACTTCAGACATCCAAACAGGTTTGTCCGTCAATAAGACAGACACACACAATTAAGTCTTACACTACCGTAAAGACAGACATACCTGCTTGAGCGAAAACCTGTCTTTAGGGGCCCACAAGATGGCAATTCCTTCAGACAGCTTGTCGTGAGACCATATATCTTAAGGAGCAACCATTTTGTCAACCACTAACGGTATATCCCACAGTGAGTAACCTGTCTTATGTGACCACCTGTCTTTAATGACAATGTATTGGTGTGTCATAAGGTTGGAACAATAAGACAGGTCAGACAGACATCATCTTAATCAGAATCTATTGTAAATATCACTGTAAAGACTCCAGACATAAGGCAGTAATACATGGACCTGAAGAAACTTCTCTTAAATAGTGAAACGCTATGTCATTTACAAAAAGAATGTTTGTGTGATTCGAAATTTAATAGAATATGACTATATGTTTGACATGGGGAGCGTGACGGAGTTCACAAGGTACTGCTAGTTTTAGCAATAAGATATTAAAATGTTTTGTATGTTTAAAGCAATACTATAACAGTAATACAAAGCAGCTTTGTCTGGTGTCATTTAAAAGGATACAGTTTCAACGAATATCCCAAAACAAGAACAAATTCTCCACCCTGGATCGTATCTCAAAAATTGTCTGCATTCCATTCGGTTCTAAGTTTCTGATTGAGGTCATCTGGTAAGGGATTGTTATTTTATCGGTAGGGGAGTGGTTTTCCGCAAAAATGGAAAATGAAAGGAATTCACAAAACTCGTAATTTAAAACAGAAAAGTAATATTTGTAGAATACAAGGTGTTTAGTGGATTTCATAATAAATTCCTTTAGCCATCACCACTCTGATGTCAAAAGTTTTAATTTTCAAATTAAATTTAACCCTTTAAAACTCATATCAGGTAAAAACAGCTTCTGTAGCGGTCTTGAGAAATGTCCATTTGCGGTCCAAGAGAAGACTATTTTTGACAAATTTACCACTGGAATGACTGGCTCGATAACCAAGCCAGTCATTCCAGTGGTAAATCTCCATAAACAATCATCTCTTGGTCTGTAAGCGGACATTTCTATGAGAAAATTGAAATTTCCTTGAAAATATTTAACGGTTAAAAGGTTAAAAGAGGAACTGGTGTTCATTTTTCAACAAATTTGGTGGAAGGTGTTGCTGTGACAGACAGTTATAAACATCGTCCACAAAAATTGTTGAAAGATGTACAGCAATATCTTAGCTATTGACACGGTAAAAGATAGAATATTGACATCAGAGTGGTAAGACTTAACCCTTTAATAGTCGAGCTGCACAAAACCAGCATTTGCAGTGGTCGTGAGGAATGTCCATTTGTGTGCCAACACAAGACATATTTTTGAAATTTAACCACTGGAATAACTGGCTCGATACCCGCCGAGCCAGTCAATCAATTGATAAATATTGAAAAATAATATTCTCTTTTAATGAGCCGCAACGAAGACAATTAAGTTCTCTTAGTAAATTCTCTGATTTCTCTCACCCATCTTAACTGCTATACGGGTTAATCCTTTGACACTCATATCAGCCAAAAATGGCCTCTTCAGTGGTCTTGAGATATGTCTATTTGCAGACTATGAGAAGACAATTTGTGAAAATTTCCAACTGGAATGACTGGCTCGATAAACGAGCCAGTCATTCCAGTGGTAAATTTTCAAAAGTCTGAGAAAGTTTAGAGTTTCTTGAAAAGATTTAAGGCTTAAAGGGTTAAGATCATATACATGCATATTTTCAGTCGCAAATGAAATATACTATGAAAAAACAATGGAGGAATCCAGTTTTAGCTATGCCCTGCTCATCTTTAGCTAAGCTCCTCCCACACTTTGCCAGGATTGATCCATCGCTGAACTCCCTAACAATCAATTTCCAGAAAGTTATACAGGTAAGCTGCTGAATATTTTGAACCTAATTTGACCGGCCGCTGTTGCTGCCTATGACAGCAACAGCGTCCAGTCAAATTAGTTTCAAAATATTCAACCATATGTTTATTAAATAGTAGACATACAATTTGTAGAACAACAATTAAGCATTCGTGACTAACTTAGCTACATTATTCATGAAGTAAATGATTATGATGTCATCCTACACATCACGTAGTTGATTATGACATCATATGATTGATGGATAAACTGTCTGCAGGCAAATTACTTTCAAAATATTCAAAAACTTACCAACGCAGTTGCTATATAATCATGATTGTGAAATGGCTGAGATGGTTAAATGATAAGAGAGTTGATAAAAGTCGATTCATAGACAATACAGACGGATGATAAAATAATCTGGCATGTATAAACATTCATTAGCCTTTACACTGATGAATTTCCCTTATCTCATTTTCAAGTCAACCATACAGGAAAACGGTTGAATATTTTGGAATTAATTTGACTGGAAGGCAGTAACGGCTTCCAGTCAAATTACTTTCAAAATATTCAACAGAACGAGTTTTAATATAATTGTAACAAATATACTTTCTCCGGGATTTGTCCATGAAAGGGTTTGACATAATTACCTGAGACTAGGTGTGTCATTCGGCTCCGACTCTCGCTCCAGCTCAAAATCCAGTTCTGTTAGAACATTAGAACTACCTGGCTTCACCCATTTCAACATTGGGAAATATTCTATGTGAAATAAGCCAATCACTGACTAATATTATTCAACATCAGCGTTTTTTCATTGGCACATATCATATATGGTCAGCCGATTTCACGTTGCATTACGGATGCCCAGTCAAGCGTGACAATATGACCCGAATATGTCAATTATATTTGCCGCTCCACCGGAGGGCATATGGCACACGTTCCATTTACATCACACTCCATTTATCAATCCATTAAATAACTGTAACTGTATTTAACCAAGTGTGCTCAAGAGCGACCATCACACATTGTCATAGTCACATTTTCACCAGTGACAATAGCTGCTGCTGGAGTAAGGAAGATATGGTTATAAAAATGATTTATGACATCTTATGCCATTGTGATAATGCTGTTGTGTGGCCACGAATCTAGAACATTTTTTATATGATATAGCGAAACATGTTGCTATCTTAAAGTGCAACACCATTTACCAACACCATTTAGTAGACTTACAGTTACTATATTCTGACCCCTTTGGTGAAGTCAGCCATAAACAGCCTCTATAGTGCTCCTAAGGTGAGGCTCATTTGCAGGCCAAGAAAAGGCTTTTTAAAATTTAACACTTAAATGACTGGCTCAATGACCAAGTAAATTTGTCAAAAATAGTCTTCTATTGGTCTGAAAATGGACCCTTCTAAAGATCCATGTTAGATTGACCACTGAAGGAGTAATAAAATATCTGTAATAGGAAACTTTCAAGGGAGTTGTGACATCAGTCAAGCATTTGTAACCTGAGGAGTCTGATGAACCAGTAAAAGGCAACTACTGGAAACAGAGCACAGACATTCAGATTTAGATCCACACTATGTATCAGCATCAAAACACACCCTAGAGAGCAGCCCAGACAAGTTTTTATATAATAAAATGTCGTGATTTTCTTTATATGTATAAATATTACATTCATTGTTGTAAATTATATTTCTTACGTGACTAAGAAGACAAGTGACTAAGAAGACAAGTAACGCGTGTAATTATTACAGTTCCAATTGTATTAATTTTTTTATCAATGCTATAAAACAACACATAAATAACTGTTTTGTGATTACGGAATTGATCTAATCACCCCTAATTCTTAATTACTCTACATTAACCTGAGTTCCATACCTGTAATGTCAGACCAGCACTGTCAGGATTAACCCTTTCACTGATACATCCCATGCATCTAAATCTCAGGGTAAAGTAACAGATGTTGAATATTTTGAAATTAATATGACTGGAAGTCGTTGCTGCCTTATAAACAGCAACAACTTCCAGTCAAATCAATTTCAAAATAGTCAACAATTATAAGCTTAGTACTGTACAGAATTTACTTTTTCAGGACCTAACGGTGACCTCTTGTGTCACCATCGCATTAAAGCGCTCAAAAGCCTATTTATTTCAATTAACTATTTAATTGCCAATACTTTTCAAGGAAATTTTGATTTTTGCAGTCAAGAGATTTTTTGTAAATTTATAACAAAAATTTACAAAAAGATAGATTTCTGTTATCCTTCAGATGGACATTCAGCAAAAGTGTAATGGACAAGAAAAGTCCAATTTCTGCTTAGCCACTCACTTGTCCAATTGCCTACCAACAAGAGCATTTAAAACAATTTTACCACTGGAATGACTGGCTCGGTTATCGAGTCAGTCATTCCAGTGGTAAATTTTCAAAGATACTCTTCGCTTAGCCTGCAACTGGACATTTCTCAAGATCACTGCAAAGGTAATTTTTTACCAACTCGACCATTAAAGGGTTAAGTTGACACAAGAGGGGTTAAATGTCTGTGAAAAGTGTTATTGGATCTGACGACTATTCAATAATGTACATATTGATTCTAAAAACACTGAGGAAAAATTTAGTCAAAAATTATCTCTGTATCTCTGGGCTACTACCTTTTTATTATCATAATTTTACGGTTCATAAATTCATTAAGAAAAATTAAAACTAAAAAAAGTTCAATACAACTGTAAGCGGCGCATGTCTGTTAATTAATTTAAACATGCTGTAATAATGTGATAGCAAAATGCCAGCATAAATCTCATCCATACAACACATAAAATAGATAACCACTAACTCTTTAACACTCATATCAGCCAAAAAATGCCTTCTGCAGTGGTCTGGTCTCATAGAAAATGACCATTTGCGGACTTAGAGAAGACTATTTCTGAAAGTTTACCACTGGAATGACTGGCTCGGTTATCGAGCCAGTCATTCCAGTGGTAAACTTTCAGAAATAGTCTTCTCTAAGTCTGCAAATGGTCATTTTCTATGAGAAAATGAAATTTTTCTTGAACAAATTCGAGGGATAACTTAGGGTCAATATTAACTGATTATTGGATCATTTATCTGTGTATAACCTGTTTTAGTAAAACTCTCAGAGCTGACTTTGAAGTACAGGTACATGCTTTAAACCGGTTTCACTCCTCCAGTCTCACCGATTCTGTTCGATAACCGAGCCAGTCATTCCAGTGGTAGATTTTCAAAAATAGTCTTCTCTTGGTCTGTAAATGGACATTTTTAATGAAAAAATTGAAATTTTAAAAAACAAATTCAAGGGTTAAAAATTAAATGACTAATCATCAAACACTGAAATAATAGCTTTACCTGTGAAGATCCAGGTACACTGAGGTGATGATAACAAAGATAGATAATACTGTTATCTTAACCCTTCTACTACAGATCAAGATATGTACTGAGTAAAAACTATACACCTTATATTTGTATATTCTACTGAATATTTTGAAAATAACATGACTGAAGGTTGTTAAGCTGCCTTTTGCCTAGCTGGCAGCTACAACTTTCAGTTAAATTATTTTAAGAATATCTAGCAGATCTATTTTGAAAATTAATTAACCCTTTAACCCTTTAGTGACTAAATTTTGTCAAAAATTAAAATATTTACTTATCGAATGTCTACTTGCAGGCCAAGTGAAGACTATTTTTGAAAATTGACCACTGGAATAACTGGCTCAGTAACTGAGCCAGTTATTCCAGTCAATGGCTGGTTTGGGCCAGCAAATGGACATAAATGTTGACGGCCGTATTTTGGCAACCGTAACCATTAAAGGGTTAAAATGAGATCTAATTCCTATATTACATTACAATCTAATTTAAAGCCATGAACACCTGTTTAATTAAAAGTTCATTTTCTATTAACTAATTATTTTACACAAAGATTTTATACTATTAACCAACACATGTATTCGTAAAATATTAGCAAAAATAAAATCAAATATTACATACTAATTACATGTTCACATTTAACTATTATACATCACCATATATTTCATAATCATTTCAAATACCGCACAAACATCGGCTCATATACAGTATCGTCATGGTTATCTGAACAAAATAGTAATAATACATGAAAACATATGATCAGATGACAGGCTTCGAAATTGGCGTGGTACTAAGTGTCGTATTTCATCAAAAAACATTCCAAATACTTTCATTACAATAAGCTTGTTTACGAGAAACTAATGTACCATAACAATATGAACAGTACACAAGCAAGCCAATATCGTACATAACTAATGCTACGAGGATATATAAGAGTACCATAACTAACATTACGAGGATATTATAAGAGTACTATATAACTAATGCTACAAGGATATTTCAGGAGTCACGCCATGTAACTACATTGTAATGTTACAAGGATAACACAGGAGACTAGAGGTTATGACTGTAGGCGTATGATTTAATTTCCCTAAAACAATAAACTTATCATGTACCTCCGCCATCCAGCCCCCCCACCCCCCCCCCAACCCCCACCCCTACCCCACCCCAACACCCCAAATATATATTTTAACCCATTAAAGGCCAAGCCAGCCAATACTCAGGCTTTTGCAGTGGTCTTGAGAAATAGCCATTTGCAACCCTAGAGAAGACTATTTTGGAAGGTTTACCGCTGATATAAATGGCACATTTATCAAGCCTGTTATTCTGGGGGTATATTTTCCAAATTTGGTCTTCTTTCTGCCTGAAAATGGAGATTCATTAAGACCATGACAAAGGTCCAGTCTGGCTGCTATGACCACCAACCCTTTAGTGACGAAATTTATTCCTGAAATTTTAAATATTTGCTTTTTGAATGTCCATTTGTAGGCCAAGAGAAGATTAATTTTGAACATTTACAACTGGAATGACTGGCCCGGTTATCGGGCCAGTCATTCCAGTGGTAAATTTTCAAAAATTAGTCTTCTCTTGGTCTGCAAATGGGCATTCCTGTAGACCACTAAGGAGGCCGGTTTTGGCCGGTATCGTCACTAAAGGATTAAAGATTTAAGGTATATATGAAGTTCACTAGATTTCTTTAAATTCGGAATGAAATTATTTAATTAATACAACTGACATACATACATACATTAATATCAAACATGAACAAAATATTTGAAACTCAAAATTAAATCCATGCAATAAATTATTTACAAATCTACATTAAATTAACTTTGAAAATATATGACCTGAGTGAAATAAATTTCAGAAACAATTTCAAAACACACCACTTCTAAGCAGATACCTAAAATAAGTGTTCAAACACGTCTCATATCAGCCTATTACACCGTATTGACCCTTTAACACTAAAACCAGTCAAAAATGGTTTCTGCAGTGGTCTTGAAAAATGGACCTTTGCACGCATAGAGAAAACTATTTTTTTTTTAAATTTACCACTGGAATAGCTGGCTCGGTTACTGAACCAGTCACTAGTGATAAAATTTCAGAAATAATCTTCTCTTAGTCTGCAAATGGATATTTTCTTCAATTTTCTTGACAAATTTGAGCGCTAAAGCGTTAAGCACAGAAGACTAATTTTACGCTATTAATATATTTACACATATTGTTTATATTAGTAACCGTTTTTGTAATTCGCAAATTATTTACTTATGTGGCGGAGAATTTGGTTACTTAAAAGATTAGAAATTATACAATTTAAGCTCATTATAATTTTACCGGGTTTGTCTTCATGAATGTAAGGTGAGAAAGTATGACAAAAATTCTCGTCTTGTTTTCTTTTCAACCACTAACATTTGCCAATATATTTACTTAACATGTTGAGCGGCATGATACGGAAGTGGCATTTTAACATTTCAACACGGAACTCAGAAAGTCACCTCACACTAAAATACTCACTGTAAGCAAATAGTGATAATTTGAATTCTCTTACCACTACAATCAAGCTGTTAAAAATCAAAGTTATGGTGTTATTTGTAAGTGACTCAAATTTTGAAAACCATTCTGCTGTGAGAGACAGCAACAGCTTATACAAACAGAATTTTCAAATGATCAACATGTAATAAGTGTACATCCATCCCTAAAACTTAGTTTGCCCGAAATCTTTTTGCATGATTGAATATCTATTTGTAGGCCACAATAAGACTATTTTTGAAAATTTAAACCTGGAATAACTGGCTTGATTATCGAGCCGGTTACCCCATTTATAAATTGGTCATAAATAGTCTTCTTGGCCTGCAAACTAACATTCCTCAAGACCTCTGTAGAAATAGTTTTTTGTAGCATGACAATTAAAGTGTCAATGGGAATGGAATAATATGATATATTGATAATTTGACAGTAAAATATTAAATATTGACGATCATAAATCAAGATCAAAGTGGCCACTCCTATGTACATCACTTCATGTATGAACACTGAGATACTCCCTTTAAATAACCCTTATTTTGTTGAATATATTGAAACAAATGGACCTTTCTAGTTTTTCCATCCATCATATTGATGTCATAATCAACTCCGCGAGATGTTAGTAGGATGACATCATAATCAATAGCGTCATGAATGACGTAGATAAGTACGTCACAAATGCATAATTGGTGATGGACTAAGCGCTGTTGTATGAATTGTATGTTTTTACTATGTAATAAGTGTTGTTGAATATTTTGAAACTAATTTTACTGGGGCGGCAACAGCAACCAGTCAAATTAGCATCAAAATATTTAACAGCTTACCTGTATAGTTTTCTGGAAATTGATAGCCAGGCAGTTCAGGGATAAATCGATCCCAAAATGGTGAAATGTTGGTGAAGCTTAGCCAAAGATGGGTGGGGCATAGCTAAAACTGGAAAGGGCCATTTGACTAGGAGCTCTTGGTGCCTCTGGCCGAGTCTGGCAGCAACAGGTTACAGTTAAATTAGTTTCAAAATGCTCAACAGCTTTCCTCATTAGTTGGTTTGAAATTTATATCCTGGAATTTCAAGGCTTAAAGGGTTAATGGTCAAGTTTGGTCAAGGAAATTAAAATTCTTTCCTTAGTCAACGTCCATTTGCAGGCCAAGATTATTTTGAAAATTTATGACTTGAATGGCTGGCTCATTTACTCATTGAGGCAGTGCATTTACAGGCCAAGAGAAGAATATTTTAGAAAGCTTTCCACTGAAATTAACGGCTTGTTTATCGAGCCAGTCATTCTTTGTTGAAAGTGTTCTCAAATATTCTCTTGGCCTGAAAAGGGCTCTGGTCCTCTGCGCACACCATTTCTGTCCAGTCTGACCATTTAAAGTAGCAATTTAACATGTTTAAGCCTGAGTAAGTCACAGCTATATTTCACCCACTAATATTCAATATGGAAAACTCATATACCAAACCTGAGAAGAATCAATCAAGAATTTCTTCTTTCATTGGGCCGGTAAAAATCCCAAAAAAATCACGTTGATTAAGAGATGACATAGCCAGTGTTTCTCATGGCATCTAAATTTTTCAGGTCCCATGGACCCCACACACTGAAATCTGGGGTCCCGAGCTGAAATCTGGGGGTCCAAAAACTGAAATCAGGCGTTTCCAAGCAGTATTCTTCATCTATACTAAAATTAGAGGGTACCATGAACTCACAACTATGAATTATGGTGGAATCGATGCTAGATTTTGTAGGCATTTGTGTGCAAAAACCTATAGAAATACTGAGTACTTAAAGGGAAACACCAGACCCTCTATACTCCTTTGTATAAAAAGAATCTACAGACCGTAACGTTTTCAAAAATATAATTGTAAGCTCTGTGCTCAAATTAGAAATATATTTCATCGTTATTTAAATATGTGATACGTTAGTTAAATTTCTATTCCTGGATGAGGTGTATGATGTCATAAGTTGAACGGTTTTTTTCACCGTCCTCCAATGCTATCGCAATAAAATTGCGAATTGTGTTTTATAAGGGGTGTCTCTTCAGCGGTGTTAGGAATATAAAAAATATATTTGCGGAAATGTTGAAGAATATATAATAACAATCCTTTGTCTGATTTCTCTGATGGTGCCGATTATGAATGATGCGATAGTATAGGTATATCCATACAATCAGCACTCTCACTGGCGCTACAGCTGATAATGTTATTATAGTTTCCTCTATTAATATGAAAGTTTAAATAGTTCTTACATACATCCCAATACATCTTTAGGTACTTATGTTTTCATACTAGCCTCAAAACTTCCTGATAATATTCATGTAATTGGCAGGCATCTTCATAGAAAATAGCCATCTTAAGGTTCGGCAACTAATGTATGAAATTAATGAATATATTCCATAAATTTGCGATAGTGTGATAGACGTCTTAATCTCTTCAATCTGTACATATATAAATGATGTCCATAGCACTATCACCGATAGAGATATCTCCATCCAAATGTATGCACCCCTGTCTTCAGGGTGCCGTTATCGTGGTTCTTGTCAGATCAGATTCAACCTATGACATCATAGGTTTAATTAGCTCGCAGAAAATCATAGTAACATCGCGTTTTTTAACACCATTTTAATCGGATTTATATATAAATGTCGCAGGAAAGTTTTACACAGTAGCTTAGATATGAGCTTTACGATAGAACTGCGTGTTTATGCAAACGATGGTGACCCTTCTTGTGTTCCCCTTTAACAATCATACAAGATTTTCAGGGGTCCCAGAGGACCCATTGCCACTACTTTTGGGGTCCCAAGCTGCATTTTGTGGTTATATATCTTCAAAAGGACTCCTTATGAAAATCCTTGGACATACAGTAGAGATCTCATGTCTTACATGTGGCGTGATTGTGTTGGGGTGAGCACTGCAACAGGGTCTGTGTAACTGTAGGTGTCTTTAGTACAACTCACCCTTTTTCATAATTAATATAATTTTTTATCAATTGTTTATTGGTTGAGCCTAGTAGTAATAGTATAAAAGGTCTATTGTTCATACACACAGCATATCGTACATTACGTGCGGTTGGTCATACATTACATCTGAGGTCATTGGCTCAATTTCATATGCAGTGGAAATTTAGCCTGTCGAACCCTTTTGTCAAGAAAATTCCCAATTCATTTCAATGTGGTAAAATTTCAAAATTAGTCTCCGCTTGGGCTGCAGACGGACATATATAAAGACCACTGTAGATGACATTTTCTTTTGGTTGGGGGGGGGGGGGGGAAGGGGAGAGGTGTTAAGCTCAACTGAAACCAGCATTGTGTGGTAGGAAGAGGGTTAAATTATATACAGAGGATACACCTGAAGGAAGTTTATATAGATAATATTGATTTTGTCAGAAAAATATTGATGTTTAATTTTGAGGCGAGAGAAAGTCTGCTGATTTAATAACTAAATGTTATTTTCTGAGGTCCTCAAGAAATATCATTGAGTTATTAAAACGTATGCTACCAGCGGTTTCGGAGAAAATCTTTAGACATTTCAAAAAATCGGCCAAAATCTAAGATGGCCACCAGCCAAATTGGCCAATTGGCTTCGTTTGAACAAACTTGGATCTCCATGCCCTAAGGATGCTTTCTGCCAAATACAATTGAAATCGGCCCAGTGGTTCTTGAACAGTCATCTAAAGAAAAGGTTGACAGACAGATTACAGATGTCATGAACGGATGGAGGACGGTCGCGATGCCATTCTGACCAGGTGAGCTAATAATAAAGCACGCACATGTGCACACGCATGCGGACGTGCGCTGATATGCACGCATGCGTACGTGTGCTGATATGCATGCATGCATACGTGCGCTAATATGCGTACATGCGCTGATATGCGCACGTGCGCTGATATGCGCACGTGCGCTGATATGCGCACATGCATACGTGCACTGATATGCGCACATGTATACGTGCGCTGATATGCACATATGTAAAAGTGCTAATCATGCGATTAATATCTCACCTGGGACTGTATTCACGAAGAGGGCGTAACTTATGCCCGGCATAACCTACGCCCTAGAGTTACCCCTCATAGTTAGGTCATATTCATGAAGAATGGCGTAAATAAATGCGTCACAGCAATACATGTAGGGCAGAATTCGTTAGTCACATCGGCCGCTTACTGACGTCGTACCGTATGCGTCAAAATGTGTGGTCTTCACTACATCATGGAATACTGAATAGGCTAGCTACTATAAACTTAAAATTTAGTATGTAGGCCTAATACGAATAAAATTAGTAAAATGCTTGTCATTACCAAAAAATAAGTGCTGCGAAAACATGTAATTTTTATATTCTTACAACTTTTACTTAGCATTCTGCTACCGTAAATACTAGGGTAAGGCTTTTTGTGAAAACTTGACTTGAGCGCAGGGCGTCGTTCAGGCCGTTCACGTGCGCTCGCTGCCGGGCAATGACATATCACGCTACCGTATTTACCAAACTGTTTCAGCCTCACATTGGGTGCTTTGAATACAGCTAGAATAGGAAAAGTATTCAGCTCAAATATTTAATAAATGGTTGCCATGGCTTCACAATAAATAACACTTAATATTTACAAGTCAGCTAAATGCAAACTCTATTTATAAAATCCGTAATATCCGAAATCCGACTAAAATTCGATACCACGTCAAAAACGTTGTAAATAGTGACTTGCGCCTTGTAGTGTGAGGGCATAAGTTACGCCCGAGTTTATGGATGGGCGTATTTTAGCTACGCCCTTTGAGTGAATACCGACATACGCCACTTTGGGGGCTTAAGACCTAGTTACACCTTTTCTAGGGCATAAGCCCTCTTCGTGAATACGGCCCCTGAGAACTAATCCTTATATTATCAAGTTAAAGAGTATTGTAAGTAACTCTAACCAAGTTATTAATTTCCATTCAATTTTGCAAATCTATGCAGTAAACCTTTGACATTTACACTTAAAGGCCAATGTAAGTTACTCACTTAATTGACATGTATCCGCATGTCTCTATTTTCCTAAGTCACATATTTATGGCAGGCATAGGCATAGATGTTATTTCAATATAACTTAACCCGCTAACACTCGAATTTGTTGAAGAAAATTTAGATTATCTCGGAAAAAAATTCCATATGCAACCAAGAGAAGACAATTTTTTTTAATTTACCACTGAAATGACTGGCTCAGTTATCGAGCCCGTCATTCCACCAGGAAATTTTCAAAAATAGTCTTCTCTTGGTCTGCAAATGGACATTTCTCAGGATCACTGCAAAAGCCATTTTTGGTCAGCTTAAGCATTAAAGGGTTAACAATTACCTACACAGGTAAATTACACACATTCCAATAGTTGATAAACAGGTGACATCAATTTGAAAATGATGCAAACTAATTTCTAACACCTTAACATATGCATAATAACTATCTCTCACATTTTCTAATAATCCACTTAATCAATATAATCACATTTTCTAACCTTAGAGAAGAGATAATACTCCATTAAATACGCTCCATGTTCATTCATATAACATTATATCGTGTTTAACCAATTTAACAGTTACAGCGTAGAAATACATAACACTCCGTTAACCCGCTAAGCACCACAAACTGAGACAATAATTCCTTTCCATCGTAAGAAATACAAATAATAGTCCCACTGTAACCTTGAGGACCAATGATCAAAAGATCAACGCTTATTTAAAGGTGCATATTCACACCAGAATGCTTGAAAATAAAATCGTAATAGACACAAGTCCCTAATTCAAACGGCAACTCAAAATTATATTAATTTATGAAATTATCATATGTTAAGATTTTTTTCGCTTCATTACATCTAGTCACACCATTTAAGTCTCTAAAAGCATACGATTTTAACATTTTTATTTTCAGACATTCCCGTGTGAATAAGCACCTTTAACCATATTAATGCTGAAATCCATGTCACTCGCCTTCAAAGCACAAATACAGTTAAGTTGTTTAATATTTTGAAAATAATTTGACTGGAAGGCGTTGCTGTCTGTGCCATCAATCTCTTCCAGTCAAATTAGTTACAAAATGATCACCAGCTAAACTGTAATTTTCTTAAAATATAAATACAAAGATTGCTGTGTTGAACATTGTGTAAATAAATCCACCGTGTAGACACACTGCCAAGGTTTTAATCCAAATCATAGTTTGAGCGCCAAATACGTTACAATTTCTATTTCTTCAATCAAAGGTAGATAATCTGACAGATTATACAGATGACCTTAGTACACTCGCATATCCTTATAAATTTCTCGCCAACACATACAATATATTAGAGCGTATTATTACAATATTTATTTAACCCGTTCACTGATGAATTCCCGATATCTCATTTTCAAAGCAACCCTACAGGAAAACCTTAGGCAGCAATGGCTTCCAGTCAAATTAATTTCAAAATATTCAACACATTAGATTTTACATCGCAAAAAATATACTTTTTCAGGGAATTGTCAATGAAAGGGTTATAACATGTAACAGGAATTATTCAATATTCATATTAGTTTTTGCTTTATAAGTCAAAATGTTCATAACAGATGCGACATTTTAAACTCGTTAAATATCTGAAAACAATTTGATTGACTGATATTGTAACAATGACATCCAGTCAAATTGTTATCAAATTATTATTCAGTGTGTATAAAAATGATCTCCTCTGAAAATCAGGTTTATGGGAATTCAGAATGAAACTGTTCAAAAGGATTGATTAACGCGCCGCATTATATAAATTTTAAATTAAATAATCTTATTAACGTAGTTCTAAAAATATGTACACGTAAGATAAAATTATTGATATATTATACATGTATATTATATGGTAATTAAGAAGCTTAAATAAAATAAACAATTTAATAAATTTATACCTTTTAACCATCTTTAAATTTAGTTTTATTGAATGCCCATTTTGAGGTCAAACACGCCTTTTTGAAAATGTACAATGTCGAGCCAGTTATTTCAGTTGTAAAATTTAAAAAATAGTCTTCTCTTGCCATGTAAATGGACATTTCTCAAGACCGTTGCAGAAGCCAGTTTTGGCCAGCTTGACCATTATAGGGTTAATGGAGGATTCGAGTTTATCCATCAATCATATGATGTCATAATCAACTATGTGATGTGTGTAGGTTGACAGCTTTAATCAATTACGTCGTGAATGACATAATTAAGTTCATCATGAACGCTTAATCGATGAAGGACTAAACGGTGTTGTACGAATTGTATGTCTTTACTATTTAATAATCATTCTGTTGAATATTTTGAAACTAATTTGACTTTAATTTTGAAATTAATCAGTCAAATTAGTTTCAAAATATTCAACATTTTACCTGTATAGTTTTCTGGAGTGTTAAATTGTTAAACCCATTGATATCAAAAGGTTAATTGTTGCAGAATCAGCAGAATAAACGCTGGTCCACTTTCTGGAAGCAATGTTGCTGAAAGCTATCAAGAATAGCAACAGTGTTTTCAACTTTCACACAAATTGGTCTCAAAATAATCAAGTCAGCTTTTCTATTCAGCTTATTTCAAAATTTATTTTCAGTTAATTACAGAATGGAATATGTTTAATAAGTATTTTTTTAAATATAATTCTTCACGCTTGATTGAGCAGATAATTGCTGCAGATCTACCTTGCAGACACATTTAAATAATCATAACAGATTTACATAAAGATATTGGTGTTAAATCTGACTTAAACGTTCATTGTGGTAATTAATTTTCTAAAATATTCTTAATCTGACAGTATAAATGTGAAAAAAATTATATTTTTAGATTTTACTACTGAAGGGTAGTTGTATGGTGTCTTTATGATTCACTCTTTAACCCTTTCACTGCCAAATCCCAGAAAAACAATATTCTTTCTTTACGATATAAAACCTCTGTTGAAAATTTTGAAATCAATCTGACAGAAAGCCGTTGCTGCCTAAGGCAGCAATGGCGCCTTGAAAATAAGATATGAGCAATTCATTGATGAAAGGGGTAATGGTAAAGTTGGTTAAAACCGGCCGTTGTTATTCTCTTGAGGAATGCGCATGTGTAATGCCAGAAGACTTACGGTAGATGTTTGAAAATTTCACGTTGGAATTATTTTCATTTTCTTGACCAATTCTGACCACTATACGATTAACCCTTTAACACTCATATTAGCCAAAAAGTCCTCTGCAGTGGTCTTGAGAAATGTCCATTTGCAGACCAAGAGAAGACTATTTTTGAAAAGTTGTCACTAGAATGACTGGCTCGATAACCGAGCCAGTCATTCTAGTGACAACTTTTCAAAAATAATTTTCTGAATAATGGACATTCTCTATGAGAAAATTTTAATTTTCTAGAATAAATTTAAGGGTTAAAGGGTTAAAATAGGAATCAGCCCAAAATAGCATTCGCTAAATGTTTGTATCTGCAGTCACATGACTGACCGAGAATATGGCCCGCCAAATTTAATCGTCATGAAATCATCTTGAGAGATCTATAAATATTCAATTAGCTATGGAAATAAATTGGCTCTGAATGAGCATTATTTATAAGATAATTGAGTTTATGACAATTTCAGCATTTACTAATCAAACTGCTGACATACACGTCACAGAATGCTAGTGGATAGTTAGTTACCCTTGCTCCATCATTGCATTTGGGTGTGTCTGTCTGTGTAGTCTGGCTATGTCTATCTCAAAAACTACTAATCCGATTTGGCTCAAATTTATCACGGCAAAGGATGTTAATACCATCAAAGAGAATAACCAAAAATTTGTCATGATCCGGCTTATAAAACCTGGATCCGGATAAGATCAAATTCCGGATTTATACATATTTAGAAAACTACAGATCACATGCTAACACAAGACACCTTGTAAGTACTCAAGATACGTGGATAAAATCTGGACAATCTGTGAAAACCTCTGTAAAAAATCCATATTTTAAAAATATTTTATAAAAACGTGATTGTTATTGTATCCTATGTAAATGGGCATAAATTTGCTCAAATATTTAGTGATGACATAAAATTCATAAGATTTCTCTGAACAAACACACACCCTCCCTTCATATGCTTTGGTTTGCCAGGCATTCCAATCATAAATTTTCAAAAATTACTCTTACATTGGGCTGCCTTGATCACTGAACGGTATAACCCTTTAATGGTCAAATTTGGTCCAGAAAATTTTAATATCTCCAATTTTGTATGACCATTTATAGGGCAAGAGAATATAATTTGTGAACATCTACACTGGAATGACTGGCTCGGTTATCGAGCCAGTCTTTCCAGTGGTAAATTTTCAAAAATTGTATTCTCTTGGCCTGACACTTCTTGGATATTCCACAAGACAATAACAGAGGCCGGTTTTGGCCTGCATGATCATTAAAGGGTTAAACAGATTAACTTGACAAATGCACATGAAATAAAAATGTGTACATGTCTGCTTGTGCATGCACACACATGCACGCAAACGCGCGCACACATGCTGCCATAGAACAATGTGAATCCTACTCAATTTCATTACTAAACATTCCAATTGTCTTTATCATGGCCACAATAAATTAGAGCTATAAATCAATAGTCACAGGTGAAAATGACTTAATTAACGTCGAAAAAAGCATCCGTAAATCATACCTGTATTTGCTGCAAGAAATGGCTACATACATCAGTCAAGTTTTTCCATAATTTGCAATTACTGTTTAGCATAGTTCGAGCGAAAATACAAACATACCAACAAATTTACATTTAAACAAGTCAATCCATTTCACACTATATATTATTTGCGATATTTATAACTATATAATTTCGATATAAAAGACATTTTGAAAACAACTTGACTGAAATTTGTTGCTGCCTTTTACATCATATTTATCTACGCTGAAGCAAGGTTAATACAGCTTAGCAAAGGCTCAAGATAACAATATTAGGAATTCAATTAAAAATTTTTGTTCAAATACGGTTCTGGAAAACTCCTAGCTAATCTGTTACAAAGCCTCCAAAATGAGCAAAAACATGTGAGGGTGCGTGTTTGTTCAGTGATTCTAATGCATTTTGTGCACTCACTAAATATTTCTGCAAACGGGACATGAATGTTTAATTGTTTTATGACACCAGTAACAAGTCAAAATATGTAAAAACTACATGAATATTAGGCCATGTAGTGTGTAAATATGTTACGCTTTGGCTTATCACTAATTCTTAAATATTGTAAAGAAATTTATCTGTAAACCCTTTTCCTATAAAGATTTACAAAGTTAACCGAGAAATGAATTTTTCTATACCTCAAATCGGTGATATACATGTATATACCCAGTAACAACAATGAGTGATAATAGTCACGGCATTATGAGGCTTGATTGCGTGTCAGACAGACAGACAGAC
This sequence comes from Chaetoderma sp. LZ-2023a, assembly GCA_034401795.1. NCBI lineage: Eukaryota > Metazoa > Mollusca > Caudofoveata > Chaetodermatida > Chaetodermatidae > Chaetoderma > Chaetoderma sp. LZ-2023a. Next base: position 2,321,750 of record CM067365.1, read on the forward strand.
CGTGAAACTGACAGCATGTATGATTTGTGAGTTACGCAACCAAACAAGTGTGACTAATTGTGATATAAGCAGTTTTTGTATATGTTAACAAATTTCACATGCAGAGCAACAGACAGACATACTTATATAAGTACTAAGTCCATAGCTAAAGTCTCAAAATCGACCACATTAAGAAGGGCAAATAATTCACTACTGGCAAGTCATCACTTAACACCTTAACCCTGTAAAACTCATATCAGCCAAAGACGGCTTCAGCTGAGTGGTCTTGAAAAATGTTGATTTGCAGACCAAGAGAAGACTATTTTCGAAGATTTATCACTGGAATAACTGGCTCGATAATCGAGCCAGTCATTCCAGTGGTAAATTCTCAAAGTCTTCCTTCGTCTGCAAAAGGACATTTTCTATGAGAAAACTGAAATCTTTTAAAACAAATACGAGGGTTAAAGGGCTCACCCTCAAATTTGTTCAGGAAAATTTTAATTTTCTTATAGAAAATGACCATTAGCAGATCAAGATCAGAGTATTACGCCAGTCATTCAAGTGATAAAGTTTCAAAAATAGTGATCTCTTGGTCTGCAAATGGAGTTGACATGACCACTGCATAAGCACTTTTTGTTATTGAACGCTAGATAGTAACATACCGGAGCTATATACTAATCAGGGCTAACTATGACCATTGTTGACTCTTTTGCCCGTGTCAGAAGGCAAAATACATATAGATAGATGTAGCTCAAATTGTTGGCTAAGGTCAACATTTATACCCCTATGTACATTGTTTATATGACATCACTCTAGTCCCAGCTGAGCATTCACCACTGTGGCTCATGTATAGAAAGCCTGCTTTTATTATCCATTTAATGGTCAGATTTTGTCAAGAAAATTATTTGCTTTTTGAATGTCCAATAAAACATTCTTTTTTAAAGTTATTTTAAAGTTATAGAGCCAGTAACTCAAGTGGTAAATTTTTAAAAGATAGTTGGGCATTTAATCTTCTTTGCCTGGATAGTCCTCCAATAATTCTAACAGGTAGTGCAAGCAAAAAGATCCACACAATTAGAATCTTTCTTAGATAAAATAAAATACAAGTTGTCAAATGATGATATAGAAAAACCCGATTAAAACATGATAACTAATAATCAATTTTTGCAGTAAGATGAGAGGTTGAGATGACCAAAACACAGAATCGAACGTACAACTAATCCTGATTGAGACCAAAGTCTGGAAATTCTAGTTTCTCAGGTTAGCGACCTTTGCGTGTGTTAAAATTTAATCCACTTGGAGTGAGTGAGAATGAAGCCAAATGCGTGAGAGACACATACTAAATGCGTGAGAGTTGAAACGGCTGTGACCTGTATTTTATTTTTATTTTACAACTAGCAACTAGTAAAAGTCAGTTTGTCTCTAGGTCAATTATTTCTTACATTTCTGACAACGCCACATAAGTCACACGTACAAGCAGGATTATGACAATAAAGGTATTATAAGTATATCGGTAAGCGTATCAGTCACATGAACAATCAATGATAACCATCCCACATTCATTCGTACTTCGGACTTGTGACGGATAAAGCACTGTCTCATGCAGATAATTTTCGATGCGGTAATAATATCAGTAAAAACAATAGATGTGATAGATATTAACTTATTTCAAACTGCTTCACATTGACATACATGTACTAGCAACATGACGTTTTGTGGGTTACATATGACATGTACATTTGTACCATAAAACTTATCTTTAGAGAGATACATATGAGACCTGTCTCAATTGTCAAATCTTTAAGAAATAATCAGCATGATTTTTAAGTAATGGACTGCAATTATTGACTAAATATCACCAACCCTTGAAACACTAAAACCGGCCTGAGACGGCATCCGCAGTGGTCTCGAGAAATTCCCATTTCCACACCAAGAGAAGATTGATTTTGAAAATTTATCACTGCAATGACTGGCTCAATAACCGAGCCAGTCATGCCAGGGATAAATTTTCAAAACTCATCTTCTCATGGTCTACAAATGGAAAATTTTTATGAGAAAATTTAAATTTCCTTAAAAAATTTAATGGTTAAAATGTATAATACCTATGGTTTGAGCTGAACATGACCTAGTTTTAAAGCATGGCCTAGTTTTAAAGCATGACCTAGTTTTAAAGCATGACCTAGTTTTAAAGCATGACATAGTTTACATGTCATCTAGACCCATACCCGGCCCTTAACACTTTAACTCAGAGAAAATGTCCATTTGCAGACCAAGAGAAGACTATTTTTGAAAATTTACCACTGAAATGACTGGCTCGATTATCGAGCCAGTCATTGCAGTGGTAAATTTTCAAAAAATCTGGCTGATATGATTGTTACAGGGTTAAAATACCTATATGTGAGTTGACACACATGCGACTCCTCGTCATTGCTCATGAAAGTGTTCGCTCCACAACACATTATCTGAGGGACTTATTATCATCATTACATATCTATATATCTAAACTCCACACGAATAATTAACACTTTAAAGGAGAAACCGGGCAATAAAGCCTTTAGTGGTCATGCCAGCCAAAACCGGACTCTGTCATGGGCTTGTGGAATGTCCATTTGCAGGACAAGAGAACGTTTTTTGAAAATTTACCACTGTAACAATTGGCTCGATAACCATGGCAGTCATTTCTGTGGTAAATCTTCAAAAAATAGTCTTCTCTATGTATGTAAATGGCTATCTTAGGAAGCAGAAATTTTAATTTTTTTTTACCAATCTTAACAATAAACGGTAAACATGTGTACAACAAATAATGAGCCTCAAAAGGTGGTCTCTAAAGACAGGTGGTCTCTTAGTCCATGTCACTGGCAACAAGTGGTTCCAAAAGTACTTTAGCACTAAAAAAAGGCTTAAGAAAATTTAAATTTTAGAAAATGTCCATTTGCAGATGAAGAGAAAACTATTTTTAAAAATTTATCACTTGAATGACTGGCTCCCGGTTATCAAGCTAGTCATTCCAGTGGTAAACTTCCAATAATTTTCTTCTTTTCGTCGGCAAATCCTCATTTCTCCAGATCATTACAGAAGTTGCTTTTGGCTGGCTCAAATGGTAAATGGTTAAATAGAGATATTAATTTAAAATTCATATATCTGCCATTCATCCCTGAGTCTGCATTCACAATCTCTGTCACGGCAACAAAGTGATAACTCAACAAACTATATTAATATTCAAAACAGAATCAAAACTTCATTTAACGTTTTTATATTTTAACAATAATTTGGCCAAAAGTTCTTGCTGTCTCCAGCGACAAATTGTTTTCAAAAGTGAAGAAAATTGTACATATTGTTTAACTTCTGTCTCTATCTGGCTGTCAGTAGCTCGTTAAATATTAAAATGTCTAGTCCTTAATATCATTGTACATTGTGACTATTGTTTACACAAAGCTTGCATGGGTTCTGGACTTCAATAGATCAATATTTGTTAAATATCAATTAACATGCAAACATTGTACAGTTACAGATTTTAATTTTTATTTGCAATTCTCAATTACAATTGAAGTCTGTCTGCCTGTTTGTCTGTCAGTCAAAATCTTGTTCATGTTTATGACAACACCTCCAATGTCACAACTACTGAGACAGGCTTGTTTTTTAGTTGTGACTGGTAATTAGGTTAAGTTGGTCTGTACAATTGTTGACATTTGTGATAAATTAAGCCGCCTAATTGTCACAATAATAACATTGCACTCGTTTTAAATGCAATGATTTAATTCATTAATGGTAATTTGCATAAAATCCATGTCAGAATACTCCTATTCATTGTAACTAGGGACCAATAACCTGTTAATCAAGAAATCGTGACTGACCACTGTGAATAAACTTTTCGCCTTTTAACGGGCTGTCCGAAAATGGCACCAATAGAGATCTTAAGAAATTACTATTTTCGCAGACAATACGTTAGAAAAGTTATCGAGCCAGTCACTTTAGTTTTAAGTTTTCAAAAATATTCTCTTCTGCAAATAAGCATTCATTCTCTGTACTCTCTTATTTTCCTGAGAAATTTCGATCTTTAAAGAGCTTAAACGGCCTAAATTACTAATAATTAAATGTTGCAGATATTGTCATGGCGACTGCAGCTTAAATTACGCACAACATTTCAACATGATGTACAGTACGTTAATTTGGCAGAGATTTTGAACTTTTCATTTTCCATACTGTCAAATTTCAGTTCAATATAACAGATGGTTAAAAAACTTGATGGACCAAATGGGACATTGTGGGAAGGACAGTAAGTAGATAAACATTGACCTATACATATATAAACATATATATATCACAAAACTCAACACCTTTAGATATATGATATGTTTTATATTTTTTGTCAATAAAGTAAGAGATAATGTTTATGAAACAGAAAATCTAATTCTCATTCTATGTATATATCACCTTTGACTTTGACAGATCGATGTACAAAACAAGCTGTCAGTTAACAATCAATATTGTCCATCAGAAATGTTATCTACGAAAACACAGGTTAACACTTTAATGGTCAAGAAAATACAAACACTTGCTTATTGATTTTCCATTTGCATGCCTATTAAGAGAAGAATATTTTTGAAATGTTACCACTGGAATGACTGGCTTGAGCCATGTCTGTTACACATTGCTATGCATGTGTCGAGCCATTTCTAGGGGGGGGGGGTAATCCTTGTACTGAGTTCCAGACATGCATGTTTTGATCGGATGAATTTAGCTCATAGGACGTGGGCATGTGTCATTACTTATTAACTACACCACCATGGCACATTAGGCCCAGGTGAGTTGAACCAAGCGGCACAATGCTTGATGGGAATTCCTGTGCTGGAATTTGATTGAAACTTGATTATCTCCTCGGCCAGGCATGAGTCTTGATAGACTATTCCAGGTCAAGCTGGAGAATCCTTATAATAGTGATGCAAGGTTTTGTGAAGAGTACAGTATATAACCATGACGATGTCCAATGGCTGTCTGATGTCCAACGTCTGAAAAGCTGGCAAATTTTGCATATTCTGAGAGAATGTGATCATCTGCCATAAACCTTATACTGATATACTCCCACTCACTTCCCATGAATAAGAGCAATGACCCTCACAATTTCTGGTGTTTATAATTTGTGTCCTTTTTTATAGATCAATGACAAGTTTTGGACATTATATGAGACCCAAAGGGAGAACAATCACTGGCCATGTGCAAAATGGGACCCAAAGGAAGAACAATCGCTGAGCATGTGCAGTGAGTGAGACCCAAAGGCCTATAAATAGGGGACACAAACACATTGTCAGGCATCCGATTTTCGTCCCGAGTCCTGCATGAACATTCAGAACAAGCGTCAGGTATACAAATCTAGAGTCGTGACTTTCCACATTATAAATAATCTATTTCTCAGGCAAAAATATGGCTCTAGCCAACCAAAGGATCTCCAACAGGAGCTAGTACTGCTTTTGATCGCCTCACACTACCAATAGCGGTAGCAGAGTGATAACCACTCGAATGCTCTACACAGTCAGAATCACTGGCAACTGCAAAACACAAAGGATTGCATACCTCATCACCAGCCTAAACCATGACAGGATCTGAAACTATGCCCACCTATTCACGGGCATAATCGTGCGTGGCTGTACGGGTGTGCACGCCTATTAAGCATAGCCATAAGCATGCCTAAGTGCATCTTGCGTTGGCGTGGCCGGTTGGGTGATAGGTGAAACCCAGCGTCAATTCAAAATATACAGCCAAAGCCATTGGCAACTGCAAAACACGAAGCATTGTGTACCTTATCACCGGCTTCAACCAAAACAGATTTTGAAACTTTGTCCACCTACGCATGGGTATAATGGTACATGGATGTGTGGGCGCGCACACGCACCCACATCTACGCATAACCATAAGCATACCTAAGTGCATCTTGCGTGGGTGTGTGTGGGTGTGGCCGCATGAGCCTTCACAGCCATAAGCAGTCTATTCGTGAACCCAAGCGTGAATTCAAAATTAGAATACAGGAACACTTCAGGGATATAGGACAATGGAAGGACTCACCAGTAGCCTGCCACTTCAACTTTCCTATTCATAGCTAGAAACACATGTCGTACCGCATTACACAGTTCTTGAGAGGTGACCCCAATACGGATGCTAACACCCCAAAAAAGGAGAAAGAATGCCAATGGAGTCTACACCAGGCATCAACCATATTGCATAAAGGCTCACAACAAGGCCACCCCCCCACCCATCCCTCTCATTCCCACCTTCCTCTAACACACACACACCCCACCCACCCCGACGTTATAAGAACCTTTGGGACATTATAGTTTACCAAAACAGATTCTGCGTTAATCTAAAATTTAAAAAACATTACTTGAGCTTTTGAACTGCATTTACAACTGTTTTGTCTCGCATAAATCAGCTCAGCAGTTTCCGAGAAACATTCATAAATACAGGTGATAATACAGATAGACAGATAAACAGACAGACAAACCCAAATACAACACCCTCTTCTACAACCAGGTGAGAGAAAGTAGTGATATTTGTCTTCCATAGAATTGTACAGCTACAAAATAACGTTACATGTTTCAAAACCAAAACAAAATGTACATTAGAATATTTTGGCCTTAATTTGATTGGAAGCCAGTGCTGCCTAGTCCCTCCCTCCCTCCCTCCCTCTCTCTCTCTCTCTCTCTCTCTCTCTCTCTGCCTAGGGCCTCTCTCTCTCTCTCTCTGCCTAGGGCCTCTCTCTCTGCCTAGGGCCTCTCTCTCTGCCTAGGGCCTCTCTCTCTCTCTCTCTGCCTAGGGCCTCTCTCTCTGCCTATGGCCTCTCTCTCTCTCTCTCTCTGCCTAGGGCCACTTTCTCTCTCTCTCTCTCTGCCTATGGCCTCTCTCTCTCTCTGCCTAGGGATTCTCTCTCTCTCTGCCTAGGGCCTCTCTCTCTCTCTCTCTCGCTCTCTCTCTCTCTCTGCCTAGGGCCTCTCTCTCTCTCTGCCTAGGGCCTCTCTCTCTCTCTCTCTCTCGCTCTCTCTCTCTGTGCCTAGGGCCTCTCTCTCTCTCTCTGCCTAGGGCCTCTCTCTCTCTCTCTCTCTCTCTCTCTCTCTCTCTGCCTAGGGCCTCTCTCTCTCTCTGCCTATGGCCTCTCTCTCTCTCTCTCTGCCTAGGGTCTCTCTCTCTCTGCCTAGGGCCTCGCTCTCTCTGCCTAGGGCCTCTCTCCCTCTCTCTCTCTCTCTCTGCCTAGGGCAGCAATGGCTTCCAATCAAATTAAGTCCAAAATATTCAACAGAACATTTCCTCCATTGTGTTCTGAACTAATCTGTTTTCGTTTTGGAAACATGTTAATTTATTTCAGAGCTGTACTGTATGCCACGCACTTACAGACCATAATCAGGTAGTTAACGCCATCTGTATAATCAACTGTGCGTAATTGCACAAAAATTATCCAGAACATTCTCCTAATCATACGAGTTTGCTTAGGATGATGGTTTAAAGGTGGGAGGTCGTTAATTTACAATAACAATGCCGATCACGTCAGCGCAAATTCTATGTTTTTTAAACCAGTCTCATTTCCTGATAAATTGCTTTCACAGCAAAAATATATAATGTTGTACGCCTGTGCCTTTATTGTAAATTTCCTCGCAGTAATTGCTGTCACCGATTCTCTCACTAGATCTCTATGAGCTGGATCTCAATTAAACTAAATATGTTGGAAAGGTTAATGGCTTCGGCATATTGACCTGTTTTGTTTTTATCCTCATGTCAAATATTATATGCATAGCTATCAATGTCATCCACATTGTGTATCTAACCCTTTAACACTCATATCAGCCAAATACGGATTCTGCAGTGCTCTTGAGAAATGTCCATTTGCAGACCAAGAAGACTATTTTTGAAAATTTACCACTGGAATTACTGGCTCAATTTGCAGGTCAAGAAGGCCATTTTTTTTTTTTAGCAATTTACAACTACAATGACTGGCTCACTAGCCAAGTCAGTTATTAACCCATTAACCCTCGAATTGTTCAAGAAAATCTTAATTTTGTCATAGAAAATGTCCATTTGCAGACCAAGAGAAGACCAAATTGTGAAAATTTACCACTGGAATGACTGGCTCGCGTATCGAGCCAGTCATTCCAGTGGTAAATTTTCAAAGATAGTCTTCTCTTGGTCTGCAAATGTCGATTTCTCAAGACCACTGTAGAAGACGTTTTTGGCTGATATGAGTGTTAAATTTTAGTTGTAAAATAGCCTTTTCGTGGGTTATATAAATTAATATTATAGATTAAGCACAAATCTTGATTTTCTTGATCGATTTTGGTCATTATAGGGTTAACTAGAACTGCTTGAGAATACTGTCTACAGTTAAAGAACAATAGGAATATGTTTTTGTGTGTTTAGTAGTGAGAGCATAATTAATGTTGCAATCAGTTTATTTACTTATTTATGTATTATATTTTATAGTACATTTATATATATTAGGTTATTCCTATCAAGGTTTAATGAACTTGTTTTTATTTTAACCCTTTAATGGTCAAGTTTGGTCAAGAAATTTTCTTTTAAAAATGTGATGTGATTGTCCATTTGTGATTTGTCCATTTGAAGACCAGAGGACAAAAGAATTGGTTATTTATTTAACCCTTTAATGGTCAAATTAATTTTAGTTTTCACACAAAAAAAATGTTGATTTGCAGATGAGGAGACGACTACTTTTGAAAACTCACCACTTGATTGACTGGTTTTGTTATCGCGCCCGGAGCCATTCCAGTGGTAAAATTTCTAAAGTCTTCTCCTACCCTGTAAATGGACATTCCTCAAGATCATTAAAGGTCGACTATAAAGGTCAAGCATTTCTTTACTTGACTTCAGATGTTATACCGGTAATATTTAACAATTTTTGGGAATGATATTTATTTTAAGTTATATATACATGTAGTTAGCATAAAAACTTTTGATAATTTTTAAATGTATTTGACTGGCAGGCAGCAAAAACTTTCAATCAATATATTGTCAGATTGTAGCTTGAAATTAAATTTCTCAAGGGTTTAACTCGGCCAGACAGAATCGGTGAGACTGGAGGAGTGACACTGGTTTAAAGCGTGTACTTGTACTTCAAGTTCATCTCTGAGAGTTTTACTAAAACAGGTTATATACAGATAAATGATCAATCCAAGAATCAGTTAATAACCCTTTATCCCTCGAATTTGTTCAAGAAAAGTTAAATTTTCTCACAGAAAATGACCATTTGCAAACTAAGAGAAGATTATTATAAAAAAATTTATCACTGGAATGACTGGCTCGGTTATCGAGCCAGTCATTCAAGTAGTAAATTTTTAAAAATTAGTATTCTCTTGATCTGCAGATGGACATTTCTTAAGACCGTGACAGCAGAAGCTGTTTTTGACTGATATGAGTGTTAAAGTGTTAATACTGTGTCAAATCAACATTTCTACTCATTTAAAAAGATGAAAAAATTTAAATATCAAATAAAACTTCAAGCTATACATGTAATCACTAAATCATATAAACACTTGAACACACACATGCAACACCCACCCAGCAGTCATTTGTTAAAATGGCAGCTTAAATATGGGGAAAGACATAACAAATATTATACAAATTTGGTGGTATATGTGGTCTGGTTATCAAGCCAGACAAAGATCAATTTTATTGATGACAAAAAATTAAATCAGTTTTCTCTTCAAGCCCAATAATTTATTCAATTCAATAGGTGCCATTAGTCCTTTACGGTCAAGATTGGTCAAGAAACTTATATATGCTTAGTGAAGATGCAGCTACAGGGCCAGAAGCATTATGTTGTAAATCTACCACTGGAATGACTGGCTCGGATATCGAGCCAGTGAGACATTCCAGTGATAAATTTTCAAAATATAGTCTTCCCATGACCTGCAGATGTACATTCCTCAAAAACACTGCATGTCTTCTTTGGAAGGATTGACCATTAAAATGTCAAATTAGAGCGTGATATTATTTATATTATCAATAATAATATAGTGCCCAATATTAATTGGGAAAGCAATATCAGACCACAAAATGGGAGAACCACAAAAAACAAAGCACACTTACTGTCTCACTTAATCTTTTAAATAATGATCGAATTTGGTCAAGAAAATTTAAATATCCGCCTATTGAATGTCCATTTACACGCCAAGAGAATAGAATTTTTGAAAATTTATCACTGGAATGACTGGCTCGGTTATCGAGCCAGTCATTCCGGTGGTAAATTTTCAAAATCTCTATTCTCTTGACCTGTAAATGGACATTTAACAATACCATAACAGAGGCAAAAGGGTTAATCCAATAGGCACATTATACACAAAATTAACAGTACTTGAAATTTTTTAATATATTAACCAAAATGTTAAATTAGAAAATACATATGTATATAAAATATACTTATTATATCAAGAATAAAACACAATTGGCACAAACAAAAAACAAGTGCGAATGCACTGATAGTTGCAACATAGGCTGCATGCATGGCCAAAATTGTCACAAATTTGATCGACAGACCACCAAAAAGATTGACCATTACTACATATAGGTGCAAGTCGCAACAAAAAAGATTTGTACTTTCTCACCAAGGAAACATAAATTAGACATTTCGTAAGTATTTCGTTGATTTTCAAAGAACATATAGTTGTACTTATCACACATGAGCAGACGAAAAGATGCCGAAAAAACAACACCTCAGATCCGAAAATACACGCGTTTTCCTTGCATGGTACGACAATAGCAACATCATTATTCTCCCAGCATGTGAACAATGTGAATAAGTTTAGCATCCTCTGAATCCTGTATAAATCCTTATATTCAGTACAGCTGTGATCCAGACCGCGTCAGGAACATATTCCAAATTCACAAAAATACGACTTTTATTAACCCTTAGTCGGCCAAAAAACGACTTCTGCAGTGGTCTTCAGAAATTGCCATTTTCAGTACAAGCGAAAAGCATTTTTGAAAATTTACCACTGGAATGACTGGCTCGATAACCGAGCCAGTCAATCCAGTGGTAAACTTTGAAAAATAATCTTCTCTAGATCTGCAGACGGATGTTTTCTATAAGAAAATTTATGAACAAATTTGAGGGTTAAAGTTAGCAGATAACATAATTCCAGTTATCAAAAGATTATAGCATGTGATGTATATAAATAACATAATATTCTTAAGGTGCAGTAGCCTTTGTATAACAATTATTAGCAGCTGTTATTTGACTCACTTCAGGATGTACTACCTAAACAATACATTTAACACTCCCATGGATAAATTGGATCAAGAATATCAAAATAGTTGCTAATATTGAATGTCCATTTGGAGATAAAGAGAATTTTAGAAAATTTACCACTGGAATGGCTGGCTCGGTTATCGAGCCAGTCATTCCAGTGATAAATTTTCAAAAATGGCCTGAAAATGGACGACATACCTCAAGACGACTGGAGAGGCCAGATTTGGCCGACTGCACCATGACAGGGTTAAATTAAATATCATGAAATTTCTGCTGAAGATTTTGAAAAATATTTAATTAACTACTGTATATGACATAACCTAAATCAAGGAATTACAGTCAAATTTTCTTCAAATATTCAGCGGCATTAGTTTCATATTTAGTCTTGAATCCAGGATAAAATGGTGATATATACATAGACTGACAGAACAATCGTTTAAAATCACTGAAAAGCGCATAAAATCTTGTTTTACATTTAGTAATTTAAATATAATTTAATTTGCAAATTAGAAATTCACAAAGGTAGGTAAAACATGAGGGGAGGGAGGAAAGGATGTGGGCTCACAAAAATACCACTGAGTTTATGTAAATATAAATAATTTTATATAAATAAAGATTTTGTTTATTTATCTAAAGAACCAACATTCAATATGAATTTCTTATAAAAACTTTTTTAAATTAACTTTTAATAAGATTACAATTTAAACCTATTTTATCGTTTCTAACGCAAAAGCGTGTTCCATCCATGTATAGCTAATTTAACATTGGTCTACAGAATCGAGTGGGTTATTCTTTCAATGGTCAAGCTGGACAAAACTGACCTCTGTAATGTCCATTTGTTGCTCAAAAGAGACTATATTTGAGAAATTTAAAACTGGAATGACTGGCTTGATAAAAGAGGCAGCCATTCCAGTGGTAAATTTTGAAAAATAATTATTCCTTGACATGAAAGTAGGCAAAAATGTAGATTTTCTTTAGCAATCTTGACCATTACCCCTTTAACACTCAAATTTGTTCAAGAAAATTTAAACTTTCTCATAGGAAACTGTCCACTTGCAGACCAAGAGAAAACTATTTTTTTAAATTTATTACTGGAATGACTGGGTCGGTTATCGAGCCAGACATTCCAGTGGTAAATTTTCAAAAATAGGCTTCTCTTGGTCTGAAAATGGGCATTTCTCAAGACCACTGCAGAAGCCATTTTTTGCTGGTATGAGTGTTAGTTAGTGTTAAATTATTCTATATATATTTTTTCTGTATATCGTAGATAAAATTAATTCTCAGTGATTACCAACACAGCATATTATCACGACACGTCATAAATCACTTTTAAATAAATCACAAGAGTAAAACAAACAACTAAAGGTACAAATATTAGTCCACTTTCTCTCAAGCAAAGAATAACATTAGAACACCATTAATCTGAAGGTCTAACTTTCTGACAGAGACAGCGACCCAGCGATATGTTTGATAGCGTAATAACGGTAGGCAGATGGCACATGTAGACAAATATGTATAGTATCTAGAACATTAACGGGAGACAATAGACGATTGGATCGACACCTTCAACTTTCACCGCGTTATATGTACGTATTAACCACATTCTGTCTTTATCCAAAAAAATTGTATTTAATACACAATACAAATGTATACCTAAACTCAAGCTGATTATTTTGAAAATCATTTGACTGAAAGGCAACAATGAGCTCCACTCATATTTATCTTCAAAATTTACCTGAGTTTATCTGACGTAAAACACACTTGGAATGAATACAGAATGACAGCTGTTTACAGGTAGGCTTGTGCGGCTAATCAATGCTAATCAATATTACCATGCTGCCGCCTCTAACACACATTGACTTAGAAAAATTAAAGCGAATGTCGATGACAGTATAAATCAATCGATCAGCCAAATATAGATGACCCTAAATTATTGATAAATAATTCACTCTCCTATTAAAGATACATATAATAAGTCAAAAGGGTATACTCACCTTAAGTCTGTCACAAAAGGTGCTCATGTCCCTATTATAGGCAGACTGAAAATAATTATGCACACTTACTCCTTTACTAAAGTATTTAAGGTAATGATTTCATTCCAGTGTTTACATTTAAGTTATTATTAATCGGGTCAACGGCTCCAAGGCATAAATTAAACACATAAAATTAGAAATTTAACTCTTTAATGCCCGAAAAATTTTTAAAAGAGAATTAAATCTTTCCTTAGTGAATGTCCATTTGCTGGGCAAAGAAGACTATTTTTGACAATTTATCACTAGAATGACCTATTTACAGGCTCGGTTATCGAGCCAGTCATTCTAAGGGTAAATTTTCAAAAAAAATTATTCTTCTGTTCGCCTGCATTAATTTCTCAAGACGATTACAGAGGTCGGTTTTGACCAGTTGGACCATTACAGGCTTAACAAAAACCTAACCCTTTGATCTCTACAGGTCAGCAAAATATGTAGGATAAAAGAAATATTTGAATGAGTATTTAAAAATTAACCTGTTTTCTCTCACATACCAGAAATAAAAAATATTTTATGAGCCAAAAACAACGTCTGCAGTGGTCTTGAGAAATGTCCATTTGCAGACCAAGAGAAGACTACTTTTGAAATTTTACAACTGGAATGACTGGCTCAATAATCGAGCCAGTCTTTCCCGTGGTAAATTTTCAAAAATAGTCTTCTCTTGGTCTGCAAATGGACATTTTCTATGAGATGATTTAAACTTCCTTGATCAAATTCAAGCGTAAAATGGTTTAAGGAATATTCTATTAAATATTTCAAAACTACTTTGACTAGTTGGCAGCAACAGGTTAAAGTTGATTTAGTTTTAAAAAATTCAACAGTTTTCCAATATAGTTATTTTGAAATTAAGATACCGCCATTTCAAGAGTTAACTCTTTCACCGATGAATTCCCCATATCTCATTTTCAAGACAACCACACAGGAAAACTGATGAATATTTTGAAATTAATTTGACTGGAAGACTAGTCCAGGGGAGGAACTTGTTCCAGTAAAATTTTTCTTAAAATATTCAACACAATACGTATTATTTTGTAAAGAATTTACTTTTTCAGGGATTTGTCGGTTAATGGGTTAACTTGAAGATGTTGCTGGTTAATAATTGGTAACAATGGGTACAGTTAAATTAATTTCAAAATATTCAACAACTGTCACACATCGTTTTCTTGAAAAAGGAACCCTGGGAATTCAGAGATAAGAGAGTTAATAATAAATCGAGTGTCCTGAATGACCTTAGAACTGCACCATCAATACCACCACTACAGCCATTACCATCTCCTTGTCATTTGGGTGCCTGTTGCTACAAGGAGAGCCTTTAACACTCATATCAGCCAAAAACGCCTTCTGCAGCGGTCTTGAAAAATTACATGTACCGCAACACACACGCACGCATCCAGCACACATGTAAGCACGCACACATGCATGCATCCATGCACACATGTACGCACGCACACATGCATGCATCCAGCACACATGTACGCATGCACACATGTACGCATCCAGCACACATGTACGCAAGCACACATAGATGCATCCATGCACACATGTATGCATGCACACATCCATGCAGTCATTATGGAAATCCATTTGCGAGCATCTGAGTCATCAAGTGGAGACAACTATTCTGCTTTTCGTAACATTTGATGTTAGGCTTGCGCGATAACGTGATTAAATCAAAAATTGCAATTATCTTTTAAATTGTGAATTTATATGATTAAATTTTAAATAATCGACTAATCATGAATAATTCTGCAGCATAAAATATTTCAAAACCTACATTTTAATGACTCTTTAATGTGATTGGTCACAGAAATGTACATTTTGCAGGTCAAGAGCGGACTATTTCTGAAAATGTATCACTGGAATGACTGGTTCGAGAATCGAGCCTTGAGAATCGAACCAGACATTCTAGTGACACATTTTCAAAAATAGTCTTCTCTTGGCTTGCAAATGGACTTTTCTCAACACCATTGCAGCTTTCGCCATTGATATGCATTTTTGCTGTTATAACTGGGTAATTTGTACTCAAGCTGATTAATCGAGTAATCGCGATTATTATTAAATAATCGATCGTGATTACTGAAAGGAATAATCATGCAAGCCTATTTGATGTCATTAGATCCACAAGATAGGATCATCAAGAGTAACTTTTGATCAAGATAAAGAAACGCAGGCTTAGTAAGTTAACTAGTAGGCCAAGATAATTAGCAGGCCAAGACAAGCTTGACCATTGAAGGGTTAAAATCAGCAATGAAACCTGTCTATAAAGACCACCCTTGGGGAACAGACAAATGGGCTTTAAATTATAACCACTTCATGAATGGTCACACGTTTAACTCCATCATTTTAAGCTTGGTTCCAGAGTTAGGCTGCGTAGAGTGGCAGTTTTATTCCTTTCAACACAACGTAACCAGGTAGGGAAAATTAGGCTCAAGAATTATACAAAATTATATCCAATAGATAGCATCCAGTAATGGCTTCCAGTCATATTAGTCTGACTTCACAGCTTACCTGTTTATGATTGGTAAATGAAATTGAGGTACGTTGGAGTTGAGGACAAAGAGGGTTATGATAACATGAGTCAGCATATATAGTCGCATCCTCGCCCATGTTATTGCCAAAGGAACACTATTATGATTATTATATTCCCTCATATTTCGAACTAAGTTGCGTGGTTGATGAATTGCATGATCACGAATCCCCCCCTTTGACCTTTTTAGCCACTCCACCTGGCCATATACCCTGGGGGCGGAGCCAAATGTAAATGTACTCTTGCACTCCAATCATATGGGTACATGTAACTCACGTACCAAATTTGGTTGAA
Organism: Chaetoderma sp. LZ-2023a; assembly: GCA_034401795.1. NCBI lineage: Eukaryota > Metazoa > Mollusca > Caudofoveata > Chaetodermatida > Chaetodermatidae > Chaetoderma > Chaetoderma sp. LZ-2023a. The sequence goes on from CM067365.1 coordinate 2,337,825, forward strand.
TTCTGTCCAAAGGTTTCGGAAGAGTTGCGTTACAATCAATTTCTTGACCTTTTGACGAGCATAACCCAGCTCCTGGGGGCGGAGCCAAATGTTAATTTCTTCGTGCACATACCAAATTTGGTTGTATTACGTCCAACAGTTTTGGAGGAGTTGCGTTACAATCAATTCCCGAGGGCACGCACGCACGCCACACATGCACGCACGCACACCACACACGCACGCACACACGCACACACCACGGCATAATCCTCAAATTTTCTTGGAAAAAACTTGGGGATAAAAACTATCTGAGATATCGGGATAGGCTCCATCCATCCATCTGTCGGTCACACTCAATTGACACTATAATTCTTGTCCCATGACATGGATAACAACAAACATTGTCAAACCACTATACAGGGCATAATTTAGAATTTGATATTTGCATAGCATGTATTGATATGCAAATTAAAAATTGTATAGCTGTCAGCAAAAATGTATAACAATTAACTCTTTGACAGAGAAATTTCCTGTATATCAATCTCAGAGCAAACAAACAGGAAAGCTGTTTATTATTTTGATATTAATATGACTGGAAGCCATTGCTGCCTAAGGCAGCAATGGCTTCCAGTCATATTAGTTTCAAAATAATCAACAGAATATGCTCTCGGCCTTATATAGTAAAGAATTTACTTTTTCAGGGATTTGTTGTTGAAACGGTTAATAATAGAACTTAAGAAAATCAATAATAAATTGCAATCGCATACACATTTTGCATAGCAGATGCAGCTATACATATAGCAGAATGTATAGCAAAGGCCTAAATATGTGTAGCAAATTGAGATGCTATACCAGATAAATTATGCCCTGCTATGCACCTGATCAGGTAAACATGAGATTAAAGAAAAAAAGAGCCACTTAAAACTTAAAACCCGCTCATACGTGCCTAATCACAAACAAGCGTGCATTGTCACTCAGGCATGATTGATCATGCTAATTCCTAATTTTACCCCTTTAACTCTCACATTTGTTAAAAAATCTTTTAATTTTCTCATCAAAAATCTCAATTTGCAGACTCGAGAGACTATTTTAGAAAATTTACCACCGGAATGGCCGGCTCTTTTATCGAGCCAGTAATTCCAGTTGTACATTTTCAAAAATACTCTTCTCTTGGTCTACAAACGGGCATTTCTCAATACAGCTTCAAAAGCCATCTTTGGCCAAGATAAGGGTTAATTAATCAAGGTGGATTTAAATAATAACCACTTAATTAACAGAGTACTTGACCACCAGTTCCTAACATGCCTAAATACAAATGGTCTTTTAACCCTTTAACTCTCACAAAAGAGAAAAACAGCTTCCGCAGTGGTCTTGAGAAGTGTCCACTTGCAGACCAAGAGAAGTGTATTTTTGAAAATTTACCACTGGAATGACTGGCTGGGTTTGGCTCAATAACCGAGCCAGTCATCCCAGTGGTAAATTTTCAACAATAGTCTTCTCTTGGTCTGCAAATGGACATTTCCCAAGACCACTGCAGAAGCCGTTTTGGGCCAATATGAGTGTTAAATGGTTAATAACAGGAGCTGGTGATGTCAGACCCTCCATCCCACCCGATCCATGGCGGGCAGAAAGGAGACGACAAACAAGATTGGTTGGTTGACAAAGAAGATTTATAGATTTATTTTTTAACAGTATAGACAGACCCTAAAGTCCCAGCAGTAGTTACTTGAGGCTGATATAAATCTATGGTCCTCCAGATACATAACTAAATTCTATTAAGTAATACAAACTGTACACAGACATTGATAAAAATTTACCTGGGTAATAGATGAGAGCAGCATAGAAACAAGAGAGGTAATCAAAATAAGCAATGGACGTACTAATACCAAGGGAGGTAATACACATGCACACACACACACACACACGCACGCACGCACGCACGCACGCACGCACGCACGCACACACACACCCAAACCCCCATACCCCACACACACACACACACACTTAATTCCAACACGGGTCAAAGTGTGAGTGGAGCTTAGCTGAATATGGCCGGGGCATAGCTACCGGTATAACTGGATTCCAGCCTCCATTAGGATATAATTAGGCATCAATTCCTTATTAATTATTCAATGGAATCTGCATGTATAAATCTGTCTGGTCAAGCTGCCTGGGGAACCAGCATCTGCAGGTTTATAGCGGAGAAGTTATATCTGTGTTTTTACCCACATCGCTAGACACAAGGATATCTGCGAGCATGGAGTGTTTGTTGCCATTGTTGTTGTTGTTGTTGTTGTTCTTAAGATACGTTTTTAATAACTCTGGTTCATACTGGAGCAATCTTCTCCAAATCTGAGATTGCCGTGGGGTCTCGAACATGTATGACAATTTTGGGCTCGAAATCTAAATTATACCAGAAACAGCTTTCAGCAAGTTTTCAATAGACATTTTTTACACATTCTTCAATAACTCTCAGTTCTACTAGTGGAATCTTCTCCAACCCTTGGTGTAAGCTTTCCCATGTGGTCCCAAACATGTATGCTAATTTTGTGGCCAAAGGCTAAAACACAAGAGCAGTTCAGCACTTAGCAACACTGTTTTCAACATATACATTTTCAATCATTTTTCAATAACTCTAATGGAGCGATCTTTTCCAAACTTGGGGTGATGTTTGTCTGTGGGGTCCCAAGGACGTATGCCATTCTTGAGGTAAAAAACTATAACGCAACAGCAACAGCATTCAGCAACAATCTTTTCAAAATAGACACTTCTGATCTTTGGGTGGCTCGACTTAAAAAACATATCAACGACGTGAGTATTGGACAAATTTATCCTTGCTAATTGTCGTAAAAAATTGTGACAAGATTCTATATTAATACAGTATAATTATAATTTAAAAGTCAACAATGAAATTGAAGTTATAGTAGCAATTCAGTACGTATAAAGTTGTGGTCACTGAAATCATACAATATCATGAACTATAAACACATATTTGATATATTCAGATGTGTCTACAACTAGTACCAATGTCTATTGGAGGCCAATGTCTTGTTGTTATTAACCGGCTTCTGCAGTCATCTTGAGAAACATCCACTTGTAGGTCAAGAGAAGACTATTTTTGAAAATTTACGACTGGAATGCCTGACTCGATAACCGAGACAGTCATCCCAGTGGTAAATTTTCAAAAATAGTCTTCTCTTGGCCTGCAAATGGACATTCAATAAGCAAATATTTAGATTTTCTTGACCAAATCTGACCATTAAATAACTACATGTTTTAACCCTTTAATGGTCAAGACGGCCAAAGCCCGCCTTGTGAAATGTTTGCATCATGAGACTATTTTAGAAATTTTACCACTGTAACGACTCGTGCTCGCCAGTCATTCCAGTGGATTTGCAATCTGAATAGTCCTCTCATAGCCTGCAAACTGGCAATTACTAGGAAAAATTTACGATTTCTCCCCAAATCTTGACCATTAAATGGTTAATGATTCACAATCTTTTAACCCAAAACCACATTTCCTGTGGCAGTTCAGGACTTGCATAATGAGACCACCTCTATATAGCCACCACATTCATGTGGTCACGCCGCTCATGCTCATGTCAGTCCAGGTTTCCTTGTGCAAAGTGACTCTAAAGACTAATATTATACTGACCTTTGGTTCCTGTTCACGACACGTTCAGCAGACATATTTGAAGCAGACATGTCAAGATACTAACCATACTAATTTATCGATACATGAATCACATTAAGTAGCTGGATTCCACATGCTGCGTAATGTCCACTATATAACTATAATCTGTATGAGTTATCTCCCTTGAATTATATAATACAGTAAAACCTGCATATATAACGGCTTTCTCTGCTTTACCGGCCACAAGATCGTGTTCTTTAACCCTTTAATGGTCAATTTTGGTCAAGAAAATTTAAATATGTTCTTATTGAATGTCCATTTACAGGCCAAGATAATACAATTTAAAAAAATTGACCACCACGGTTATCGAGCCAGTCATTCCAGTTGCACATTTTCAAAAATTGTTTTCTCTAGGCCTGTAAATGAACATTCCACAAGACCATAGCAGAGGCCGGTATGACCATTAAAGGGTTAACCAGTTAAGATTTTAATGGTCAAGATTGGTCTAGAAAATCTAACTATGTTTGTTTATTGGATGTCTATTTACAGGCCAAGAGAATACCATTTTTGACCATTTTCCACTAAAATGACTGGCTCGATTATCGAGCCCGTAATTCCAGTGGAAAATTGTCAAAAATGGTATTCACTTGGCCTGCAAATGGACATTCCACAAGACCATAGCAGATGCTGGTTTTTGGACATCTTGACCATTAGAGCTGTAGTTGTAACTTACGATTCCAAACTCAACTTACACATTAGCACCTAGCAGAATTAGGTAAAAACAGTTATATCAATAAATCAGTCAGTAGAGATCCATAGCTTAGTGTAAGTTCAGGTAAATCAGTCAGTAGAGATCCATAGCTTAGTGTAAGTTCAGGTAAATCAGTCAGTAGAGATCCATAGCTTAGTGTAAGTTCAGGTAAATCAGTCCATACAATTCTGGAAAGTTGTCCTAAATATTATTCTATTGGTTGTACACAGATAACAACATTAAAACTCATGGTACGTGTAAGCCAATCTTTAAATTCTATCTTTAATTTGTGCCAGTTCATTCATTTTCTTTATTTATCTTTCAGACCTTGTAGCAATACTGTTCATATACAGGTAACTGCATTGGGATAGTACTATAAACTGGTGTATACAGAGTAATACTACATAAAGTCAATGAGTAAGGCTAGGTAGGCCCCTCTTACATCCAACACTTAAAGTTTCTGTCCAATAAATCTTTCCAAAGTATCCACCACCCATCATATGACATCATAATCAACTATGTGACATGTAGAATGGCATCATAATCAATGACGTCATGAATGGCGTAGATAAGTACATCACGAAAGCATTTTGAAGAGACTATGCATTGTTGTACGAATTGTATGTCTTTACTATTCAATAAATCTTCTGTAGGCAGCAACAGCACCGAGTCAAATTAGTTCCAAAATGATCAACGGCTTACCAGTAGAGTTTTCAGGAAATTGATAGTTAGGGTATTCAGGGATCGATCAATCCCAACATGGCGAAGTGTGGGTGGAGCTTAGCTAGAGATGGTCGGGGCATAGATAAAAATGGAAAGGTCCATTCTTGGGACGCTAACTTAGAACATTCCTTGGAATAAAATCATATCATGTCACAAAGTGTCAAAGCAGTACAATATTTAGCTCACCTTCACCTTTTAATAGTCAAAGATTTTGCTTTATAAGTGTTCAAAAAGACTATAAAATTTTGAAAATTTACCACTGAAATGACTGGCTCTATTAGCAAGTTATTCAAGTAGTCATTTTTCAAAAATAGTCACGCTTTTCATGGCCTACAAATGAGACTTGATTCATCAAGACGACTACAAAATCTGTTTCTTGGCTGGCTGGACTGCTAGCCCTTTAATCCTTGAATCTGGTCAGGAAATTTACAGCTTCCCATAGAAAAAGTCCATTTACAGACCAAAAGAAGACTATGTTTGAAAATTTACCACTGGAATGACTGGCTCGGTTATCGAGCCAGTCGTTCCAGTGTTAAATTTTCAACATTAGCCTTCTCTTGGTCTGCAAATGGACATTTCTCAAGACCACTACAGAAGCCGTTTTTGGCTGATATGAGTGTTAAAGGGTTAAATAGTTGATTCTAAGCAGCTACCTTTAAAGTTTATCTATCCATTACATTGTGCAGTGTAGAATCTAAATCAAGGTAGATAACGCAATATAAATAGAGTACTGAGCCAATAAGGAGTTATTTCCCTTTAATTATAAAACATTCTTCAAAAAGCTTGATTCTTGCTTATTTGTCCTGACGAGAACTGTAGTGTCAGTTTGAGTCTTCAATATCACATCTAAACCAAAACTTTTTGCCAAACTACAAACGTCATTTACTTACTAACCTGTAAAAAAAATGCAAAAAAACAATATGTTGGCGAAACAAAACGGGAGTTTCAAGTAAGCATCAAGGAACATTTATGGGATATCAACAACATCAAAGACACATTTTAATCACTTTAATCTTCCCAAACATGGAACCACAGATGTCAAATACAGGATTATTGAAGTATTACGTCACGATCCTGATAGCATGGAAGCAGCCGCTTTCCACAAGGACCGTGAAAAATTCTGGATCGATCAACTGCATTGTATGGATCCTATAGGCATCAATCACGCTGATTGGTAATCACATTCTACCCCGGGTAGTAAAACTATTAATTAATTATAAAACATTGTTACATGTACTCACGCCAACAAAGGCCAGTGTGAGTATTGCGGTTGGTGTCGTCTGTTTATTTATCATTGTGTTTGTCTGCCTGTTTAACGAGTGATATCTCCAAGTCCAGGAAGTTAGAATCACCAAATTTGGCATTAACTCGATTCATATTGTAGTTGGCTAAGCTACTGATAGGCCCTTTTGTATCGCTCACCTGGAATTATTGGCCACCGGCACAAACGAACAAAACAAGATGAACACTGGAAAAATTTACCAATCTAATTTCTGTGACTTGAAGGTTTAGCCAAGTGTTATTAAAATCGGCCCACTGGTTAATAAGTAGTCTTTTATATTATTTTCTCTGAAATTTTAAGAAAATCAAAAATGGCCGCCAAACAAAATATTTTGATTGATCCAAGGCGGCTCACCTCTTGCCCTAGAAGATATTTCATGACATTTGAATCAATCACTCCAGTGATTTCACAGATTTTCAAAGGTTTCAAAAATCTGCCAAAATCTAGGTTACCGGGGTGACTAAGTGCATTTTCAAGACAGAGCGAATTTTATGCGCGAGTCAGCATCTCGCTCAAGTGCATTCTAGTTATAAATATAATTTTGGCAGAATACAAAGTGCATTGTCTGTTATTATCATGTGATAAATGGAAATTTCAGAATCTTTCTGACGTGTCAACTGGCCCATTTCATCTTATATATCATAGATGGCATTGACAGTCAGCTAAAATATATATTCCTGTTGATTATTTTAGATCAATTAGACTGCAGCAAACTGGTTTCAGTTAAATATTTCACAAAATATTCAACAAATTGCATAATTTTTTCACTAGAAATCAGATTCCAGTGGATTTCAAAATGAAGTGTTCATTTAACCCTTTAATACTCAAATTTGTTCAAGAAAATTTCGATTTTCTCATAGAAAATGTCCATTTGCAGACCAAGAGAAGGCCGTTTTTGAATATTTACCACTAGAATGACTGGCTCGCTTATAAAAAAATAAAAATAAAATTTTCAAAAATAGTCTTCTTGGTCAGCAAATGGACATTTTCTATGATAAAATTGAAATTTTCTTGCACAAATTCGAGGGTTAAATGGCTACGGGAGCGGCTCGTGATATATTTATCAGTATCTATTTTAAAGTTCAAGCGTCAGTGTAGCAAGCGCTTAAGATATACACGGTATGATGTAACCATTTAACAATTAATTATTTTCAATAAAATTTCATTTTTCTCTTAGAAAATGTCAATTTGCACACCAAGAAGACTATTTTTTATTGTAATTTGCTACAGAAATGACCAGCTCGATTATCGACCCAGTCATTCCAGTGATAATAGTCTACTCTTAGTCAACAAATGGTCATTTTCAAAGGCCTGACCGCAGAAGCCGTTTTTAGGCCGGTTTTAGTGTTAAAGAGTTAAGAAATAATTGAACATTATATTTCCCCACCTCACCCCACACACTAATCAAAACACACACCCAATCCCGGAACATATGCGTGCTCTTTTTGTACTTACTTTATACTTATCAGGGCTTGAAATTAACCATTTATCCTGTGATCTGTAGGTCTTTTTCTCACATGGATTAGCAATGAATCAATGATTTAACCCTTTAACACTCATATCAGTCAAAAATGGCTTCTGCAGTGGTCTTGAGAAATGTCCATTAGCAGACCAAGAGAAGACTATTTTTGAAAATTTACCACTGGTATGACTGGCTCGGCCAGTCATTCCAGTGGTAAGTTTTCAAAAGTAGTCTTCTCTTGGTCTGCAAATGGACATTTTTTGAGAAAATTTAAATTCTCTTGAATAAAGTCGAGGGTTAAAAAGTTAATACCAAACTAATACAAATGGACATTTTTTATGAGGAAATTGAGATTTTTTTTTAACAAACTCGAGGTTTAAAGTGTTAAGACAGTTACAGGTAGTTGCCAATCTGTCTGGATGACCACGCTTCTGTAGGTGTTACAGGTAATTGCCAATCTGTCTGGATGAGCGCGCTTCTGTAGGTGTTACAGGTAGTTGCCAATCTGTCTGGATGAGCGCCCTTCTGTAGGTGTTACACGTAATTGCCAATCTGTCTGGATGAGCGCGCTTCTGTAGGTGTTACAGGTAGTTGCCAATCTGTCTGGATGACCGCGCTTCTGTAGGTGTTACAGGTAATTGCCAATCTGTCTAGGTGACCACGCTTCTGTAGGTGTTACAGGTAATTGCCAATCTGTCTGGATGAGCGCGCTTCTGTAGGTGTTACAGGTAGTTGCCAATCTGTCTGGATGAGCACGCTTCTGTAGGTGTTACAGGTAATTGCCAATCTGTCTGGATGAGCGCGCTTCTGTAGGTGTTACAGGTAGTTGCCAATCTGTCTGGATGACCGCGCTTCTGTAGGTGTTACAGGTAGTTGCCAATCTGTCTGGATGAGCACGCTTCTGTAGGTGTTACAGGTAGTTGCCAATCTGTCTGGATGAGCACGCTTCTGTAGGTGTTACAGGTAGTTGCCAATCTGTCTGGATGACCGCGCTTCTGTAGGTGTTACAGGTAGTTGCCAATCTGTCTGGATGAGCTCGCTTCTGTAGGTGTTACAGGTAGTTGTCAATCTGTTTGGATGATCGCGCTTCTGTAGGTGTTACAGGTAGTTGCCAATCTGTCTGGATGAGCGCGCTTCTGTAGGTGTTACAGGTAGTTGCCAATCTGTCTGGATGACCACGCTTCTGTAGGTGTTACAGGTAGTTGCCAATCTGTCTGGATGAGCGCGCTTCTGTAGGTGTTACAGGTAGTTGCCAATCTGTCTGGATGAGCGCGCTTCTGTAGGTGTTACAGGTAGTTGCCAATCTGTCTGGATGAGCGCGCTTCTGTAGGTGTTACAGGTAGTTGCCAATCTGTCTGGATGACCACGCTTCTGTAGGTGTTACAGGTAATTGCCAATCTGTCTGGATGACCGCGCTTCTGTAGGTGTTACAGGTAATTGCCAATCTGTCTGGATGACCGCGCTTCTGTAGGTGTTACAGGTAGTTGCCAATCTGTCTGGATGAGCACGCTTCTGTAGGTGTTACAGGTAGTTGCCAATCTGTCTGGATGAGCACGCTTCTGTAGGTGTTACAGGTAGTTGCCAATCTGTCTGGATGACCGCGCTTCTGTAGGTGTTACAGGTAGTTGCCAATCTGTCTGGATGACCGCGCTTCTGTAGGTGTTACAGGTAGTTGCCAATCTGTCTGGATGATCGCGCTTCTGTAGGTGTTACAGGTAGTTGTCAATCTGTCTGGATGATCGCGCTTCTGTAGGTGTTACAGGTAGTTGTCAATCTGTCTGGATGAGCGCGCTTCTGTAGGTGTTACAGGTAGTTGTCAATCTGTCTGGATGAGCGCGCTTCTGTAGGTGTTACAGGTAGTTGCCAATCTGTCTGGATGAGCGCGCTTCTGTAGGTGTTACAGGTAGTTGCCAATCTGTCTGGATGAGCGCGCTTCTGTAGGTGGAGGGTTAAGGCAACACTCAAACGGAAAATGTTCACTGCTCACTAGTCATCACTCAGTCGGTCAAATCTGTCATGTCTTAGTCCTTTAACGGTCAAGCTGCCAAAAATAGCCTCAGTCTTGGTCTTGAGAAATATCCATTTGCTGCAGTCAAGACAAGAACATTTTTTGAAAACGTACCACTGGAATGGCTGGCTCTGATACGTGAGCCAGTCATTCCAGTGCAACCAAAGTTTACATGTTCCTCTCTTGACACGCAAATGGGTATTCAATATGCAAATGTTATGAGTTCTTGACCATGAATGAGTTAAGGTTCTCACATCCCATTAAATAGACACACTTTTGAGATGAGATGCCTGTTGATTTCTGTTCAATTCACCCATCATGCAATGCCCTGACTTCATATTCGTTGTAAATATTGGATGCCATATTCATTGAGTCAATTGACGGTACAGGTCATGATTTCTCAAACAAAAAGCGAAAATGCAGGTTTTTATTATCCATCTCCAAAAGTGTAAGCTCATAAGACGTATTCATGGCAGTACATTCGAGAGCCTGTATTTCAATACTGTTCAGCTCAAGTGTGTCAATTGACAGAAAATAGGAGAAAACTTTGATATACTTTGACAACAATTTAGTTAGTTTTGGTGAACCAACTATAGTGCCATAATTTGTATTCAATTTCCGTTAAAAGTTATTACAAAATAAATTGAATATTTTGAAAAGAATTTGACTGAAAGTTGTTGGTGACTTTCTTTTCAAAATATTCAGTATATCCAGAGATATAACCCCTGGAATGTGTTGTCTTAAAAAACTCAGCAGTCAGACGGTTAAGATCCATTTGCTGTTTTGAGGAAATTGAGAAATTAAATTTACAATCTCAAAATTGGCCTGCAACTTCCATCAAAGATCTGACTACAAATCGGTGATATATACGGTATCTCCCTCGAAATGAAGGGCGTTTTTAATGTAAATTCATGATGCAAATACCAAATTTATACATCAATAAATATTCCATTGTAATTAAATTTTAAGACTTACCTTTCCATTGCCTCCATGGTTTATGGTTTGTATAGCTGAGTATACAGGTACAGGAGTGAGCTCCTAGACAATCAAACAAACAACTTATAGCCAGCCTAACATCATACACATTAGGCAGTAATCAACTCTCAGCAATTAAAACATCAATGGTCAGGTTTGAACAAGAAAATCTAAATATTCCAAGCTCATTAAATATCCATTTGTAGGCCAAGAGAAGAATATTTTTGAAAATTTACCACTGGAATAACAGGATCTTCTCTTTGTCAGCAAATGGACATTTTTCACGACCAGGAGACTTTGGTTATGGCCAGACAGATCATTAACCCTTTAACCCTCATATCAGCCAAAAATGGCTTCTGCACTGGTATTGAGAAATGTCCATTTGCAAACTAAGAGAAGACAATTTTGAAAATTTACCACTGGAATGACTGGCTCGATAACCGATCCAGTCATTCCATTGGCAAATTTTCAAATATAGTCCTCTTGGTCTGCAAATAGACATTTTTTATGTAATAATTTAAATTTTCTTGAACAAATTTAATGGTTAAAGGGTTAAATGGTCAAGATGCATACATACAGCAATTTTCCTGATATCATGTGATGAGGAGTTGAAGCTACCGTCCAGGCAAAATCATGTGACGGATCAAGACATTCCTCAATACCAAGTGACATATATAAACAAAGTGGCTAGTCACAGTTATTAGCTACGCTAATCATTTAGCACTCAAATCTGTATCAAGAAAATTTTAATTTTCTCATAAAAATTCCATTTGCAGAACAAGCAACGACAAATGTTGAAAATTTATTACTGGAATGGTTGGCTCACTAATTGAGCCAGTCATTCCAGCGATAAATGATAAAAAATTATCTTTTCTGGTTCTGAAAATGGACGTTTGTCAAGCCCACTGCAGAAGCGGTTTTCGTCCGGCTTGAAAGTTATAGTTAACCCGTTAGCAAGAACCCGTCTCTGCTGTCGTCTTGAGAAATGTACATTTGCACACCAAAAAAGACAATTTTTGAAAAGTCATAACTGGAATGTCTGGCGCACTTACCAAAATAATCTCCTTGCTTGCAAATTGACACGCCACTCAATTAGGAAATATTTTAGTTTTCTTGAGAAAATTCGACGAATTAATGGCTACGGGTTAATATCCATGCATCAGCTTTGCAGTGTGTGGGCGAGCGCGAGGGGTGGGGGTGGGTTGAGGGGGGTGGGTGGGTTGTGTGTAAGAATGAATATTTTACGTAAACCAGCAACTTTCAGTCAAAATGTTTTCAAAATATGCAGCATGTCCAGAGTTATTACCCAATGAAATTCGCTGATGGTTTGCAGTTATCAGCCAGTTAAATAAACACAGTATCTTGCAGATCAGATAATGGCAAAATGGCAACATTGTATGACAGTTCCTTACTATCCTAATTAAGCAAATAGTTTATCCGGCAAATACGTCAAAATTTAAACTTGCTCTACATAAATTACAATATTATTTGAACTTCCAACTCTACATCATTATTTACATGAGTACTATGAATTAAATATTAATCCGATGTGTTAGCTTGAATTAACATCTGGAACAAGTCACCTCATCTTGGCTGGTCAGTGGATAAACGCATAAATTTATACGAGGAGTCAAATTAAGAACATTTAAGTTTTAAATACATGTCAAAAATGTCAAGATTAAATAAAACGATGAGTAAGTGAAGCGTAAGATACATTCATTATCATCCTACAAGTATTATTTGGCTGATTATTTTGAAAGCATTTGACTGAAAGTGATTAAATTGCTAAATGTGTGTTCGATTCGATTTGAAACTTTAACTATCACAAGAAATATCTAACTGTACTCTCCAGTAATGTCCATAAATATTAACATCTGAGTGATCGTGTGTGGGTAAATACACGAAATAATAGACATCTATATATCCTACAGACTGACAAACAGCCAAAAATCCAAGATCTCTGTTCTAAGTCAAGAGTAATTGTGTTTGCTTTAAACATGTCAACAGTCTACTTTATTATAGTTTTATTGATATTATTAAATTCCTTTCTCTCGGCTAAAGCGGCCTAACCTTTTATGGCTAAAACCCCCAACAGACCCCCCTTTAGTGGGTTGGTCTGTAGTTTTATTAACCACTATAAAAACATACTTACCGTTCAATCACTACTTGCTAAATCAAATATCTGCATTTAGCTATCAGAATAAAGTTTTTATGCTTGCTTATACTCCCTAATGCCTATACCATCACCATGTAGACCCTCCACCAGGCTTCTGGTAGAGGGACCCCCTGCATTAGCCTTACAATAGACTGGCACCAGTCTGTACTCACTCCTTGGTGACGTTTGTCACTAAGCACGCTCGCGCATGCGCAGTAGGTCCCAATTGTGAAAACTGAATCACTTTTCTAAATATAAGTGCCATACATCCAGCCTAGATTCTCAAATCAATCCCCAGCGGGGTGGCTGAGGCCGGGTCGTAGTGATTGAACGGTAAGTATGTTTTTATAGTGGTTAATAAAACTACAGACCAACCCACTAAAGGGGGGTCTGTTGGGGGTTGTTATTACACCACAAAAACATCCATTACCGTTCAATCACTACTTGCTAAACCCGTAGATTTGGTCAGTTCCCCACTACGAAACTTTGGTGGGAGGTGATTTGAGAATCCATAAGCATGGATAAAAATCAAACAAACATAACCAAATGTTAACAACATAACATAATGGTGCCTCCTAATCAATCACACAGTGATTAACAACCAAATAAAACTTTAAACATAAAGAATTAAATTAAAAACCAAGTAATAACTCTCACCATTACCCGCAGACGCACAGTCCTCGCGAAAATGGTGGTATATACTTGGTAAATGGTCTTCTGGCTTTTTGGTTAAAATAGTAATGTTCCTAAAGAAAGATGCCGCTGCTCTCTGATCTTTCAAATAAAAATACGTAAAAGTAGACTCAGATTTCCATCCTGTAACTTGCATAAGTTCGTCTACAGAAGAGCCAGAAAACGTAGCGAAAGAGGTAGCCATCCCTCTGACATCATGAGCCTTAATGTGATATAGATTGATTCGCTCAGGAGAAGCAATCTCGTAGCAGAGTCGAATGGTGTCACAAATCCATCTAGCAATGGATGCTTTATAGACCAGTCTGGCTACCCCTTCCGCGTAGGGAACCCATAAGCTTTAAGCTAATCGAAGCGATGGGATCAAATATGATGACCTGCCACAACCTGAAGAATCAATGCCAGGTTCCCGGAAGGTAAAGGTTTAGCAATAGGAAGACGAATATTACCTAAACCTCTGATGAAAACATTCAGCACCTTAGTATCTATAACATCCGCATTTAACGAAAAAAGGAATAGAGGATGTTAAGGAAAAACTATATCCTATAACCGTGTTAACAGTCAGATGAAGCGAATCGAACAGATAGGATAAGAAATCTAACACTTGGGATATAGAAAACAGAATCGGGCACGATATCCTGATCTGAACATCATCCTCCGAAAATCTTAAGTCGACCCTTGTAAACTCGTCGGGTTGACTACCTCCTGGCCGAATAAATGATTTTCTGAGATCTTGCAGAAAATTTATTCTCCGTGAACGAGCACTCGATATTCTCCAAACACACAGACTGAAGATTCCTGGGTTTGGATGAAGACACGTTCCCCTTACCTGGGATAACAGATCTGGGGACACTGGCAGCAGACGCGGAAAGTCTACTAGAAGCTCGAGAAGGTCTACGAAACAGATCCTTTTTGGCCAAAAGGGACCTATCAACAAAATCTCGCAGATTAATAGTTGACTTTCTTCATAACCAAGGGAAGCAAGATAGTCGGAGGGAACGCATATGCGAAGATTCCTGTTCAGGACTGAGACAGTGCATCCACCCCCACCGCCTGATTGTCCGGAAAAGGGGACATGAAATAGGAGATCTGGGCATTCAGAGAGGTCGCGAACAAGTCTACATGGGTACGATCCAGGAGGGGAACAGAGAATTCAGACATCCTGGTACATGTGAGGACACCAGGAAACTCTGTTTCATACGACACCACGTGAGGAGATTCCACACCTCCAAAGTCGAGACGACTTTGTGCCTCCCTGCTTTGCTGATATACGAAACTACTGTCGAATTGGCCGATCGAATCGAGATATTGATCCACTGCACTTGATCCGACCAAGCAAGGACCAAGCAAAGAGAGTCTTCTTGACAGCCCACATTTCCCAGATTCTAGGTGGGGACTTAAATGCTCTCTGACCGGAATCTGATGGTACACAGAATGTTTCCATAGAGACGTGAGCTACATTTGGAAAAGTCTCCTCATCAGCGCCTCCCCCGGAACGATGTTCTCGACGCTGACCATCAAGCCTATCACTCGGAGAAAGAAAATTGCTCTGACCACGGCAGAGGATGTCCGAATTTCCATGGCTACTAAGATGGCTTCTACTCTTACATATGAAGGGAAGACTAAGCCTTGATCTAGGTCGAAAGCCACACCTAGGTGGGTGAAACCCTGAGACGGGACCAAATATGATTTCCCTAGAATTATAACCCATCCTAGACTGGAAACCAGACTGCAGACCTCTGGAATGATACTTGCCAGAATTGAGGCAGATCCTGCTTTTATCAACCAATCGTCTATGTAAAAGTGAAGGGGAACAGAACGACTGTGCAGAAAACCTGCCACTGCTGACACTAGGCGGGAGAAGAAGAAAAGAAGCCGTGGTCAGGCCGAATGGCCTGACTCTGTATTGCCATACCCGGCCCTTAAACGCGAATCTCATGAATTTCTTGAATGGAGGGTGGATGAGAATGTGAAAGTAGGCGTCCTTGAGATCTATGGACGCTGTCCACATGCCTGGACTCAGACTGGCGATAATCTGAGATACCGTCTCCATCTTGAATTTGGGGTGGATATATACAGATTTAATCTCTTCAGATTGATGATTGGACGCCATCCACCTGATTTCTTGGGGACTAGAAATAGATCTGAGTAGAATCCCGGGTCTACTCTCCAACAAGGAACCTCTTCTATAGTCTTCTTCAACCTCATTGACTCCCATTCGTCTTCCAGGGCTCCCAACTTCTCCAGATTGGATGGAACTGGAGTCCATTTGGGCTGGTAAGACAGAGGAGGAGGCAGATCTATCCAAGACGGTGCATACCCCCAGCGGATTTGCTCTAAATGCCAGGAGTCCTGCGCGAGGGCTTGCCAAGTCTCCCAGACCAGAGACAAGCGCCCCCTACTGGCACGCTGGGAAGAAGGGACTGCACCGATAGATCCAAATGTGGTAGAATATGAGGAAGGACTGGTAAATGAGGGAGGACTGGTAAATGAGAACGGGAAAAGGCCTGCCAGGGCTGAGGCCACCCCTTCAACCCTGTCTAGGTTGAAAACCTCTAGAGGAGCATCCTCTAGCTCTAGACCTGGAAGCTCGAGACTTGACGAACCTGGGCTCTAGGTCTATGCGAGGAAATGGATTTAAAACGATCCTCCTTCGCAGATCTGGAATGGGAAGGAGAGGACCGATTAGAGTTCGTAAAACCCTTGACGGATATGCCCATATTCATCCGGCCTAAGACTCTTCCTCCTGGGAGAGGAGGGACTCTTCACCCCGGAAGATTCTCTTTTGCTGAAGACCTCAAAATCGAAATCTAATCCCGCAGATCCTTAGCTGATCAAAAACGATCAGACTCCGCCCTAATAATCGAGGTAGCATTCTGACCAAAAATATCTGATCCGAAAGGCGGAGCAGATATCAGGTTACTCCTGAGGGATCAGAAATGATCACCTCAGCAAGCTTCCTTGACCTTCTCTTAGAGGTGATGAAAACCAAACCAACGGTAAACTGATTTCAACTAACCTCTTGACAGGTCAGCTGAAGAACGAAATATTTCCTGTGGAATCTGACCCCCTTTCTCCTGAGTTTCGATAATAGCCTCCGAAAGAAGGGCCAAAAAGTTAGCTGATTTCAACTGAGCCCGACAGACAGACTCCCATCTAAAAAGGTCTGATGAAGATTCTACCTTAGCCGCTTCCTTCAGATGTGATGACAGAACATCCCATGTCGGACCATTAATAGATTGGGTAGAGGCCAATCTAATGTAATCATCTTTGGGAACCTGTACTGGAGCATCTACCTTGGGCGTAAGAGAGAAAACTTTAAGTTGGACATCGTTAATGTAAAATCTAACATGTCTACGACCAAGTTATCCACCGAAAGAACAGAAGGAACATTGCCTGAAGATTCTGAAGATGCAAGATCAGAACCCAACGACGGAGGATCAATCGAAAATTCATCCTGAAGAGGAAGAGATAGGGACGACGCTATACATTGATGAGCCCTAGACCAGTCATCCGGAGAGGCCCTATCATGATAGAACCTCTTCAGATCCATGGCTTCTGACTGATCTCTGAGTAGCCTTAACAGAAAGGTAAGATGGAGACGACGAAGGAGGACAGATGTCCGAGTCAACTTTGACTAAGACATTTTCAGGAGAAAATGCATAAAGATAGACCAATTTCATAGTCAACTGTAGGACCCAGAAAATGAGGACATAACCACTTATACTCGGCCCTCCATTTAGAAAGGGTTGCCCCTTTGGGCACTTTTCGCTCAGATGCCATTTTAGCAACACATCAACTGCTGTCACAGTCATGTACAATTAAATGTAAAAAAAAAAAAAAAAAAAAAAAAAAAAAAAAAAAAAAAATTTATATATATATATATATATATATATTCACTTTAGAACACATTTGTCAAAGAAGGCGTGTGATAGTTTTCCTGATAAATGTTCACTTGCAGGTCGAGATCATTTTTGAAATTCTCCATTGAAATGGCTTATTCAGTAACTGAGACAGTCATTCCTGTGGTAAATTTTCAAAAATAATCTCTTGACCTGCAAATGGCCCTTAACTATTTTTAATTAAAATTTTTAGGCAAATTGACCATTAAATGGTTAATTGTAGAACGCGAATATAATGGTAACGCGTGTTGTCAAGTGTCTTCTACAGTGCGATTATTTATGAACTTGCTTTCTTCACTTCTATTGTGAGAAAACTCGCCCGCTATTTCATTTTCTATATACAGCTACCAAGGAAATCGCGAGGAAGAATTAGCTTCTTCAGTATCGAAGGTGTGAACGAACGCGTCTCAAACTTCTGTGAAAATCTCTCACGTAATGTCATTGGATTTTCTAGATATAATTATGTCCAACAACCAATGAAATCGCGAGACCAAATTCTCTTCTCATGACAGAAGGTGTGTAAGAACACATCACTAACTCGTGCGCAGTGGCCGATTTTGTAGATCCGCCATTGCTAATTTTGCATCGACTCGATCATTTTCAGACTAGCGAAATGACAAGATTTTGAGTGGTATCATTTATCAGATGTTCTATGCAATTTTATCTGTCATTTATTCGCCGTATGACTTAATTTTCAAGTCACTCACGGTCTATATCCCTCATTAGAAATCAGAAAATTCGCCAGTATAAAAGGTTTACACTATTCCCGGGACAATTAGCTATTGTAAGACCACCCTCTAGGATGAATTTGCCGGTATGACGCGTTTTGACAGATCACGAATACTGGTAACCAAGGTGAATATCGTTTTCACTTAGAAATGTGCAAATGACGCACAAACGCGCGCTCGATCGATCTATCGTATTTGAGTGCGATACCAACATTGTTCACTTGTTCTCTTTTTCCAAAATTTCCCCAAAATTCATGTTCAGTAAAATATTTTTACCCATCCAGATTTGATCGGACATGACCGATGTCCGACCGTTATTTCATACCCTGTTTCCGGATGCCTGGTAAAACCAGAATCCATTCCGGACAGCAAACCCGCTTGTCTGGCAACGCCAGGAGCAGAGGCGGGTGCTTCTTTATTTCCTACCGGCAGTAGTAACACTACTACCGGAAACGGAAGTCGGAAAACCGAAAACGGAAGATGTCAACATATGCACTGCCGGGTCCAACAGACCCTGAACTACATACTTACTCCCGGAACCGGAACCTTTATCGCCGGAAACTGTTGAATCGGAACCGGATGTTGGCGCATAAGTCCTATTCTCATGAGTCACCGGATGTTCGGACACGCCAGAACAATCTCGGTGCTCCTTTCCGGATGCCTGGTAAAACCAGAATCCATTCCGGACAGCAAACCCGCTTGTCTGGCAACGCCAGGAGCAGCGGCGGGTGCTTCTTTAGATGCGATCACCGATCTTACCATATTCCTAGCAATCGGAATCACTGTGAAAACGGACCTTGGTGCAGGCGACATCCTGGCGTAATATTGTTTTGAGAGTACTAAGAATTACGTTATTAGGAGTGGTACTGGCTATTATTCCTTCTAACATGGTATCTTGATGGTATATAATAGGCATGGTTACTCTAACCTCTAAAGCGGGAGTGGTGACACGAAAACTGGTAACTCCAAACGCTAGAGTTACAAACACCTCTAAAACACCATGATATAAAAGTTAAACATAACTTAGAAAGAATTGACTTCTTCCTTATGGTAGGCATCTTTGTTCAATTAGTTGTAGTAGATTGTCTATAAAAGCAAGCTAATTAACTTTTATATCTAATTTTGATAGCTGACAGAACTGTTGGCTAGCAGAATATTTGAAAAGTGATTCAGTTTTCACAATTGGGACCTACTGCGCATGCGCGAGCGTGCTTAGTGACAAACGTCACCAAGGAGTGAGTACAGACTGGTGCCAGTCTATTGTAAGGCTAATGCAGGGGGTCCCTCTACCAGAAGCCTGGTGGAGGGTCTACATGGTGATGGTATAGGCATTAGGGAGTATAAGCAAGCATAAAAACTTTATTCTGATAGCTAAATGCAGATATTTGATTTAGCAAGTAGTGATTGAACGGTAATGGATGTTTTTGTGGTGTAATAACAACCAGGGATTCTCATAAGGGTCCATTTGAGGGTATATACACCCAAAATGGAAACTGGGACCCCTAAAAGTAGTGGTAGTGGGCCCCATGAAACCATTGAATACCGTGTATTAGGCTTGCATGATTACATGATCAAATCGAAAATTGTGATTATGTTTTAAATCGTGAATTTATATGATTAAAAATTAAATAATCGTGAATATTTTCCATTTCATAAAATATTTCAAAACCTAACTTTTAATTACTTTTTAATGCGATCGTTCCTGAAAAATGACCTTTTTTTTTTTAGTGAATGTATGCCCATTTGCAGGACAAGAGTATTTTTGAAAATGTATGAGTGGAATGGCTGGCTCGAGAATCGAGCCGGCCATTCCAGTCATACATTTTCAAAAATAGTTTTTACTTGCCCTGCAAACAAACTTTTCTCAACACCATTGTAGCTTTAGTTATTCTTCTTCTTCTTCTTCTTTTCGTTTGCTGATCATACCGCCAGTCCTGTAAGTGACTATCGACATGATCATAAGCGCTAAGTGCGTGGATCCATGGTTTATTAGAGTGCGCCTTGCGGCCTGGAACCTCCGTCTTCAGCACTCGAGGTTTCTGTCAGGGTTACCTCACCCTTACCTCCTTTAGTCGCCTCTTACGACACGCAGAGGATACGGAAGGTGTATTCTAAGCCCACCTACAGGGCAAGCATTAGTTATTGATATGTGTTTGTTGTTACGTCTTGGTAATTTGCACCCAAGCTGATTAATCGAGTAATCCCGATTATTTTTAAATAACCGATCGCGATCACTCAACGCAATAATCGTGCAAGCATATCTTGTATGATTGTTAAATACTAGAGGTTTGATAAATTTTTGCACAAAAATACCTACAAAATCTACAAGTGTGCCATCATAATTCATACCTGTACCTGTATGTCCATGGCACCGTCCAATTCTAACATGGGTGAGAAATACCGGTTGGAACCACCAGACTTCAGTTTGGAACCCCCAAATTGCAGCTGGGTACCCTCAGATTTCAGGGTATGGGGTCCCTGGTACATCTAAAATTTAAATACCATGAGAAACACTAGCTAAAACCCTTCTTATGTATTATCAGTGTCTATCGAATCTGTACATCTTCTACCATTCATGGCCGCAGTGGTTGCTAACAATGCATTTCATTACATCTACAGAATCCATACATTTCGACATCACTGACTCACTGCCATTCATAGTATGTTCCAAAATATTGATGGACCAATATCAGAATTTATCCCATCACTGGTCAAATGTGACAAGAATAATTCATGGACACACGAAACAATAACCCTTTAATTCGGTCAAGAAAACCATCCATTTCCATACCAAGAGATAACTATTTTTGAAAATGTACCAATGGAATGACTGGCTCGGTAATCGACATGGACATTTCTCTAGGCCACTGCAGAGCTGTTTGTAGCTGGCTTGAGTTTTAAAGGGCTTATTTACAAACAACGAAATAAATTATTGATAATACAGCCCTTATCAGTGGAAGATAATGGCATCCCGCTTCTCGCTTCATATTTTGCTAAAATATGGTATATGTATATGTTAAAAGCCTTAAAAATGTAGAATTTTTTAACATTTAACTGTGAGTGTCCGAGTCAGAGTAAATTATTTCAACCCTTCAATGCTCAGGCCGGCCATAATCGACCGTCGCAATACTAATCTTGAGGAATGTCCATTTGCAGGCCAATAGAAAAGTATTTTTGGAACTTTGCAACTGAAATGACTGGCACATTAACCTCAAGCCAGTCATTCCAGTGGTAAAATTTCAAAAACATAAGCAAACGTTTCAATTTTCTTGACAAATCTTGACCATTAAATCGCTAATCGCTATATTTCAGAGAAACAGTTACAATTACTTCAACACGTTTATATCCTAAATTTTCTTCCATAGACACATTTAAAACACACTAAACCTTTAATGACTAAATTTGTTCAAAAAATTTAAATATTACTTATTGAATGTCCATCTGCAGGCCAAGAGAAGACTATTTTTGAAAATTTACCACTGGAACGACTGGCTCGGTTATCGAGCCAGTCATTCCAGTGGTAAATTTTCAAAAACAGTCTTCTCTTGGCCTGCAAATGGACATTTCTCAAGAGCCCTGCAGAGGCCGGTTTCGTCCTGAAAGGGTTAAGAATAACTAAAAAAAAATAATTACATTTATTCCCACGAGAAAACAAATATTTGAACACAAATTCATTTATAACGTAACCAAATAATTAGTAGTCTATTAAATATTTTGAAAATAATTTGATGAAAGTTTGAAAATCGCTATTATTGAGACCGTGAGTTACGTACATATGTTATATAAATGATTATCTACAGCAAGGATCAAGTATGATCCATACCTGTTAAGGACAAGCTGCCGGTAACCGAATGGATGAAAGCTTATTTACAAAAGTGAACATTTTCCTAAAACATACAAATATAATTTTAAAATTAAAAAGAAAAAAATTATGAATAATTATTCCAGACATGACCTAGCTTGCTAAGCACATAACTAACGCGCGTGTAGCGAGTAGGCAGAGGGCCTCAGGTGTCTAGAGGTTATTATTAACACTGCATGAAAGCAAACATAATTACTGATTTTTCCTACCTGCAGTACTTAAAACATTTTACTTCAACGCGCATCGATTGTTAATACTATTTTCTTGTTCTAAATATTTCACCAGGGCACTATTTATCGAAAGTAAATTTTTTAATTATATTCATTATGATTATTGAAGTCCATATGGCAGTCGTTAAAGACCGCATGAATGAATGGATTTGGTTTGTCACATCAGTTAATCATCAACATTGTTTGGTAATGGTAGATGGTGATGAGGTTTCACACAAGATTTATACACATTTAACCCTTAGGCAAAGACGGCGTCTGCAGTGGTCTTCATAAATCTCCACTGGAAGACCAAGAGACTATTTTTGAAAATTGGCCACTGGAATGACTGGCTCGATAACCGAGCCAGTCTCTTGGTCTGCATATGGACATTTCCTATGAGAAAATTGAAATTTTCTTGAACAAATTTGAGGGTTAAAGGGTTAATCCTGGATGCCAGAATGAGATTTTCACAAAATAATATGAATAGTTTAAAACACGTTAACATGGAATTCAGCCAAAAACAACCTGCAGTGGATTTATGAAATGTCAATAACCGAGCCAGCCATTACAATTGTAAATTTTCAAAAAAAGCCTTCTCTAAACTACTCACTAAGAAAAAATGTTCTATTTTTTTTGACAATCTTGACCATTAAAGGGTCACCCATATTTCATCTATGACATACTGTCAATGGTCAGAAATCTTCAAGAAAGGTAAACATTTTGCTCACTGAATGGCCATTTGCAGACCAAGATAACAGTATTTTTCATTATCAAGCTCGTCATTTCAGTGGTCAAATTTCAAAGTTAACCTACAAATGTACTTTTAATGAGGAAAAAAACTTGAAAACTTTGACCCTTAAACTGTTAATATTAACACTTTAATGGTCAAGCCGGCCAAAACCGGCCTCTGCAGTAGTGTTGATGAATGTCAATCTGTATGTAAGAGAAGAGTATTTTTGAAAATTTACCATTGGAATGGCTGGCTAGATAACCGCATCATCGCTGGACACAGATCACCAGACAGCATAATTTCCAACAATGCACTATACAAGATGTGTAATACATCGTCGCTGTCTGTAAAAGTCGCCCTTTAGATGGTCCATGTTTGGCCATGTACTAAAGATGCCAGACGACACACCAGCAGAGCCTTGGGATTCGCCAAGCTGGGAACCGGCAAATACAAAGCCAGGAGAGGATGTCCTTGCAAAAATATGTTAAGCATGTTGGGAGTTGACCTCAAGAAAGCAGGACTCGGTACACTCAGGTCACGAATGGACCTGAAGAATCTAAAGATTTTGCCTGAGGACAAGACACAGTGGTCAAAAGTAAAGAACTGATTGCATCTGTAGGATGTTTCTAAGTACTAATACAATCACAGAATACAGTAGTCATACTACATACAGCATACTAAAGTACTAATACAATCACAGAATACAGTAGTCATACTACATACAGCATACTAAAGTACTAATACAATCACAGAATACAGTAGTCATACTACATACAGCATACTAAAGTACTAATACAATCACAGAATACAGTAGTCATACTACATACAGCATACTAAAGTACTAATACAATCACAGAATACAGTAGTCATACTACATACAGCATACTAAAGTACTAATACAATCACAGAATACAGTAGTCATACTACATACAGCATACTAAAGTACTAATACAATCACAGAATACAGTAGTCATACTACATACAGCATACTAAAGGGCTAATAACAGAGTTAACTCAGACTAACTCTCACAAGCACATCTATGTTAGAGGAATAAAGCAAATGCTGTCCAGTTTCAAACATCACCATGACATACAAAATTCTAAACACTGCAAGAGAAATATTTTACTATAAAACATGTTTCAAAATAAAACTAACTTTGTGTTGAGTGGGGTTTTTTCCCCGAAAATAACCCCTACGGGGTAGCATTGCAAAGAATAAGATTTATGCAATATGGTTGAATTCGTATATGTTATCGCAGTACTCTGACCGGAAGTATATATATATATATATATATATATATATATATATATATATATATATATATATATATATATATATATATTAGTCTCGCTTGAAGCAGGAGTAATCGAGTAGAATGTGTACAACGTTATACGAATTTGTACCATGTGATACCGTTGTCAGATTATACTCTGGGTCATTTGGATATGTTGTCGAGGTACCCCGCTTACCCCAACAACATATCCGAACTTAGCCTATGAAAGAAAGAAAAATCAACATTAACCCTTTAACTCTCAGATTTACTCAAGAAAATCTCAATTTTCTTATAGAAAATGACCATTCGGACGAGAAGACATAACCAGTGGAATGACGGGCTCGGTTATTGGTAAATTTTCAAAAACAGTCTTCACTTGGTCAGCAAATGTACAATTCTCACGGCCACGGCAGAAGCTGTTTTTGGCTGATATGAGTGTTACATGTAAAGGGTCAACACTGAAACTGGACAAAATGGTTTCTACGGTTGTCTTGATAATATTAAATGTGCATTTGCAGACCAAGAGAGGATTATTTTTTTTAATTTACCACTGGAATGACTGGCTCAATAATCCAGCCAGTCATTCCAGTGGTATATTTTCCAAAATTATCTTCTCTTGGTCTGAAACTGGGCAGTTTTAATGAGAAAATCAAAACTTTCTTGAACAAATTTGCGGGCTAGATGTAAAATCGCACATTCAAGAAATAAACAATATATACACTGGTACTCTAAATAACACAGATGAGAGTGGCAAGTGAAGAAAACACTGAAACTATTAAACCCCCACCCACCAACCCTTTAGAAAAAGATTGGTGTTAAAGGTATTTAATCAAAAGCAGAAACATTTGAAATCCCAAGTTTAACAAAAAACCAGTGAAATCAGTATATCCACTGAAGATTCTCATGTATGAAATAACTAAATGAATAGCACAATTTACCAGAATAAGAATCTTTTTACCTATTTGACTAAGTTGTAATCCTACATTCAATTTCGCAACAAGTGTTTAAAATAATTTGATTGAAATTTGCTGTTTTAAAATAGCCAGGAGTTCAACAATATCATCTCCCTATATTACATAATATCATTATAATAGGATGACGCTAGAATGAATTGAGCACATGATAAATAAATCGAGGACACACTGATAGATATAAACTTTTTATCTGCCAGGTAGTGTTTTTATTCTAAAGGGGGGCAGGTGGGGGGGGGTTGCTCTGTCAAACATCAGGTGATATTCTGTAATAATCAGGTTCACTCTGAATTTTAAAAGGCCTGATTTCAAGTGATATATATAGCATTTAATCCCGTCAATGGTCAAATTTGGTCAAGAAAATTAAAATGTCTGCCTACTGAATGTCCTTTTAGAGGTCAATTGAAGACAATTTTTGAAAATTTATCACTCGAATGACTGGGTCAGTTATTGAGTCTGGCTCAGTTATCAAGCCAGTTATTTCAACGATAAATTTTCAAAAATTGCTTAAAGGACCACAATCTTTTGGCTTATAAAGACAGACAAACCTTTGAGCAGGTTTCACTGTATATCAGAGCTAACAAAGGTGTGAACTGTTGTACATGGGCTTAATAGATCTAGATCATTAATCAGCAATTAGTGCAGGTATTATCTTGTATTTACATGTCAGTCACACCCATCATGTACAATCACAGTAAATATTTATTAGGATAACATTCCTATATCTAGATCACATTGCAGGATGCATGTAGGACTGAACGTGAAAATCTGAGTTCATTATTATAATCCAGGCAGGCTTGGTGAGGCTAAGAGTCCACTCCAGTTATTCAGCACAAAGCATCAGAGATTAAACCCTAGCTTCAAACCCTCACACCGGCCAAAAATGGCTTCTGCAGTGGTTTTGAGAAATGTCCATTTGCAGATCAAAAGAATACTTTTGAAAACTTACCACCAGAATAAGAACTATTTTTGAAAATTTACCACTGGAATGACTGGCTCGGTTATCGAGCCAATCATTCCAGTGGTAAATTTTCAATAAGAGTTCTCTTGGCCCCGTAAATGGACATTTCTCAAGACCATTGCAGAGGCTGGACATGCCTGCAATGGTTAAAAAGATGCTAAAAATGATATCAAATGCCTGGATCACTGTTGAAGCTGTTTTGTCAGCTTGACCATTAAAGGGTTGTGTCAAGATTCAAAGAAAATTTAAAGCAAAAGAATCAGGAAATCAATAACCTTGCTTAACCCTTACCACGCCAATGTCAAAATTTAAAATTTTCAAATTAAATTAATAGATGAACTGGTGTTCATTTTTCAACAAATTTTATGGGAGATGGTGCCGTCATAGACAGCCAACATCATCCACCAAAATTGTTGAAAAATGGACACCAGTTTCTTTGCCACTGGCGCATTAAAATATGGAAAATGGTCAAGCATTAAAATATAGAGTACTGACATCAGAGAGGTAAGGGTTAATACAAAACTGTTACAAATTTATATACTACATGTACATAAAAGATAATAACAAATATGATTTTAACGATTCCGAAAAGGGGTGTGGTTCATATAAATCATACATTCCTAACGTGGGTAGTACAGAGTTACTTACCTCTCTATCTGAGGACGTGAACAAGTAGGCAATGCGGGAATGCAATACACTGCAATCATAGCACCATACATGAAAGCTAAATGAGTTTATTAGCTATTATTGATCCTATCCTAGCTTTATAAAAATGTAACCCCCCCACTATGTTTCAGGTATGATTTATTAGATATAGGCAATAATAACATGTACACTAAAACCTGGATATATAGCACACCTGCTGTTGTGACCATAAGATGGCGATTTCTTAACATGTCAATGGTCATGGCAGGCAAAACCAGCCACTAGTTTTTCCCAGTTGTCTTCTCTTGGTCTGCAAACGAACATTTACTCGATAAAAATTTCAATTTTCTAGACAAAGTTTGACCATTAACCCTTCAATGACTAAAGATTTGTTGAAAAAATTAAAAAATTTACTTATTGAATGTTCTTTTGTAGGCCAAGAGAAAAGTATTTTTGAAAATTTACCACTGGAATGACTGGCTCGGTTATTGAGCCAGTCATTACAGCGGTAAATTTTCAAAAATAGTTTTCTCTTGGCCTGCAAATGGACATTCCCCATGACCACTGCAGAGGCCGGTTTGGCCGGCTTCATCCGTAAAGAGTTAAAGGATTACTTTAGAGAGGTGGTCATCGCTTTATGGAACCACCATCAATTGTCCCTTTAAGGCTAATAGAAGAATCCGATCTGTCAGTCACATAAATGACATCATAATCAATTATGTCACATACTCACATATAGGCGGACATGAGTAACATCACAATCATAACTGACAGAAATACTCTGGCATGAATCTAGAATTATCTGTCAAATGTACGAATTGTATGTCTTTGAATGGATTTACTATTTAATTGACATTCTGTTGAAAATTTTGAAACTAATTTGACTGGGTGTTGTTGCTGCCAAAAGTCAAATTGGTTTCAAAATATTCAACAGCTTACCTGTATACTAGTTACTAGGGTTGCACGATCATTCACTTTTCATAATCTCGATCATTTAAAAAAAAATAATCGCGATCATACGATTAATCATGAACTATATTAACTACGTCATTGCTGCTTAGAGGACGTTATTATGCTACTGCAGATTGTAAGATTATGGGTTAGGCACATGGGTATTCATACATGGACAGAATATACCAGTTGCTGATTGCGCAAACAAAAGAATGTATCAAGATCTTTCTAGATGGAAAACGGAAGTTACCGTGTTTCGCTTAATTGTAGCCTATGCTCTAATAGAAGCCCACCCCCTAACTTTGACATATGAGCTCCATTGATTTCTTAGCAGTTTCAAAACGGCAAAACTCTGTATTAGAAGCCCACCCTCTAACTCAGCAAATGGTATAGGAAAATCTTTTTAAGAGCAAATTTGTAAGAATAGCGTATATAACAATAACAATCGTGTCACAGGGTGTGTCTACTTCAGACCGATCTCTGCCCTGATACATTTCCGGCCCCTCTAGAAGTCAATACAGGCCTCGGATTTGTAAATCTCGACCACCTATTAGATTAATACTAATAGTAGGCCACGCATGTTCAAGATATAATAAAGTTTATTACACACTTTTGTCGTCAAAATGCGCTTAAAACAGTCTTGGCGTGATTAAATACCTTCCGTATAAATATATTTTAAGACCAAATTTATGTACCAAACAAGTACGGGAGAAAATGTGCATCAATTTTGTAACGCCGATCAACATTAAATGATCCAAATTGAATTATTACGAACGACAATATAGCCGGCTTCATAAGTCGGCGAGCCAGCGGCTCTTTCGCGATGGGAGGCGGCATGTTCTCGTGAGATATTATACGCCAACGGGAGTTTATCAAACGGGTACCCGTTATTCAGATCAGTAGAATACTCAGTTCCTATCGCGCAATGATAATATATAGAAATTCCTGAGCTCCGAGTCCCCGATTCCAGAATATTTATATCCAAGTACTCGCTCTAAAATAAACTCTTCAATTGGAGGCGAATCACGTGATTTGTATTTTTTCGCGACGCCATTTTATATCAAATTGTCGATTAATTTTGATATAATAAACAATCTTTATTAAAGGATACGCAATATTTAGGCGCTCAAATCAAATAATTTCACTTCCCCAGTGATGTTTTGAGGTATACATTAAACATAGGCATAGGTGGTGAGAATTTTTACGGGAGAAAATGCGTTGAATTTCCGTGGTATCAGTTTGAGAACCTTTTTGGCAAAACCGTTAGCGCACTTAACTATTCAGAGAATGGGGAACGCGGGATAAGTGTGTGTGATTACAACAACAATGACAAACGGCGACCAAGTGAACAATCTTTATTCATCTAAAACTAATCATGAGTCAATACAAATCAGTCATTTATTTAGTTTATTTAATCATTCACACATTCGGCTGATAGCCAGTTGTTTGTTTCCATGATTGGTAACGCGAGCAGAGTTTCACAAGCATAAACGTCTTGACAAAAATTTCAACATGGCGATTACACAATTATTTCATTTTATAATCGTCCACAATCATTTTGAATTATATAATCGCGATTAATCGAATAATCGAAAAATCATGCAGCCTTACTAGTTACCTTGTGTTCGATCTATTGCAACACGGAAAAAGCTTGGACAGAGCTTTAAGTTCAAAATGGGTGAGGCAAAGCTTGAAATGGATCTCTCTGTTCGCATAGCAATGAGTTATATTAGCTCATCAATGGTTAGGCATCAGCAATTATCTTAAAACAATGTCCAGATGCAGGTCAGGAGGATATTTTTGATATTTCGATAAACAAGCCAGTCAGTTCAGTGCTAAATTTTCAAAAATAGCTTTCACTTGGCCTGCAAATGGACATTTACTAAGCAGAATTTTTAACTAACCACCTATCGCTACTGACCCCCAGTTGACAGTCCAATCACTCTCCATTATATGCAGGTTTCAGACTGAGTGTATAACTATACATACATTGCTATCAGAAGTGATACATGGGTATGGCATGAGCAGGCCATTATGATATACACATTGTGCTAATTCACCTTTCCAGAGTATCCATAGATGATTTGATGTCATATGACATCATAATCAGCTAAGCGGCGTGTAGGACGACGTCATAATCAGTACGTCATAAATGATTCTATTAGGCCCGTCTTTAACTCTTAATAGTCTGACACATTGTAAGAATTGTATGTCTCTACTATTTACTAAACATGCTGTTGAATATTTTGAAACCAATTTGACTGGGCACCATAGGCAGCAACAGTACCCAGTCAAATTAGTTTTAAAATATTCAACACCTTAGCTGTATAGTTTTCTGGAAATTGCTAGTCCTGGAGTTCAGAGATTGATCGAGCCCAACACCAGCGAGGTGTAGGTGGAGCTTAGCTAGAGATGGGCGGGGCATAGCTAAAAATGGTAACGGTCCATTACATAGCGAGGTCAGAGTTCATCCCAGCAATAAGAACTAGAATGTGCAATCAATGGCCCGACATGACATAGCAAATCCCACACGCTTTCACCAACTTTGATGTTCTAACCCACAAACTCCCCACCCCCACCCCAAGCTGCGGCCAGAGCCTAATGTAAACATCTCCTCCCAATCCCCAATCACATGAGTAACTGTCATATAGCAAGTTTGGTTGAATTCTCACAACCTTGCCCTTGTTATTGCGATGATCGTTCTGGAAGCTGTTGATGAGAGGGAGCACCAACTTTCAATTGAATTAGCTTCAAATGTATTCAACAGCTTGTATCATATAATATATGGTTATGCTGGGTTATAGACGGTTAATCATTAATAGACAGCCTAGCCAAACCAGCCTTTAGGGATGTCCATTTGCAGGCCAAGAAGATTATTTTGACTGTTCAGATAGTTATTCCAGCAGAAAACGTTCCAAAATAGCCTTCTCTTAGCCAACAACTGGTCATTCGGCTAAAAAAATATCAATTTCCTTCACCAATGTTGACCGTTAAAGGATAACTAATCCCATCTCTTGATAGCTATTCAGGTGGTCTAACACGCCAGTCATAAACTATCCAGATAATTTTTAGCTTTTTATCACACCGCTAAGGAAAGACATTCAGGATTTAGTAGTTAAATGTTGGTAGATTTCTACACCCTATGATGGCTGTCATGATTTACTTTTCAACCAATCAGAAAAACCCTAGTGTGTCTGCCTCGGTATATACGCTCAGTCATAGAGGCGCCAGCTACAGTTTGGCAATGTGGTATAAAAGCAATCCTACAGGTAAGCTGCTGAATATTTTGAAACCAATTTGATTGGAAGTTGTTCCAGTCAAATTAGTTTCAGAATATTCAATGGGATGAGCATTACATAATAAAGAATGTGATGCATTGGAGCTTACATGACATCACACACAATAGCTTGAGGAGACAAAATGGTGCCGATCACTGTTCAACATTTACTCGATATTACAATACAGATAACTGCGATACAGATCTGGGCCCGGATTCACAAAGAAGTGTAAGTTACACTTACGTCTAAAAAAAGGCGTAAGTCTAGAAATGGGCGTAAATCCATATTCACAAAGAGGTGTAACTTATGACAATGACATAAATTAGTCCAAATATTGGCGTAACTTACACCTGCATATGTACCACGTGTAAGTCTGGTAAAAACGTCTAACTTTGGCAAAACAGCAGTGAATGGACGAATTTGCAGACTGCAGTGAAAGCCTAGTTACCGCAATGTTAGCAAGGCTGTTGATTTGTGTAACACGTAGATTGATATTTATATGCAATCGATTGGCTACTAATAAAACTACACTAATATGATTTTTTTCGTTCATTTAATTACTCGTTCGAATGAGCATTATTAGTAAATCATTACAGGCACATTGTGCATCATTTCGTCAATTCAACCTGTTATTTGGGACATGTGTAATTCATGTCAAAATTTGTAGTTAGAGATCTATATGTTCCACTTCCATTGCCCTTCCACGCACGCATCTAGACAAAATACGGTAACGATGTCACCACCATTACCTATTCCTAAAATTGTCATTGACAAGCGCGTATTAACCTCGACAGCTAGTATTAACCCTGCATAAATCTCAAATTTATTCAAGAAAATTTCCACTTTGTCATAGAAAATGTTCATTTTCAGACCACGAACCTTTATTTTTGAAAATCGTTCACTGAAATGAACATTTGTCTCTGTCTCTTACCGAGCCAGTCATTCCAGCAGCAAAAACTTAAAAATAATCTCTTAGTCTGCAAATTGACATATCACAAGCCCATGCACTGCGGAATCTTCAGGTTTTTTGCTGGCTTGAATGTCAAAGTCGAAGGGTTAACATTTGTGGTTATAATTAATTGTCATTTCTCAAGTCACTTTATAACCTATAGATACGTACAGCTTTAAATTGTTGTCATAAAAACCAGGCAACAAATATATAGCCTACTATACCTGTTTCTAAATACATTGTTTCTTTTTTTGTGACAAAAATTCAAAGACCATTCCCAGACCGGGTGCCACCTGCGTCCTCAGAAAATTAGATTGATAATTTATCACATATGCCTATGGGGTTTGTGGTGGTGTGGGGTTAGGGTTACCCAGGGTTTTTCTATAGCACCCCTAGATTTTGGCCCTGCACCTATATTTTGCACCCTCCCATGCACCCCTTGGTAAAAATATGTGTCTACACCCATGTGTCTGCAGTGCATATATAAATAAGTGGTTTTGGTGTTTGTTATTCTCGTAACACAAGTAATTAACAAATCCAATTCACGCTCGAAAAAACTGCTTTTCTCGGCATTGTTATGATTAATACTAATTCTGATAGCTCTGTCAAATTCAAGGACATCTGCACTTCCGCATTCTTGTCAGAATGACAATTTGCGCATGCACATACCAGAGAGATCAGCTTTCATTTACGACAAAAAACGTACAACAAAAAAAACTTACGCCTGTCTTCGTGAATCCCGGTTAAGTCAAACACATAAGTGTGGTGGCGCAACTTACACTTCTTTATGAATCCAGGCCCAGGGAATGTGACAGGATATAAATGATACGGAATCTCTAAACCATATTCTATCGGTGCAACACAACATTTGAGATGAGATTAGCATCGCTTTAAAGGGTTATTCTACTTCATATGACGTCAGATCAGGAACTTAGTTAGTTCCTTGTGTCGATGCAATATGAAGTAGTACTTGTTGAAGATTGAGAACAAACAAGATTGCGTAAATAATCAGCAGGATATTATTCAGTAACCGTGACAACAAACACGTGCAACAGACAGCATGGCCCTTGTCTCATTTGTAGATCAAAAGAAAACTATTTTTGAAATTTTGCCAGTGGAATGACTGGCTCGATAACCCAGTCAACCATGGCTCGATAACCAAACCAGCCATTCCAGTGGTTAGTTTTCAAAAATATTAATATTCTCATGTCCTGCAAATGGACATTTAAGTCAGCAAAAGTTTCATAATTGAGCGTTATAAGGTTATCAATAAAATGCATGAAATTATCATACCACCGATGAGGGAGAGATATATATTTAGATATATTATCTAATGATCCACGGCTGGGGTCAAAATAACAGCTCTTTAACCCTTCAAATGGTCAAACCCGCCTAAAGCGGCCTCTGAAATGACAGACTTGCTGAATGGTGGTGAAATTTTCAAAAATACTAATTAAATATACTTGCCCTAAAATGGATATTTACGATTCAAAGATTTGGAAAAAAATCATGACCATTAACCCTTAAATATTTTCAACAAAATTTTTATTTTCTCATATAAAATGTGCATTTGCTGACAAAGAGATGACTATTTTTTAAATATTACTACTGAAATAACTGGCTCGTTTAACGAGCCAGTCATTTCAGTGGTAAATTTTCAAAAATAATCTTCTCTTGGTCTGCATATGGACATTTTCTAAGACCACTGCTGAAACCGTTTTGGCCGGTTTGAGTGGTAAAGGGTTAACCCATCATTACTGATCAAAACCGCTAAAAAATTTGAAATGTTTGCCTATTAAAAGCTGGCCAAGCCACTGACTGAAGTGACTGGGATGTTTTAAAGATAGGACGCCGCATGAAAATCAACATGTATCTTAAGACATCTGCTGAAGACAACTTGAGCATAAATAGGTTAACCATGCAGGGAGCAATATTTGCTTTCACAAGTACACATATTTGTACATTTTTGGGGGCTCAGAAAAAAATTGAATTTCTCTCCCTAGATACATAACTATACTCATATATTTCAAAAGGGTGTAACTGGCACCATAGCAAAACAGGAATCTAATGGGCCTTTCCGGTTTTAGCTATGCCCCGCCCATCTCTAACTAAACTCCACCAACACCTCGCTCGTGTTGGGTTTGATCGATATCTGAACACCCTGACTATCAATTTCAAAAAAAAAACCCCACAGGTAAGCTGTTGAATATTTTGAAACTGATTTGACTGGGTGCTGTTGCTGCATTCAACAGCTTGTTTATTAAACAACAAAGAATTACAAAGACATACAATTCATACAACATGCCAGAATATTTGAGATTTGATAACAGTCTATATGGAACCCTTTGTGACGTAATGATTGTGACATCATCATACACGCGCTGAGCTGATTATGACATCATACGAGGTCTGATGATGAATGGATACTCTGTAAAGGTGAATTGTTAAATCTTCCGTGATACATTTTAAACTTTTGCACCAATCTTAAGAAACGTCCATTTGCAGACCAAGAGAAGACTTTTAACAAAAGATTTACTAACAGTTGGAATGACTGGCTCGATAACTGAGCCAGTTGTGCCAGTAGTATATTTTCTAAATTAGTCCTCTCTTGGTCTGCAAATTACGGACATTTTTTATCAGAGAAGTTATATTTTCTTCACCAAATTAAAAAGTTGATGACTTAACCCATTCAAGCCCTCGCCAGCCTATGCAGTGGTCGTGACTGTCAGAGGAATGTCCATTTGCAGGTCAAGAGATTATTTTTGAAAATTTACCACTGGAATGACTGACTCGATAACCGCCTGCAAATTGACACTCAAAAAGCAAATATTTTTTATTTTCTTAACCAAATTCAGGCATTAAAGGGTTAAACACATTCAAACCTGGAAATTCAAGGCAAAGTGACAAACATAGTCGTAGGAGTAGCAGTTGAACAATAAATAATCTTCAGAATGAAAACTCATATATTGAAATCCCATTTTCAAAATTAATCTTCTCTTTGCCTGCAAATAGACATTTTACATTGAGAAAATTGAAATTTTCCTGAAAAATTTTTAGGGTTAAAGGGTTGAGAAATGAAATCTTTGAGATAGTAGAAATTACCTAAGTGAATAAAGTTTACCGTAGAAACAGTAAGGTTTGGTTTTATCCTTAAAAATGTGTAAATTGTGACAAGGGAGATAAATGTTAGAAATAAAAAGTATATACATGAAAGAGTTACCTCCCTTGAGATTTCCCCAATAAATATTGTTCAATTTTTTTTTTTTAAACAGAATTTTATTGTGTTCAGTGGGAGCACAGTAAGACATAAGTCTTATACACGTGTCTCCCATACATACACATACAATACATTAATAAATACATCAAGATGGGGTATAATAAAACATAATTAAATAGTAACGTATGTATAACTAGTTTACAATTGTCTAGGTAGTTCGCACGCTTACGTACGTGTACGTGAATATGTGCGTGTGTGCGTGTGTGCGTACGTATTGGCGTGCGTGTGTGCATAATGCGAGAGAGAGAGAGTCGGAGAGGGGGGGGGGGGGGGGGAAGAGCGGGAGAGAGAGAGAGAGAGAGAGCGGGGGACAGAGAGGGGGAGGGAAGTAGAGAGCGAGAGAGAGAGAGAGGTTGGGATGGAGTGTGTATGTGTGTGGGGTGGGGGAGAGTTAGGGAAAGAGAGACAAAATGAGAGGAGAGGAGAATATGAGAAACAGGGCATAAACTAAGAATTTGACAAGAGTGAGAAAGGTAAGGTGAGGAGCTCTTAATGCTGCGTTCACCATGCTTGTATATGTTGGGCTGTTTGCATTTCACTCTTATACTTGCGAATTTAACAAATAGGAAGTTACTTAAAGCGGTTGGTATTGACTATGTATTGGCATACGGCATTACATATTGTAATATTCTTTTCCAAGTCGACATTGTTAATGCCGTATAGAAGTTGATTAGCTGTCAGTGTGGCAAGAGAGATATTCTTCAGGACGAGCTGATTTTGGAGACAGACGCTTTGGTCATTATAAGGAGGGCAGTGGAGGAGATAGTGATTTGTGGATTCATCAGTGTTATGTATCAATTGATAAAAACAATACTTTATATAGATTAACAATCATCTTTTTTTACACAGCACCTACACCCAGTAAAGGTACTAAATAATAAACATTTTGTCGAATATTTTGAAACTAATTTGACTGGGCGCTGGTTGCATAGGCAGCAACAGTTACCCGTTAAAATTTCTAACAGCTTACCTGTATAGTTTTCTAGAAATTGATAGTCATGGAGTTCATACATTGATTGATCCCAACACGGACGTGGTATGCGTGGAGCTTAGATTCAGATGGGAAAGGTCTATTGTCAGAAATCATACTAGCATTAGGCTTGCGCGATTTTTCGATTTAATCGTGAAGCTCGATTTATTTTTTAAATCGCGATTTTCACGATGTAATTGATGAAAAATCGGAAAATCATTAAAAATTTCATGTTTTTTAAAAATCTGCAATTATAATCGGTTCACGCCTGTGTTCATAGTGTTTATATCCCGCCGTGCCGAATAATTACTAATCACAACACAAAGCGCTACAATAAACAAGCTAACAATAGCGAGGTAACACCTTTGTCATTGAGCAGGGAATATTTTGAGCGGTATCGCATCGCAAAATGCGATGCAAATTAGTACCTGTTGCTACACATTTACAACATCGCTTAGCTGTTTGCTGCGATACATAATTTTGATGTAAAATTCAGTCAATTCACTTATTTTTGAAATATTTTTGATAAAAAGTCGCTAAAAGTTGCAAAATGATTGTCAAATTTAGTAAGGAAGCGAGATGCGCATGCATTGGAGGCTGATTTCCGATATAGCCCATAGACATATATAGCTATAGAGCGCATATCTTCATACCTTCCTTCACTATGGGACAAATGACTGCCGGTGAAGCGAGTTCAGTAAGCGCTCTATAGATCAAAATTCTAAAAGCTAGCAATGCGCGCATGCGTTAGCAGCTTCCTTCTTCTGGTATAATAATAAACTGTTACAGACTTCAGTTTTGAGTTTGGACACCAGTCGGAAACTCGCAATATGTATCACGGGGTATTCACGGTCGTCGATGTATTGCTCGTAACAGACTCTCTTGTAAATCTAAATTCTCCTATATGGGGGTATGGCTACTGATCATTGCCTCGTCATTAGTTAGCGTTATGATAAACTTTAAAAATACAAGTTTATCTTGGCTGATTCTGGTCGATTTAGACAATGTTTGTCTGGTAAACTGAGTTATATCATCGTGAATGCTAAACTCCTGTTAGCGCATCCCCAAATCAAGGTCGACACAGTATAGTTAGCCATGCTACCGCGGCGTATCGCACTTGAATCGCGTAAGCGACAGATTTAGAATGGCATGTCGCCAAGATCGACGCATGTGCGAGAGTGTTCTCGAGTACTCTTCTCCAGTCGGGAACATACTTTCTCGAAAGATTATTGGTTAATAAATATAACTATACAGAGAGCAACCAATGAATCGCAAGGAAACTACTGACAATAAAGAAAATAAGCAAAGTTTTACGCAGTAATTTTAAGAATGACGTAGTAGTATATATATATATATAGCATTTGTAGTAAAACTAGTAACACGTGGCCCGATTGATACACGCTGACCAGTAAAACTTTTTATCATTCACTATTTAAGCCAAAGAAAACAACCATTAGTAATTTTTAAATAAAAATTGTTAACTCTTTCAACTGAAGTCATAGTATCGCAGAAACTCAATTTCATCTTAATAAGCTGTTGAATATGTTGCAAGTTTTTAAGCTCACAGCTGCCATATCCTGCAACAGCTTCCAGTTAAGCACTAACACTATTCAGCCTTCTTACATTGTATTGAATGATGTGTACCTTGTTTAGCCTACCAGTTCAAAGGGATATGTGATGTAGGTTGGTAAGTGACAAAATATATGTTAACCCTAGTCAATGAAATCACAGTATTCATTAATGATTTTTTTGAAAATAATTTCACTGGGATGTGTTGCTGCCTTAAGCAGCAACAGCTTCCAATCAATGTAATTGCCAAATCTGCCAATACGTATTATTTTAGGCTTTCTATACTCCCTGACCTTGGCCAGAGCCAGTACATGCATATTCTGAATCGGCCATATGTTATACATATGTTATGCATTCCATAGGGAAAACGTTTTGCGAAATCGGAAAATTATACTTTTCGGTTGTTTTCGGATTCACTTGCTCATAGCGTGTGTAGACGAAAAAAGCTGTTTTTGATCATACAAACATGTTTTGAATTGTTTCCCCGTTGGAACACCAACCAATTTCAACACAGTTTCTTTGCTATGCAAGTGCTATGAACTGCTATGCATTATTCGATTTGTTTAGCAGTGACTGCTCCACAATTTTTTTCCAACAAAATATTCCCTGTTGATAAAACCAGAGTTACTCCGTCGAATCGCCATATAATTTTCTTTCTTTCGCTGCAGACTCTGAGTCTGTCGTGAAATGCGAAGTATATACTTAGTTGCAGAGTGTTAGGCAATCTGTGAACATAATTCTTTTTAATTCTAGGGTTAGCCATTTTAGGGGGTGTAATAATTTTTCCTTTTTGATTCGGTTGTCATGTCAAATTAAAAAGCAACAGCATTCCAGGTTGTTTGATTTTGAACTGTGCGTTCGGTTGATTACTCTTAAATGTAAATCGTACATTCTGAAAGCAACTATAAACTGCTCTATAGGACGAGTTTACGCCGTTACACTCGTACCTACTCAAAGCTCCCGTCCTATGTATGTGGATTGCCCAGGATCTCCCCGGGTACTAATATTAATGTCTTCGCGTTACTCCGATAATGACCTAAACTCGTCCTACAAAGGGAGACTATAAGCGGAAGCTGATACAACATGTAATTTATATTTTTTCTCGGCGACATTATCTCAAATTTTTATGAAATAAATAATGTTTATTAAACTATACGCAATATTTAGGTGGTCCCAATTAATAATTTGACTCCCGCGATGATGGATATAAGGTATACATTAAGCATAGACGTAGGATGGTAAGAATTTGGCGCATGAAAATTTGTTCTAATTTCGTGCTATTTTTGTATCATTTATTTCAACTTTTTCTTTTAACAAGTCATGTTACCCCGGTTTATACTTTTGGGAATTTGGACCTACGATTTAATCGAAAATCATGATTTTTTATTATAAAATCGATCGCGATGTTTCAAAGCAAAAATCGTGCAAGCCTAACTAGCATTCTCAACTTTCTCGATACGCCGACACTAATAGGAATAATTAATCATTAAAATTTGGTGACATGACAATTTGTTACAGCTCCATATAAACAGATTTAAAGGATAACTAATCCCAGTCATAGAGGCTCCAGCTATAGTTTGGCAAAGTGGTATAAAAGCAATCCTACAGGTAAACTGTTGAATATTTTGAAACCAATTTGATTGGAAGTTGTTTCTGCCATAGGCAGCAACAACTTCCAGTCAAATTAGTTTCAAAATATTCAATGGGATGAGCATTACATAATAAAGAATGTGATGCATTGGAGCTTACATGACATCACACACAATAGCTTGAGACAAAATGGTGTCAATCACTGTTCAACATTTACTCGATATTACAAAACAGATAATTGCGATACAGATCAGGGAATGTGACAGGATATGAATGATACAGAATCTATAAACTATATTCTATCGGTGCAATACAACATTTGAGATGAGATTAGCATCGTTTTAAGCTGCACATAAATGGATGAACTTGTCCTTCTATGTCATGGGTAAAAATTGAGTATACATGTAATAATGATATGTAACAAGGATAACAATGATAATGGCAATACCACTGAATAATTAATAACACCACCACGAAATACGAGTGGCCCGCCCCCTCCCACACCCTTTATGCTCTGTCAATTGTCATAAGTCACGTCTCCACATATAATTTGTTTAAATATCAAAGTAATCCATACATGTCGCATGTATTATATTGTATTCTATGCTGTATGTAATATAAAATATATAAATACTATAAATATAATATTAGAAATACTCTATGTCTAGGGTCCACCACATCACAGGCCTTGCCTAGTTGCCGTTGGTGGAAGTCTGTTTTGAATTATTAATTATTTATCTTATATAGAAATAATTAATCTTGAATCTTACCTATTCCATTTTATTATAGGCCTTGTAAACCTATTTGATATTAGAGATAAATACTTTGTATATAATGGTATGTCATTGTTTCGTGTGCAGTTATGTCATGGATAAAAAACAATGTTTTATTTTTGTGAAGTCACCTCTAAACATGCTCGAACAAAAAGTATCATATTGTATTTACTGCCTCTCGGAATAGAGGTATCATACCCACTCCACTGGCGGTAATCCTCCACTCACGGCAGAGCTCCACTCGAGGCAGTGAGATAATTCACCTATTCCTGTCAATGCAAGGGAAACAACTCCGTACAGCGTAATTTGATCACTATCGCCCCCTGGTCTTTGGTTTTCCCTCTCACATAGTGTATCTCCTATAGCGACCCCAGGTTTTGGTCTCACCCATACGTTGCCAAACCCCCACCCACCAACCCCAGGTGAAGATACGTTCCTACACCCATGGTCATAGCCACTCTACGGCTATTTAACTCCAAAGTAATATTTATTCAGTAATAAGTATACAATCGTGATTTTTAGGGTTAACTTGGGCGAAACAGTACCTTAGTGCATGGGCCCAGGCCTTAGATTGTGTTTCTGCTTCTGCCATTTAGTAGCCACCATCAACAGGTTGATTATTATGCTACTGTAGAGAGCGCACGGCAACAGTAAAAACAGGGGGTTTTGGTTTTGAATTTTTTTTTTTTAAATAAGGTTCCATACGCTTACTGTGTGAGACTTGAGACCGAGGTCGGACCGACTGACTGACCAACCGATTGACCCATCCACCAACCGACCGACTGACCAACCGACCACCGAGTTTGGACCGACCGCCCCACCGACCAACTCACCTACCCACCCAATCAGCGACCGACCAACCGAGGTCGGACAGACCTACCGACCAGCCCACCCACCCAAATCAACTGACCCACCCACCGACTGAGGTCAGACTGACCGACTGACCAGCCAAACCCCCGACCGACCCAACAACCAACTGATCCACCAACTGACCCACTGACTGATCAACCGACCGACCAAGGTCGGACCGATCGACCGACTGATCAAACCACTGACCGACCCAACGACCGATCAACTGATCCACCCACCCACCGATCGATCAACCGAGGTCGGACTGACCGACCGACCAACTCACCCACCCACCTAACGACCGAGGTCAGAGCGACCAACCAACCAACTCACTCACCCAAACATCGACCGACAAACCGACACACCCACCGACCGACCGACAAATCCACCCACCGACTGACCGTCCAACCCACGAGTCAGACCGACTGAGGTCGGACCCACCGGCAGAGGTCGGACTGACGCATGCACTGACCAACCCACCGACAAACCAACCGACCACACACCCATTAATTCACTGAATCACATAGTCACTGAATCACTCACTGAATAATTCACGTAATTTTCCACTCACCCACTTCCGTCACCCACCCACCCTCACACACCCACGGATGTAAAATGAGAATGAGTGCAGCATAAATAATAGAATATTTTATCTAACCAACAAAACTGACGCCTTTACTTTCCAGTTTAATTTAATCATCCCAGGGCTCGAATTTGCTCGGGACGAAATTGCGTGATTTTCGAGGTGAAAAGTTGTGTACTACATC
This sequence comes from Chaetoderma sp. LZ-2023a, assembly GCA_034401795.1. Classification (NCBI taxonomy): domain Eukaryota; kingdom Metazoa; phylum Mollusca; class Caudofoveata; order Chaetodermatida; family Chaetodermatidae; genus Chaetoderma; species Chaetoderma sp. LZ-2023a. The sequence goes on from CM067365.1 coordinate 2,379,739, forward strand.
ATCACTGTTTTTGCAATGGCTGTTCGCTTGAAATTCGATAAAATTCGTCAACAATGAGCTAAAAAGTTAAATAATGTGAGATATAGGACATATTTAACATGATTTAAGGTGCGAGCGAATGGATACGTGAATTATACGAAGCAATAACCGGGGTTTGTGTCAAATATTGTAGCTAAGGTCGATTAAGAGGCGCGCTACCAAGCGGTGGCGGAGTTCTCCAACTTTCGAACATACTAATTGCTCTGACTCTCCCTAGCCCGTCAGTCTGTCCAAATATCTGTCACAGGGGCGGGTTGAGTCAGAGCAGACTCGGACTAGGAATGGCGCAGGTTTTTACCTTGTAACCTTGAATGGCTTGATCACATGCCTGAACGTGGTATCGAACCTGGCTCCTTGGCTTGGAATTCCAAGCATGTGCGGCACAGTGACAGTGGTCTTGCCAACAGAGCCAATGCGCTCGTTCATTCAGAGAAACTGTTTTATTCGACCATGTTTTCGAAAACTGGTAACGAATGATTGAATAGGTTGGGGTTTTTTTAATATAGCAATCATGTCATGTTAGCTGTTGATTAATAAAGTAAACATTACAAGAATTTTGTCTTTGATTTTGATGACATATTTATACTTATAGTGAACTCATATGCACACAAATAAACCGAATTTCCCGCTGTCTTTTACTTTTCTTGAAACCAATAACAATATTGTAGAGCGCCCGGTGACTTACTCGCTGGCGTCCTGGTGACCGCTCAATATGGAAAACGTTGCAGACCGCACTGAGAGATTCAAAGACCGGGAAAAGGTTTCTCCTATTTGTGACAGCATGATTGTACCATGGGCAATAATTACTGTGTTATAATTGAAGCTTGCAAAGGGCAGTGTAGTGAACGGCGCCGAAGACTGATGTTGTCCCCATCGACAGTGGTGATTCTTGGTGGACAACTCATCAGATCTGCAGGACCACGCCGAAAAGTGGTAATCAAACTCTATGCTATGTATTGTGTATAGCATTTAACTTTTAGACCACAGGCTAGTGGGGCTTTACCTGGTGCGCCGCACGAGCTATGCGGTGCATCATGTACTGTGTACACGGAAGATGCACATGCATCATTATTTAGCTTTCAACTGTAGCCCTTCTTTACTACAAGGCAGCTTCCAACTTCCGCTACAGTATGAAACTTTTTGTCATACTGCTTAAATTAATATGACTATCTAGTGGACATCTGCAACCGCAATCGTTCTTCTTCACTGTCTTTGAGAGTGGGCCGCATCAACAGTTCGCCTTCGGATATCTACCCACCCAGCAGGCACGCGACGTTGTTTCAACGTTGAATCCACATTGAAATCACATCATGACATGCTTTCAAGGTGGATTCAATGTTTGAAACAGTGTCATGTGCCTGCTGGGCAGCAGCTTCAGAATCAAGCCATCTCGCATTCCTCATCTAGGACATATCATCTACTGTGATCTATGAACTTTTTCCGTACCTATGACTAATATGTACTCATTTAACTGTATATTCGTATTATTGCATTCTTTCATTTATAGGTACTGATGACTAATAGGTACCGACGGCGTTTTATAGTTTATCTTTTCACTGTATATATTATCCTTGTTTTGTGCTGATGACTAAAAAGCACTGCAAGGTCATGTAACCTTAGTTATTGTCAATATTGTGATAGTTAGTTATGTATATGGCAGCAGCCATCCTAGTTACTTGGTTTGTTTATTTTATATAAAATACTAGGACCGCAGTATACTAGGCTACACTATATAGCAACATAAAACGGGATCATCTCTCCCCCCCCCCCCACCCAGCATCACTTGTTCACTGAGGTCACAGTTCAGGTTCTCATTAAGCGAACCTGACATGAGATCGACTAAACCTGGCTATTCTAGCTCGATAGGATAGGTTTAGAAGTAGTTAGGAATGGTCGCTCATTAGGAGGCATTTGTGTAAGCCTCTTTTCCGGATGTAGCGGAAATGTAACACCGCACACAGACTAGGTGGTATGAATTGGCCGTATACCTTATGGCCTCATTATTAATATATAAGCGATTGTTTCTTTCTACATTCCTCCAGCCGCAAGGCTTATAATTGTCTGGACCTCCCTTCGACACATTGGTGCAATCCGACTCTGGAAACTATTGTGGTTTCCGAGTGGTGAAGACTAAAGTGTTGATTCCGCATGTGCTCCCTCTGTATCTTCGGATACCAGTTAGTATAACAATCCATGCCAAAGTAGGAAGCACTGTGAAAACATTATATTATTTTACCTGGCCAGCAGTGCATCTCTGGGCTTTCTTAACATAACCCTAAAGACAGGTAAAATGTTAGTCCCTGGGATCAGGTCCCATATGATCTGCCCCCAGGACACCAGGTGATGGACGGGACACAAGTCTCCCTCTAACTCTTCGCAGTGACTGGGTGCAGTCTTGGAACCCACCACGCCCTCATGGAAAGGTCACTATAGTTGGATATCCATCTCCTTATCCGCACCGTAAAAGTATATATGCGCTTTTCAAAAGCTTTTGTAAATATGTCTTATCATAGTGATGTTGTATGTGGTGCGCACTGTGACATTCTGCTGACTGTCTTTCTGAGGGGGATGCCCCGTAAGGTGACCTTATGGAAACCGAGCATTTCCGCCGGTCAGTCATGTATTTAAAAGATAGGTAGAACTACTTGCCACTTGCGGCCAAAGCATGGAACATGGACCTAACAACTAAAGGTTAGTTTATGGTGTAGCAGAAGGACTGCATAAATTAAGCGGCAACTACCAATGCAGTATCTTTAATCTAATAAGATGACAGTGTTGAATTCTCTGGAAATCATCCACCCCATCTTCACGTAATGCAGCATGCATCATGATAGCATACAGTTTCACAAGGTTAAGCCACACTACACACTTAGCATATGTTTGAACAAGAGAGTGGCCCTTTTTGCCAACTCTTTTCCACCTCTTCGGCTATATTTACTATATATGTTCTCCCAAATTGAGTAATGGACCGTCATACCGGTGACATGAAAAGCCGGGACGAGATGGTGTGGTTCAATCTCGGCAGCAATGGTCGCATGGCCCCACTGGAACGTTATCGTTCCACCGGCTCTAGAAGTCAGTCTTTGTACATTCCGGAGTCGTGAAACACGATCCGTAACCCCGAGAACCAACACTAACCAGCTAGTCCACGCATCATGTACATGCGGTGCAGCAGAACAGAATATTCGGACAGATCGCCACACACCCACCCCGGAGGCTACAGTTCCACAAGATCTCTCCTGAGTGGACAGTATGGTAGAGTTGGTAGGTTTATGAGCTTCAGTCTTTCTTCATAGGTTCTGTTATATAATCCTCATATGAGTTTAGGTGCTCTACACTGGACGTATTCTATGGCCATTATTTGTCTTTTTAGATGTGGGTTCCATATTTGATTAGCATATTCTAGATGAGGTCTTACGAGCACAGTGTATAGAATCCTGAATGCATCGAAGTCTAGAAACTCCATAGTTTTTTAATTAGCCTTGTTTATTTTCTCGTTAATGTGTGCGTCAAAGGAGAGATTGTCATCTATGGCTAGTCCTATGTCCTTTTCCTGGTGTATTGCATCCATATTGGTTGAGCTGTTTTTCTGAGTTGGTATGTTTTTTTGTGAACAGTGGGAGTTTCCGATTCGCATTACCTTACATTTATCTGGGTGAAAGTATAAAAGCCATTTCTGTGTCCATTCTTGAACGCGATAGATATCTTCTTGGTGTCGTCGTTGTTAGTTATTGCTCTGAATGCTTTAATGTCATCTGCAAAGAGGTATACTGATGTACTGCTATTGGTCACATTTGGTAAATCATTTATGTAGAGGACAAATAGCAATGGACACCGGACTGAACCCTCTGGGATACTGCTTGTCACCGCTTTCCAATTTGAGACTTTTCCGTTAACTATTACTCGTTGTTTTCTTCCAATAATAAATTGGTGATCTAGTTTAAGTACAGTATAGTGATAAGTTGCATTTTTGTAGTTTGTGTATTAACCGTCGGTGTGGAACTTTGTCAAATGCCTTTATAAAGTCACAGTATAGAATATCAACACATTCACCGTTATCCAAGATTTCTGTGCAGGGATCGAATACATGGAGCAGCTGGAGAACTGTTGATCCTCCACTAATGAATCCATACTGTTCATCATCATCATCATCATCATGGATCTCAGGACACAAGCCTATGACTTTTTAGGTCCCTGTTGTGGTAGTTGTTATACAAACTTTGTTCCGGCTTTCAGCGTGGTGGAATATGGCAATTCTGTCTGTACACTGTACAAGATTTTTAACTATTCTACATGTGTATTTACATATCCACAATTATTTACTATAATACTATTACATTTTTAATAGTTTTTGTACTGCACATAATATTGCATTGCACATAGTTTGCCACATGATAAAAAATCTGTAATTTGGTGCTGTTCTAATTTATGTAGTTTAGAATTTATTTTCATAAAAGGTTTATACGGTTTTGGCATGCATTCTTTATACGTTCCGATTTGCATGTATATTGGTTGTTACTCTGTTGTAGTATTACTCATAGTGGCTGCAAATAATTAAAAGAGAGATAGTCATCCCTAGTCAATGATGTACATTATTTCACCGAAGTTCTGGTCAAGTTGCAGTTTGAAGATCTTCAGTGTGTTTGCATTTACGGTACTTGTTGGCAGGGAATTCCAGTGTGTGACAATCCTGTTAGAGAAAAAGTTCTTACGTATGGGTTTATTACTATGATGGTTATCTAATTTCAAGCTATGACCACGTGTGGACTCCATATGTGATTTCTGTAACAGCTGTCCAGCGTCAATATTGTAGCAGCCATGCATAATTTTATATGTGTCTATTAAATCTCCTGTGAACCATCTGTATTTGAGAGACATCAGGTTTTGAGTTTTTAGCCGGTCTCCATAGCTGAGTTCTTTTAACTGCAGGACAAGTTTGGTTGCTTTTAGTTGGGCACTTTCTAGTTTTCTTGACTAGCGTAATAGGTAAGGTGACCATACAGCATTACAGTTCTAGTATTCTAGTATTGATCTTATTAGTGTTTTAAATAGGGTAGTTAAAATGGTTCCATCTATATATGTGAATGACCGCTTAATCACCCCTAGTATTATGTTGGCTTTGTTAACCACTGTGTTGATATGCTAAAGCTTGGTGTCGATAAGTACCCCAAAGTCTTTTTCATTGTCCGTAGCTGAGATTTGAGGATGGGTCTCATCGTCAGTCATAAAATTCTGCATCTTAGGGTTATTACTACCGAGATGTAATACATGGATCTTTGTGGAATTTAACTAACAATCTGTTGAGTCTGGCAGGTCATAGATAAATATTAGGAGCAACACTGGCCCGAGTACACTCCCTTGGGGTACCCCACTTATTACCGCTATCCATGCTGATTTGGCATTATTTACATTACTTACTCTGTTTTCTATTAGACAAGAAACTTTTGATCCAGTTCACTAATTTCACTCCGATACCATAAGCCCTGAGTTTCACTAGCAGTCGTTCATGTGCAACAGTATCAAACGTGCCTTGTAGATTGATTACTGAACAACCGTTGCTCCTTCATGTGCTGGATGATCTTTTCACGAATGATGTATTCCAGAATCTTGCATACTATACATGTTAGGCTAATGGGTTGGTAATTGCTCACTCAAGGAGAGACTCATTCATAGCATGATTTTGTTCATTCAGGGCCTGGTTTTGTGCCTGAAGTTGCGCCATCAGTTCTCTGTAGTTTTGCAGAAGCTGCACTCGTCTCTGTAAATTGGATACGAGATGGTCCTCATTAGCTGCCACATCCTGCGTGAGTTAGCATGATTTGGCCCGGAAAGACTTAGAATATCTATCAGCTAGTTGCTGCTAGAATTGCTAAGTGCCAAGCGTAACTTCCAAACCCATTTGACAGATTTGTGTCAAATTTGACTATGTCCTACACAGCATGTTTCTAGCGTTTGTCAGCATTATTTGAAATATATTTTTCTATGTCCTGCAAGGCGTTGCTTGTGTTTGCTTACCAGGCGTTAATGGTTGCGTCATAAGACGGTTGATAAAATAAAGTAGTCTGAAATGGTCTAAGTAACTTGTACAACTTCAAACAACTAAACAGAAATAAATAAATAACTATTCGGAGGTTTGATCTAGCACTACTGGGCGTATTTGTCTGAAATTTAACAGAGTCCAAATGACTAAGCACAAGGCGATGTGGACTTTGTTATTCTAAGACGAACCTCTGAAATCTAATCAGAGTCTTGGCGTGTGCCGCATAGAATGCACATAGTAGTGGGTGGGAATGTTACAAATTGTATTCACTACGCTGCTGGGAAGGCACAATGTAGGATAAGAATAAGATACACAATGGCACTGTAACTTGTTAATTTATAGAATTTTGTCATGTTCAGTACTGAATTGAGCCTTGTGATTTATAATAAAACACAAGTGCGAACGTAAACAAATCACTACGTTAGCATTGGTGGGGTAGTATGGAAACGTCATCTAAGATTGCTGCTGTAAGTACCCACGCTCAACCACTGCAAAATTTCAGAGTTTGTGTGTTATGCTTGAAGCATTGACACCGCCGTCATCGTAGTGTGGGTGGTTAGCGTCAGTACACAAACCCATAGTTTCACAGGCTTGTTGCAGGCGTTTGGAGAATAGACTAAGTTTGTAGCTGGTGCAAGGAGTGTCAATGCATCACATATAATAGACTATGTTCGCACAGATGCATAAGGAACTGGTAGAGCCCACTATGGGATGCCAACCAAGTCTGATAGCTGGCGTCAGGAAAGCCTAATGCCACAGGAATAGTTAGTGTTCGAGCGGTAATCCATACACTAGGGCATTGTTGGCACACTATTGGCTCTCTTCCACCAGTATGGAGAGCGTGTTGTGAGGTGTGTGCTCAGCCTGAGCCATATGAACGAACTAGCGGTTTTTATGGCTGCAGCTCCTTATAAAGGGCTAGTGACGAGAAGGCTTTCTATATGCTTATCTTGCGCATGCGTGTTAGTCTCCGGTATACGATTTATCTATTTGTTCATTGGTTGTAATTAGTCGTGCATGCTCTAAGTCTCAGACCCGAGTCCTTAGCTTGGCCTAGCGAGTCTGGACTCACTTAAGCTTGATGTTTACAAAACAATGCACCATTTTAATATAAAATGTTGCTCTTTTAGGTGAAAGTTTATTTCGTTTTGAAGCAAGATATACTTTAACTTGTATCCCTGAATATCCGAATTTGTGCACCCAGTAATGGTTTACACAAATTCAACGTAATCACTTCATATAGATTAGGTTTCTATCGGTCATTAGCGCAACACGTCATAATTAATGTTATTACCAGAGTCCGCTAATCTAGTTACCCACAAGTTGGTTAAGAATCGAAGTGATTACACCGATATCTGAGACCTTTTAGTAGTGTATAAGTTAGCAATATTTCTATCATTCATAACACATCTCTGATTGATTTTATAATAAATCAGGCCAAATACTATCTTGTGATCCCCCTGTTTATCAGGGTAGTGCTAAACTGGTTAGCCACCCTGTCATCGATTAGTATTTTTTCAGTTTATGCACAGTTCATCGCAGCATTAGTCAGGAGAATAGAAGATTGATATCAAATAAAATAATAATAAGAGTTTATGTACATTTACTAAGAAGGTTGTATGTACAGTGTTCATTTCGCACAACTTTGTGGACAGGTTCAGACTGGTCCACCTTTTCCTTTCTTCCTGCTTGTTTTGAAGAGGTAGTTCAGGGCTCTAGTTCTAAAGTGGTGTACCCTATATCAAAGCCATCGTGATGCAAATTCGATGGCTTCAAGTATAGACGGATTGGACAGATTTCTGAACTCTAGATGTAGCTCTTCTTTGCTAGGATCGAGCGTCAGGCTGAGGAGCAAGTCATCATTGATTTTGCTTTCGAGAAGGCTTTCTATATGTTTTCTGTAGCATGTTGCACTAAGGTCGACATTTTTGCAGCGAAACAGGAAGTGATCTATATTTTCCGGTTCTGAGTGGCATATATTAGATTTGCGACCATTGGTGAATCTCTTTCTTGAACTCTGGAGGGTATAAGTTCCAGTGAGGAGTTTCGCTTTTATGTTAGCTCGTTGGACATCTCGAACATTGGCTGTTTTGGTCCATATGTTGTGTGTTACTCCAATCTTACAGTTGTCCACATTCAGATGTTTCAGAGAGGATTTAGTGTGTGCCTCTTCCTGTAAGGTATTGGTCCAAAAGGAGTTGATATTTGAGCGTACTCGTGTGGTCCAAGCTGCCTTGTCTATAGGACTCTCCAGGAACTGTAATGGACTACCAAGGTTATACTTTTCGAACAACATTGCAACCCATGCAGAACCAGCAGATGCAGATCGACAATTGACTATCAGCTGTCTATTGCTAGATTGCGATGGTAGAACCTTTGGTACGGGCAATAGCAGCAAACAGTGTGAGGCACCACGCCTCGATCCCAGCCTCAAAAGGTCAGGCACCGAGAAGGTATACGACCGAACTTGCACATGATTTTGGGAGATGCTGGATGTATCGCAATGTCGGTCTGTGGAATAGCTCCAGGGCTTTTAGTTCATTCTGATTTATCCATACTGACTCTAAGCCGTGTGCATAACATGGTAAGACATACGTTGTGTATAATTTATATGCCAGTGGAGGAGGAAGGCCGTTTAGTCCATTGAGTCATGCTCCCATGATCATGTATAGGGTACGACGTCCTTTACTGATTCTATCTTGGACAAGAGATGAAATTTGTGAGGTGATATTGATACTTCTGCTGATACCTAGGTGTGTAAACTCATCAGATACTAGAACTGGTACGTTATCAATCTTCCAGTACTGCATGCTGCTCCAGATTTCACTTGGTATGCTTGAGTTAAAAATTGATATAGTTGTCTTCTTAGGATGTGGGTTGTACCTTTCGTAATTTGCATAGTTCTCGACTGTTGATAGATTGAGCTGCATATCACTAAGAGAGTATGTCAGAAGAACAATATCGCCAGCACAAGCGACCCTATCCAGATCTATTGTGCCTATTTTGAAGCCTGAGTTTAGGAGAACAAGTTTGATTAGCAGATCATTTATGTGCACCTTATAGTCATAGGCACTGGTAACATCGCCTTGCCTGACATCTTGTTTGCTTTCGCTGATTTGATTGGGGGATCTTACTCTGGTGGTTAAGTCTTGATATGAGTGTCTTCATTTGGAGCAAGGTTCCACAGAGCCCATAGTTGTGGTACTTTCTGATTAGAGAGGGGGTGGCTGATGGTTTTTCATTGCTTTTCTTAATAACTGGACATCTTCTGTGACAATAGTGTGGTAGTCCTGATCATGTGTCATTGTTCTCTGGATTGGCTCGCTTAGAGAAATGTGTATACATGTCTTTTAAGATGTCCTCTTCACTCGTAATATGGACGTCATCAAGCACAAGTTCAGCCAGACGGTGTACCGGTTGCTTATGCTGTATTGCCACAATGTGATAGAAGAGGTGAGAATAGGTGGAGGCTGCAGTTGAGATCTGATTGTATAATTTCATTCTGGATTCTGTTGCTGCTCTATACTGGATACGGCGTAGGTTTCTATTTCCGGATTTATGCTCTATAGTTGTGCCATGGGAACTGCCAGGTCTTCCAGTTTTTTTCCAAAGGTAGTGGCTATCACGCAAGATCAAAGGTAGTATGAAATATCATCCTGCAATCCCGTTCTTGTGATTTGTCTTATTCTGATGTGGGTACCATGATTTGATAACTGACATTCAACACATTAAAGATCCCTGATAATTAAATCTCTTCCCGTCCTTGTCTTGACTAATCTAAATCTCATTATCAAATATTGTTTATGTACTTGTTCAAATCATTAGTTAAAGTTCCAATCTTTATTTAGATGGTATTTCTATGGTTTAATCATTCAAATCGCTTGCTTACATAATGAACGATACATTTTGTTAGAGCGTTCTGCTATTTCGCGAAACATGTTTGGGGGTGACTCGTGAAAACAAAACATTGCATTTAATCGGTGACATAATTGTATGCAAAGCAATGTCATACATCATAGCCATATATTATGTTATAAGTGTATCGTGCAAAGGATGCACAAAGGATGCTGCGGAGTGCTTTTTAAACACATTTTCCTTCAGTATAAAATCGTTTAGCAATCGCTCTAAGAGTGACATTTTGAAACTATTTCGAATCTCTTACTGAACGTAAGGCTGTAAGGCTAATCAAGTTCGGATTGCTAAAAATAGTCAGTTAGTTCAGTTCAGTTCAGGAGACCCCGCTTCTTCATACAATTTTCCTGAATTTGACACGTTATATATTATTATCCTCCCAGATTCCATAGCGAATATATAGCTGCTTTGCGAAAAATATCACGATTACAACTAATTACACATATTCACATGTAGCTGAACAATTGATTATAGCGGGTACAGACAGGTAGATAGTTCCTTGGCAATAGCAAGGTGATTAGTGTTAATCAGATAAGTCACACAATGACCATTAGCTAGTTCCAGTTTGTAGGTACTAAGTTATAACTCCAAGAAAAGTGAGTAGTGTCTCGGGTGGTTTTAGGGTCTCAGATCCAAGAAATGGAATCAGTTGATGTGGATCTTGTGAAGAAAATCACAACTGCCTTTCTCCATCATCTCTCTTGGATGATCTGTGGTGCCTGTTGAGTATACCGCAGCGTCAAACCAGTCCGGCAAGACTCGAAAGCTGTCGAGTTATTTGTACCAAAGTGTGGATCAGGTGCTCTGCTTGATATTACATGTAGACTGTCTGCAAAATAATGTATAGTCTTGATACATACTTCTGTTATAATTCAGAGTAGAGCCAGCATCTGGTGAACAGGTGAGTGATTTTCAGCTCCTTTACCACACAGTGGACAGGTAGAGTCAATCTGATATTTATTGAACTTCGCTCAGTTGTCTTGCAGTGTGTAGGTGCCTGTCAGTAATTTTGACTGCAGCTTTCTCCACTTTACTCAGATCATCGCAAACAAAGGGCCAAACATGATGCGCTTCAACATGATCAGCACCTAAAACCAAGTCTACTGCAACATCCGCATCCATGTCGGATAAAGACTGGATTTGCTTCAGTTTTTATGCTGTACCTTTTCCAGTTGCATGATATCTGTGTGACTTTGATAGCAACATAATCCATATTGAAGATTTTCGGGTCTTATCTTCTTATTCGAAACGTCATTAACTAATGATCACCGCTATACGGAGAAGACTTATGTAGGTAGGTTGCTGCGACAACCTATCTACTCCAAATACCGGGGATGCGATTACTAGGCTCGCCTCTTCTGATGGTGATGAAGATATTTGTGATTAGTAATCTGGGCCTATCTGACTTTCGAAGATGCTCAGGTAAGGCAAGGAGTGTGTTCCTTGCTTCTGAAGTATATTACACAAACTCAACTCGGATCTATACTTGATTAAATACGAGATAATTTATTCGCTACACTACTACTGATATAACAGAGACGACTTTTACTGTCGTAATTTAAAATGATACTCTCTACAATTTATGAAATGATTTACTTTAATTACTTATCTAATGCTACTCTATCAAATCTTATTTCTAACTGAGACGAATTACTCCCAACCTAAATTGATGTGCTATTCGACTATCTAGCTTATTCACGGAACAAGACTGTTACGGAATCACTGATGGTGAAGATTAAAGATTCAGTAGACAAAGTGCCTATTATATACCCTACACATTTTCCTAACTTCTATACATATTACGATATATAGATCTATATATATCGTAATACATAATTTCTGTTCCTCTCATCCTTCTAGGTAGTTATAACCACAGTTTGATTGGCCCGCAGCTTTCTTGCCTCCAATCAACATCTGCTTATCTCTTCCTAGAATATTGTACCTATTCTCTTTTGGTCGTTCTGACCAATCCCTGTTCGCCTATCTCTCGATCAACTTTTAAACTCCGTTCCTTTGGTTTCTCTGCCACAGAGTTTGAGTCGATGCTCATTGATTATGACGTCATCCTGACTAATCAAACTCTGGGCTTCTCTTCTCGGGAGATACTACCAAACAGGGTCAAAGCGGTGTTGGCTGGTTCTGCTTTGATGCGATCTGTCAGCTAACTAACAACATTACGGTATGTGTTGTTGTAGCATGCCTTCCTTCGATTGACATATAGTTGATATACAAATTTCGATTATGTTACTAATTCCTACAGGACGCTACAATGCCTCTGTCCTGTCCCTTGCCTATCTTGGATAAGCCTGTAGGAAGCGAACGTTAATAAGCACATGAGCTGTATGATCTCATTGCCAGCTGGTGTTGTTGTACTTGCTTAAGGGAGTCGGAATGCCGACCGTCAACAACTAACCGTCCGTCTGTTTCCTATAATTTCTCTCGATTCCCATCGATTCGTATCTATTCTTATCACTCTATTATTTACTAAACTAACGGCCGAAACGACAGCTGAATATTATAAAAGTGTGTGCCGATCCCACAGCAACAACTTTTATCTTCAACTATTGACAGATATCATCAACCCAGAACCGTCGGTCCTATTCCAATCTATTCCAGCTTCTAACTTATTGTGATGAATCTACTGTTACAGTTTCAATCTGGTTCCTATTCTATTTCTGCGAAACCTATTCTATTTCCGCGAAACTGTATCCTAGCATCAGCACTGGCTGAAGTCATCCAGTGCATCTTCCTATATATACCTAACTACTATGAGGCTTATTCAGTCCTTAGCTCACCTGGTATTTTCAAACATAAATTTCACTGAGGTCTTACTCGCAAATATAAGACGTCCAACGGGGTCATGACTTCCCATAAGACGATCCGATATCTACACATGCCCCTCAACCGAAGTTAATTAACCATCTCTTAAGGCCTTAAGAGACCGTTAATTAACTCGTTGTACTCTATCAACAACAAAACCACACTATACCAGGGCTATCCCGACTTAACAATGCACTCACCTAATAACCTAGAATGATGATACTCACGCTAGAATGAATCGTAAACAAAATAAAATAAACATAAAACAATCAAAACGAACCATAAAAAAAAAAAAAATGACAAAGTAAAAACAATATATCACCCTTAATCCTACAAGATAATCATTACAGGTCATGAACAATTCCTACACATTATAATATACTAAAATAAATGAGTCATAATACTAAAGTCTGTGTAAGAGTTAATATGACGAAAGAATCCACAATATTCCTGCTCACTGTTAGGAACTATGAATCCATAAAGTACAAATAAAATAAATATGGCACTATAATAAGTTAGTGCTATAGTGACAAATCCTCATACGATACACGAATGTTAGGACTGTCAATCACCACGTCTACCCAGTCGTCAGCCGTCGGGTCGATCTCAGTCCTGGCAACAGCGTTAGGCGACGACCCGGCTGACATCCTCAGCGGCTCCGGTAGGGCTGCAGGTCTCCGGGGCCTTTGAGGGTGAATAGTCCGTGGCGCACTGCTATGGGCCGCATGTGGCTTGCATTTAATCCATATCCACATGCGTGAAAGAATACCACACCTCCACATTATCAACACAACGACGAGCACTACGACGAAGGAGCCGGTTGAATGCGATACAAACGATCGTACCCCCATGCCATCGACCATCGCTGGGTCGACCGCAGATAAGGGTGCTAGTGGCACGTACTTAGACTTATGCAAATGGTCCCACTCCTGCATACTCAACTGATTAACTATCATTGACTGGTTTAGTACTCCGGCCACATCCAATCGTGGTGTATCAATGGCCAGACTGATTCGAGTGTAAGTCCGACTATAAGACTGTACCGGCTCAAATCGCCAACCCTTGCCACTATAATCACACTCTCCCGACATTAGGGCAAACACACCATTCTTAACTACACACCGGTCCGTCAGTCGTCCGCCGCAGTGTACTTCGACAGTTTCTCCGAACGTTTGCAAAACTACGCCTATTTTCTTGTTGGCAAATACCTTACTAGATGTTTCGTTGGACTCAGTCAATCTAATATTACAGGTACTATCCGTGGTATTTGTTAGCAGACTTACGATGCACGGTACGTGGGTCTTATCGACCCGTAACTGTCCGTGACATACTCGAGGTTTACTACCTTGGCACTCAGAGGGTGTAAAATACCAACCCGTCTTAGTGTCAAGCCCAATACTGGTTCTAGCTATTAATACCTGCATATAGTAACCCACCGTGACCAATGGTTCGGGCCACGAATGCAACCCATATTCTATATACTGTCCTCCGTCGATCAAAGGTAATGTAGCTACATAATGCAGTCTTTCGTCGTCCTTCCACAGGGGTACACTACTACGTTTCTGTAGTACCATTGGTAGGGACGTATTAATCGGTTGCCTACGCTGACCTGTTTAGCCACCTCGGCCAGGTCCATAGGGCTAAATAACTCCTCTGTCAATCTACCCAGCTCGAGCGAGGCTGTTTGCCGATGGAACTGAGCTGCAGCCTTCTGGTAACTCGTTACCACATTTTCGGCTGCATCGACGAGGTGCCCAAGACGTACTAATGCGTACAGTTCTGCTTGACGCGTTGCCTGTATTTTGAAAAGTCGGCTCACATTGCCGGTTAACTCTACCAAGCTGTCCGCAACGTTGTTAATTCTATCCACATTGGTGTCTATTGCCTTAAAAGCAAGTTTCACGTGTGATGCTAATTTGTTAGAGAAATGGACTAATCTATTTACATTCCTCATTGCTTTCTTCACTACATCCCGGATCGCATCTATGTCGCCGGAGGTAGCAGTCCCGAATAAAGAAGATGCAATGTCACCCACAAAGTTAAAGAGTCCCCGCCTCACCCTCCTAGGGTTGCGGTGTTGCATGGTTTGTTGTGTACTGACGGCAACATTTCTTATACCGTTTATCCTACGTTGTAGCCCTAGAATATCATTGCTGCTCAATGAAGTCTTTAGACTGATATCCGCAACAAGCACACAACTTTTTACCAGCTGGTTAAGAAATTCAGCAGGTAGATACGGATGGTCTATGGACACTACCACCATCCATTCAGCTCGTATCAAGGATATTTTCTGGTGATCGGTTATCATAACACCATTCGGTAATCTATGAATACTAGAATTTCGGCAGACACTATGTACTATTCCTACTACTATCATCATCATACATAGCCGTAATGTATACATGATTGCTAGACTGATGCTATGCTACTCGTACAGTGACTAGGCAGATATTAACTTTACCTCTGGCTACGTCGCCTTATAACTGCATCTATACGACTGATGAAATCATCGTATCGAGCACGGCCAAACGCGCCAATCCTGAGTCTCTTAGGGTCTGAGTAGACGTCAGGAGCGAGACTGCGCTTGCGCAGAAAGTAGGGATGAGATGGAAGCATTTCCATTGGCTCATTGGCAGGCTTGGGTACATCCTCCGAGGTGTCCATCATAACGGTACGATGAGTCTCCGTGGTTTTCGGTGACCCATAGTTTCGATCGACACTCCTACCAGGTTGATCTATATTTACATCAACCCCCTTACCCACCTTGCGCATCGTTGGCTCTTCATCAGAAGCTGGTCGCTTCCTACGAGCCCTCTTACTCGATGTCGCATTGGAGTCGGTTACCGGCAAAGGTTTGGACTCGGGTATTACCACTCAAGGGTGATGGCTGGCTTCCGTACCTTTAGCAGGGTTACGAATAGGGCATGGTCTGACCTTGTCCCAACACATCTCTGAGTCAACTACACGTAGCTTAGATATATTAAGTACGCGTACTTTCCCAGATCTCTGATGTCGGACATGAGCTACGGGACCATTGATCTTAAAGATCTCGTACTCAGGGTCGCTGCGAGAGGTCAATTTCATCCTCTCCTCAGCCTTTACAACCACTGAATCGTCCACCTTAAATTCACCAGCGTTTGCACGCTTGTTAATTTGTTCTCGGTGAACTTCTCGCGACTTAGCCATTTCTCCACGAGCGCGCAGCAAGGCATTATTAAGACATGTAAGTCTTTCGCCAAGATCCTGCGTGGCATCCAGTGGGATGGTTAACGGAAGTCTTGCACGACGACCATACGTCAGAGAAAATGGCGTATATCCGGTCGTGGAGTGACGAGAACTGCGGTATGCTGTTAAAGCCGCGCCCAATTCGTCCTCCCATGCACGAGATTCATTATTAACACCTTTCTGGATTAGCTCCTTGAGCGTATGATTGAACCTCTCGGTACGTCCATTTGTTTGCGGATGGTATGGACTCGATCATCTATGATCGATACCGTGTTCTTTAAATCGTTCCTCCAGACTATTTGAACAGAATTCTTTCCCTTGATCCGTTATCAGGATCTCCGGGACCCCATGACGAGCGACGTACTCGTTGAAAAACCTGTCTTCAACGTTCTGAGATGTCTTGGCAGCAATCGGATATGCTTCTGCCCACGCAGAACAGTGATCGATTATCATCATGATATACACATTACCTCTGCTTGACTCTAACAGTGGACCGATAAAATCCATACCAATTATCTGACTCGGATAATTAGCCATGGGCATCTCACTGTATTGAGGCCGTGTAGTGATGGGTCGGTTGACCTGGCACGTTGTACACGTTTCAAGCATACGAACCACATCTTTCCTTAAAGACGTCCACACAAAAGAATCTCTTACCATACCGATGGTCTTTTTCAGACCTTGGTGACCGGCTCTCTCGTGAGCCTTCCGGCGCACTTTCTCACGGAACAGGGTAGGTAATACGATTCTGGGATACTCGGTGTCCAACGCTGAGGGTGTCACTAAGGAATGCAAAATACCGTTTTTGACCATATACTCCTCCGGTGTGTTCTTGAACAACTCCGGGTATTCTTTGGTCTGCTCGGTACGCAATCCGTCGTATGGTATGTCATAAACCTCTAGAGGGACATGCGGTAACGCACCTTCGTCTACCTCGGGTATGACATAATCGCCCGTGTCTAACGTGGCGACTTCCACAGGACGACGTAATCTGGACAGCATGTCCGCTCGAATGTTCTTCGAGCCTTGGATGTATTCAATCTTACACCCATACTCAGCAATCAGCACGGCCCAGCGCTGCACCTTCGTGTTCTTCACTTCACCCACAAACAAACTCTTTAGGGGTTTGTGGTCAGTGTACACGGTGAACTGCGCGACAAATAGATATGGACGGAGCTTCTTCAATGCATAGATCACAGCGTAAGCCTCCTTCTCTATTACGGGCCAATTAAGCTGACTATCTTTAAGAGTAGAGCTTACGTATTGAATTACTCGCTCTATACCCTTATCATCGTCTTGTACCAATATAGCACCAATAGCATAACTAGACGCGTCTGTGTATAACTTATAAGGGGCATTTAAATTTGGATATGTGAGAACCGTCTCACTGCACAGCAAGTTCTGTAATTTCTTGAACGCTTGCTGTTCATCCTTACCCCACTCAAAACGCTTATACTTCTTTGTTACTTCTATTAAAGGCTTGGCAATTTCTTCATAGCCTTGCACACAGGATCGGTAATATCCAGTAGCTCCAAGCAAACTTCTTACTTCACCCACATCACGTGGCAGTGACATTTCCCTAATGACATTGACCTTCTGAGCCTGAGGAGCTACTCCTTGTGCAGAAATGCGATATCCTTACAAGTCCACTGACTTACTGGCGAAATCACACTTCTTTTTCTTAACTTGCAAATTATATTCTCTAATCTTGCGCATGACCTTACGCAAGTGCTGTGCATGTTCTGTCGGATTTCGTGAATATACGACTATATCGTCGACAAAAACGTGCACATATTTTCCTACAAATTCCCGGAAAATGTCATTCATTGCCCTTTGAAATACGGCACCTGAGTTGCAAAAACTGAACGGCATACGAATCCATTCGTACAAACCTTCGCTACAGACGAACGCTGTCTTCTCTATGTCTTGGCTGTCCATTGGTATCTGCCAATATCCAGACTTCCAAGTCCATAGTAGAAAAGATTGTTGCGCCTCGCATCGAATCAAAAATGTCAGAGATATTCGGTAGCGGGTAACTGTCCTTACGGCATATCGAATTTAATTTCCTATAGTCAATACAAAACCGGGTGTCACCGTCCTTCTTAGGAACCAAAGTAATGGATGACGCCCATGGTGATGACGATGGTCTTATGACGCCCGCAGCAAGCATTTCTTTTACTTGGTTCTTGACCACATATTGCTTGGTTAGCGGTAGACGGTAGGCCTTCTGCCTTATAGGATAAGCATCTCCGGTTGGTACCGTACATTTCACTTTGGGGACCAATCCTAAAGTGTTTGGACGAGCCGTATCAAAGATATCCGCAAAGTCATCTACAACTTTGTCGATATCTTTATATCCGGTCGTTTCTTTACAACTAGCATATACATATTTCGCTTGTTCCCTATAGGGATACCTAAAGGGATATACCTGACCAAACCATACTACTTCTTTGGTCCGATAGTCAATCTTTGCATTTCCCAAGTGCAAAGCATCCGCACCAATCAAACATTCATGCCTCATACTTGCCACTACCGTACTTGGAATAGGCCGGGCATCTTCAAATTTGATTTGCGTTTCTCCCAAAAGTTCTATTGGGGCACCATTTACTGCTAAGAGCGTTCTTGCTCTTTTCAATGGCCTAGCATCTAACATGCTACACCAAATATCCTTCCGAATTAAGGATGTGCTAGCACCTGTATCTACTAAAGCATGCAGGTACTCACCCTTATCCACGAGACCGTTTCTTTCTAATCTAAGACGGATTAGAAACCGCTCGGTCGGTGGCCTCACCAACGGTTTCCTCCGTCGCCATTTACCGGACTCCTTCGTCCGCTAACCACTTCCGCATACGAACTCCGCTGGCCAGATGCACTGTCCATGCCGTATGAATACCGGCCGTAGGCATCTGTCCCTTCGCCGGTTAAGACGAATCCTTCCGGGTCCTCGTACTCGTCACGATCGCGCATCCCGTTGGCAATGTCTCTTCGAACGTTTCGTGAACACGAACGGGGCGTGGTTGATTGTTGACCACCCACTTCGTCAATGTCCATGTCCATGGCTACATCCTCGGTCCGGGGACGCTTGGTCGCGCGTTGATGTATCGGGCTTGATCATGGCGTCTGCATTGGACCAGTGGTGGGACAATCACGGATAAAATGTCCGTCCCTCCCACATCCAAAACAAGTTACGGTATTCGTTCGACCTTTTCGACTGGCGAACGTATAGCAGTCTTGGGCAACATGCCCTTCCTTACCACAGTTGAAACAGGTCATTGGTGGTCGCTGTCCGCGTGGCCGTGGTCGTTGCACTGTCTGCACGCGGTTTCTCCCTTGAGGAGGCTGTATGGGTTGCGGGCAGTCACTCTTGTAGTGGCCGGTTCGCCCACAATTAAAACATGTTATGTCCCGTTTTACGCTACGTCTGGGTTCCGAACTTCGGGCGTTAACTTGGCAGTCACGGGCCATGTGTCCGGTTTTACCGCAGTTGAAGCATTTGATGGGGGAATGCGGTCCTTTTTGTTGTTTCTCGGTTTTGGCTGGTGGCGTTTTTCGTGCTGCTGACTGTCGAGGCGCCTTGGCTTCCTCCTTTAATTCGCCTATGATGCCGTATAATTTCTCGATCATGCGACTTTGTTGCGCCATCTGTCTTTTTAATGCGTTCACCACCTGCCAAATACCTTTCTCTTCCTCCGGCTCTAGTACGTCGATCTCCATGCTCTCTTCTTGCCGTCCTCCGATCTTCATCGCTTTTAACAAGTCGTTGCAGACCTCTTCTTCCTCGGCAATTGCAATGGCTCGGTCCAATGTCGCTGCTTTCTTATGTACTATCCGTCGGCTCAGGCCTTGGTCATTTAGGGCCTTCAGGTATATGCCCATGACGGTCCTTTTGTTATCGTCGTTCTCTACGGGGTAGGCTCGGCTAGCTAGTTCGCAGTACCTCTGGTTGAAGGTAATGATCGTTTCGCTTCGCCGCTGGCGGACCCCATCTAAATCATATTTAACCCTTTCGTCCTCATTGGCCGAAATAAAGTTGAGGGTTATATAGTTCTTTAGGTCCTCAAAGGTCATGTCCTCTCTGACCTTGCCTACCAGGTAGCCGTCTATGGCTCGCGCTAATTGTCCTCGGGCAGCTCGTGTCACTATGTAGGCGGGTACCCCACCTAATCTACCCTCGTTGGCTACCCATGCCCGACTGGTTTCATCAAGAAATGTTCGCACTTGTTCGGGTATCAACCCGTCGCACGGCTGGATCCTTTGGATAGTTTCTCGTATTTCTTGGCGGTAGACCCGCTCTGTTTCCCTCCGGTTGCTGCTATCGACGATCGTGTCGGCCATAGCGGATCCCATGGCTCGCATCGCCGCCACCGTCTCGGGTCGTAATTCTTGACGGACGGGTATGTCCTGCGGGGGCAGGCCTGGTTCGGTTGGTCTACGGGGAGAGGCCATGTTGAATCGGGCTAATGGTCGTACAGGCAGATTATCGCTTTTTGTAGTCTATGTTGTTCCAGGCAGGTAATGTCAGTAGTTATTTTTACCAGTGAATTCTCGCGATATTCGCGGTGCTGGACCACCTTGGTGCTCTCCGCCTGTCTTGCGGCTGCTATAAATACTTGAATATGGTCAGCTACTTCTTTCAGGACTTGCTGGGTTGGGTTATCTACTTGGGCTTGGGCCATACGTCTCACTACTTACAGTTTGTGTGTCCTTATATACTCCCAATCCTGGCAGGCTCGCCACTGAAGATTTTCGGGTCTTATCTTCTTATTCGAAACGTCATTAACTAATGATCACCGCTATACGGAGAAGACTTATGATGGTAGGTTGCTGCGACAACCTATCTACTCCGAATACCGGGGATGCGATTACTAGGCTCGCCTCTTCTGATGGTGATGAAGATATTTGTGATTAGTAATCTGGGCCTATCTGACTTTCGAAAATGCTCAGGTAAGGCAAGGAGTGTGTTCCTTGCTTCTGAAGTATATTACACAAACTCAACTCGGATCTATACTTGATTAAATACGAGATAATTTATTCGCTACACTACTACTGATATAACAGAGACGACTTTTACTGTCGTAATATAAAATGATACTCTCTACAATTTATGAAATGATTTACTTTAATTACTTATCTAATGCTACTCTATCAAATCCTATTTCTAACTGAGACGAATTACTCCCAACCTAAATTGATGTGCTATTCGACTATCTAGCTTATTCACAGAACAAGACTGTTACGGAATCACTGATGGTGAAGATTAAAGATTCAGTAGACAAAGTGCCTATTATATACCCTACACATTTTCCTAACTTCTATACATATTACGATATATAGATCTATATATATATCGTAATACATAGTTTCTGTTCCTCTCATCCTTCTAGGTAGTTATAACCACAGTTTGATTGGCCCGCAGCTTTCTTGCCTCCAATCAACATCTGCTTATCTCTTCCTAGAATATTGTACCTATTCTCTTTTGGTCGTTCTGACCAATCCCTGTTCGCCTATCTCTCGATCAACTTTGAAACTCTGTTCCTTTGGTTTCTCTGCCTCAGAGTTTGAGTCGATGCTCATTGATTATGACGTCATCCTGACTAATCAAACTCTGGGCTTCTCTTCTCGGGAGATACTACCAAACAGGGTCAAAGCGGTGTTGGCTGGTTCTGCTTTGATGCGATCTGTCAGCTAACTAACAACATTACGGTATGTGTTGTTGTAGCATGCCTTCCTTCGATTGACATATAGTTGATCTACAAATTTCGATTATGTTACTAATTCCTACAGGACGCTACAATGCCTCTGTCCTGTCCCTTGCCTATCTTGAATAAGCCTGTAGGAAGCGAACGTTAATAAGCACATGAGCTGTATGATCTCATTGCCAGCTGGTGTTGTTGTACTTGCTTAAGGGAGTCGGAATGCCGACCGTCAACAACTAACCGTCCGTCTGTTTCCTATAATTTCTCTCGATTCCCATCGATTCGTATCTATTCTTATCACTCTATTATTTACTAAACTAACGGCCGAAACGACTGCTGAATATTATAAAAGTGTGTGCCGATCCCACAGCAACAACTTTTATCTTCAACTATTGACAGATATCATCAACCCAGAACCGTCGGTCCTATTCCAATCTATTCCAACTTCTAACTTATTGTGATGAATCTACTGTTACAGTTTCAATCTGTTTCCTATTCTATTTCTGCGAAACCTATTCTATTTCCGCGAAACTGTATCCTAGCATCAGCACTGGCTGAAGTCATCCAGTGCATCTTCCTATATATACCTAACTACTATGAGGCTTATTCAGTCCTTAGCTCACCTGGTATTTTCAAACATAAATTTCACTGAGGTCTTACTCGCAAATATAAGACGTCCAACGGGGTCATGACTTCCCATAAGACGATCCGATATCTACAATATGTCAGTCTGTGGCTTATGTAGATGCCATATCTTGTGAATCAGTGCAGGGTTAAGACTATGTTTACCATGCAGACAGGCGCCCAGATGTGCGACATGCACAATCTATTAGTGGTTCAATAACAACCTTGCCATCTGCTGTCCTGGTTACTCCTAGATGGGCCAGTATGCTGTTTGGCGGAACTTCTTTTTGCCGAGCCAGAACGTAAGACTATTGTCTCCTATCTTGTTGAATATTATTCTAGGGCATTTACTTGTATTATGTAGGAACCACTCCTTGGTTGTATATTGGTTTGCAATACTGACCACCACCTGCATATGCAGAGGCGAATCTGCTATAGAGATATCATCATCAGTGCAAGTGGGGGGGCTGTGATGTCACCACACCCAATTGTGGTGCCAAACTTCATACCCTCTACCTCCCATAACATGAGTTTATGAACTGGCCGTAGCAGTGAGTAGAGATAATACCACCCTGTCTCAGGCCTTGCAGTAGCCCCGCCTGCCATGCAGTAGCCCCGCTTGGCTGAAGAGGTTTCCATCCCACCTTACTCTTGACTTGGCTTTGCCATACATTTCTTCCAGGAGGTTACACCAATGGTTTTGTGAGAGTGGTAGCCTACTGACCATGGATTGTGTTCCTTTTGTTTAGCAGGAATTTCGGGAAATGACATCATTATACTAATGATTCACTTATGACAGATGCATGATCACGGAATCCAAACACATATAGACAAGTGATGGTAACAGAGCCGATTTCTTATTGGACCACATTCGCAGGCATTGCAGATCATGTGACATTGATAAATTATATAAATAGACGTTTTTCAATATATTCCTTGCTATCGAGAAAGAACAACAGTTAATTAACATGCAAACAGGACAGGGTAAGCCTGGCCTTGTCCATCAGTGAACCGTACCATGCATAACAGACCCATTGTGTTACAAGACTGAGAACAGCATAGCAGCGAGAATGTGGGAAAACTACACTACTCTAAGAAGTGACCATTTCTTGGCAGCACTGCAAGCGCAAGTGATCAGTGCTGGTTCTGCAGCTCTTACAAGTGCTTCCAATATAGCAAGACTAAAATCAACACAGTAACAAGATCGAAAGTGAGCTTCATTGTATGGAACCAGCAACTGATCAACACCGCATATCTGCAAATACAGTGATGTGGTATCAATCACATAGTGCCACTGATCAAACAGTAAATACTAGAATTGCACTATGCAGTGATGAAGATATCGTTTCTTGACCGGCACTGAAACCTCAGCTTCAGTGTCGTGGTACTGGCGCCATAGCTCTGTAAAGAAGATCATAGACGTTGCACTACAAAGCTAGAGTTTATAACCTGGCCGGCACTGCAGTGCTGGTTACGCAGTAGTTGTTAACTAATGTTGCCGGTTTTCATATACAAACATTATCAGACCACCAAGGGCATCGTCAGGAAGAGGTGCTGAGCCAGAACCAAGAGAGGTCATCATAGACGTGAGGCTAGAACAGAACCAATGTACAACACAATAGGCCATTTCAGACGTAACCATAACAGACTGTGCAAACTAGGGAGCTCGGCTGTGTAGATAGACACCAGACAGAACATTACCAAAATTGACACATACTGTAAATGTATGTTACACAGTTTAGTAAGGCCAATATGTGCCGCTATTCGCAATACATTTACCATATAGTAAACTTTAGCATTTAGTTCCATTTATCATGTGTCTGAGCATTTAGGGACCCTGGACATGGGTAACTGGACCATTATCTATCCCGCTCTCGGAATGTGAATAGATGAACCACCTGCACAGGCCATGCCACTCAGATGAAACATTAAGAAGGCAGTCATATCTTGTATGTCTGTGCTATGGATGCACAATGTCATGGCTGAAGCTTGCAAAATATCGCAGCTAATCGACACTTACAGTGCTAGAAGCAAAGGTGGCATTGTCATTACTGACACTCACTGTAGTACTAGTAGTCGGTGAGGTACCAGTGTGTACCTCACTGAAAAGGTACCGCTGGCAGTGTACTCAAATAGTGAACATAGTACCTATGTACAGATTTGCATAGAACTTCTGACATAAGTCCCTATGGGGTGCACAGCTGATAGTTGTGACACATTTCCTGAAAGATGTACCGGTACACATCCAAGGTCTTGTCTTTCTTGTTTCGGATAATCCTCCGGTACGTTGGAACAACAGATGTGGTAAAAAACTTAAAAGAAAATGCCACTACATTCAAATTGAACATAAAAACAGCAAAAACTCTAGGTGGCATCTAAATAGAAAAGAAAAATGAAATGGTTAACTTCACTATGTGCTCCTATCTTCTGCGAGATTCAAATCCAATATTCCAGGATCGATCCGGCATTTCAGGCATATAAATAGGTGTAAAAACATGAGCTGTTCATGTACTTCGAAGGATTTTAAGAAATCTTAACATCATTCGAAGTTTCAATCTTGCATTGTGTCTGTACAAAGTGTATATAAAAGAACTCACCTCATTTCTTTATCTACCGTGCTAGTCCATGGACTTCAGTCTTAATGACTGTTTACCATTCTCTCCTACCAAGGGTGTAGGAATGTATTTTGACCTGGTGCTGCTAGAAACTATGCATGTGGCCAAACACTAGGCGGCGCCATGGAGATAGTGCGGATACACTAATGGACAGAAAAACCCTGGCCTCCCACACCTTTTCTTACACATATTCCTATGTCTACAGCAATCCATGTCTTTCGAAGGGACGTGGTGTCTGTACAGTGGAGGATGTAAAGAACTCACTTCACGTGTTCGTTTACAGCCCTTGCCCATGGACTTAAGCTTCAATGGCTGTTTGCCATTCTCTCCTACACCGCTATTCCAAAGCATATACAGGTCATAACATTCAAATCACTCTGCTTGCATGATCTCTCACTTCACACCAAAATTTGCATACCCCTCCCCCCCCACCCCACACACAATGCGACTCTAGCGGTGCTGTGCTTTCACACCACATCATTAGGTGCTCTATTTCCTACCAAATGGCCCCTGCTGATGCGTGGAGAGATTGGTATTAAAACCTAACTGACTTCTCGTACTGGCAATCCTTACTGCCTGAAGATAGCATTGCCTACTACATACCTAATTGTATTTGCTGTAGAGTTCTCTGTGGGTTCTGCTGCTGCAGTGTGTTATTCGTTGATAATCCTTATTGATTCATGGCAAAGTATATATCGTGTACAAAGTATACATAGTGGCTCAAATCATGCTGTATGCACATGTAGCATTCCAGCCAAGGATCATTGAAGCAGCGTGAACCATGGAATGTAACCTACTAGAATCTTGCGATATCACTGATATTTGAAGTGGACCAGACAATCTGCAAAAGGAACAGGCTAAGTAGGCCAGGGATATCCAAATCTTGCTGCAAATTGAGTTCATAATTAGTAAGCTGTAGTGACTGATAGCCGCGCCGACTTCGACAGCCGCCAGTCCTATGATAACATGAGCGAGTCTGAATGGCTGACTCATGATTGGACTCATAGTGGTGTCAGTTACTGCATCATCTCTTGTAGGTAGTGCACTATTGTTTGCGTATGTAAATGTCAAGCGCATGGGAAATGACAAAAATGCTATATTATTACATTTATGGTGGCTAATTTCTGAACAATCAATACGTACTAGGTCTACAATATAACTTTTAGTGTGCAGAAGCAGGACTTCAATGTGAATATACTGCACAAACACCATCACAATAAATTACTAAATTATACACACCATTCTATGTAGAGTTCGAGAATCGCAGTGTTCCTAAGTTCTCAATTTGTTCTGTTGCCCAGAGCAGTTTTGTCACAAGTGGAATGTGGACCGTATACATCTCATGGTAAAAGACACATTTTATCAACCGATCAGCAAAAGAACTTCCACATGTGTGCAGCTTTCCATTCAGGCACTCACTGCAGCCTTCAACATTGACCAGAAAGTACAGTCAAATAAAAAATGGACCTGAGGAGGCTACAGATTTTGGCTGAGGACAAGACACAATGGGCAAAAGTGAAGACTGATTACAGCTGTTGGATGTTTCTACTACTACCGCTGCAGAATACAGTAATCATACATACTGGCCATCAAACAAGTGTAGAGGTGCGTGTTGTGTCACGTGTGTGACTTTTCACAGAGTCTATGGCGAGATGTTGTTCAAAGCCATAGTTACCTACACACCATCACTGTACACCGATGGCCAGGCACCATAATTTCCAATGATGCACTATATAAAGATGTGTAACACATTACCGCTGTCAATAAAAGTCGCCCAGCAAAGATGGTCCATGTTTGGCCATATGCTAATGTTGCCAGGGGACACACCAGTTAAGAGGCTTAGAATTTGCCCAACTGGGAGCCAGCAAATACAGACAGGTGAAGACGTCATTGCATAAACCGTGCTACGAGGTGACCTCAAGAAAGCATGAAAAAGTAAAAATGGAAATGTCTATTAATGATGTACTATGTTCTGTGGCTGCAGTAGAATGAAAACAGCAGCTGTAATGAGTCCTTCTTTCGCCACCGTTTCTTATCCTCACCCAAAGTCCTGAGCTCCCACAGGTTTTTCTTGGTTCTCAGTGTGCCCAGTCCTGCCTCTCTTTTAGAGCGCTATATAGCACGTCTAGCAGGTTTGCGCATTGGAACCACCTGCTGAGGTGTTGGCTCAGAGTACAGCAAATTCCAAGGCCTCCAGTCTAGTGGCATTCACATAACATGAGCAAGCTGAGCCAACTTCACTGACATTGGGACTGTATTGCATATGGTGTATAATGCGTCATTGGAGATTATCTTGTCCAGCCAATGATGTTGAGTAATAGTATGGAGATGTTTGAGATTGCAGGCTTCAGGCATTTTGAATTTTGGAGACTGGACAAATTGATTCATGGCTTCAGGTTTAGCACTGGTCTCCACCCACCAGTGTGCTTGGCTACCAGCTTGCCTAACATAATTGAATAAAAGCCTGGGCTGTGCTGATCTTGCACTGATTGAACAGCGCCTTTTTCGCAGAGCATTTATCTCCTCTTGAATAGCTAAAAGCCAATCGGACACCATTGGTACTGGAGTCCAAATGGGGTCCATAGCAAGATGTGGAAGCAGTCCGCCTTGGGACCATTCCGGAGAATACCCGTAGGTTATCCAATGAATAACCACGGAATCTCGTACCACGTCTGCCCATTGATGTGAAAACAACTGCAGCCTGCCTCCTAACTGGAGCTGGCTGAATAAGTTGACACGCTGTCCCGTCGATATGTTCTAAGATAGGGCCGATTGGACGTCAACGCTACATGACCTACTGTTCCCGGTAACACATGAGCGGTTTGAAACAAAAGGCCATCAGGCCTGGTAAGACCCCCCTTACCGCACCCACAGCCTCTCTTGGCTGACCCAGCAGCTACATCCCGGCCACCATGCTGGCTGGGCCCGCAACCGCTGCCACCCCCTCTTCCATAGCCATCAACTTTGGCATCCTTGGATGCCAACGATTGAGCCTGGAATCCTGCTTTACCCCAGGCACACTTCTTCCCCTGACCAGAGGAATTAGCCTGCTGAGCATACTGCGGATTGGGGTGGGAGGCAGGGGGAGCAGGCCTCACAAATACACCCGTAGACTGCTGTTTAACCGTGGGTTTAACTTCCTTCTTCGGGTATACCTGTTTTAGAGCCAAGTCAACATGGCGCAACCTTTCACACCTGTCTGCGACGCCTTCAAAGGTGCTCCACGCTTCAACCCCAAAGAGCTCGGGACCTTTCATGTCCGCTACCAAGCAGCGAACGTTCGATGTCCCGATTTGGCTGCGCATAGTCAAGGACCATACGGCGCCTCAAACGCAAGCAGCGTGCAGTAGCCCAAGCCAGACAGTCCTGGGCTAGCCCAGTCTTAATCACTGATGATGACACAGTACTACTGTCCCTTCCCGCATCAAAAACACCATGCAGGAAAGCATTAGAGTGCGAGAGTGAAGTTGTTGCTGCTCTCGTCGCTTCCTCCACATACGAGACCTCCTAAGGATACACTTGTATGGGATGGACAGAAAGTTTGGCCTTAACCGGTTTGCCATCCTTCCCCAAAGGAGGATGCTCTATACCCAGTGTGGCTCTCTTATCAAGCGACAACTGCAGCGCAGCGATGTGCCTCCGGTAGTCATCTAATGTTACCCAGATACACTTATGGGCCTGCCTTGGGATCTTAGGCAGTTTTCCGTTAATGATCGCTGAAGAAGCGATAACTGCCATATCCGTGGTGTTAACAACCAACAGAATAAATGCTATACGCGACTGCTGTGTCTCCATCAGCTTGCGTCTCTGAGCACTAATGCCCGAGAGCGCAATTGACTCCTAGACTTCTGGATCCGGCCCAAAATCGTAAGAATTTCTTATGAAGTATGTGGCCTCTATCCATTCAGTCTCAGTTGCCAAAGGACCACATGGAAGAAGGATGGGGTCCGCCCCCTTCATGTCAGCCATCCAAGTCACAGCCTCCTTGGCAACCATCTGGTCAGGACCCGCACCACACCCAGTATCACTACCGGGGGCCGAATGCTCTGATCCAGCCATCTGCAGAGGGTGGACTCCGCAAATCAGGCATGAAACAAAACCCCTCACATAGCGGTGCTGATGGAATACCAGACACCATGGTAGCAAAAGCGGCTTGGTCACTAACCCCAGCCTGCTCCAGCACTGGACCCCGTTGAACCAGCATGGACTGGCTTGGATGAAGATGGACCCCATATGGCCCCTCACGCTGCATGGAATCCACCGCCATCTGCATCATGAGGCCCGACTGGGACCGCTGCAGTAGTTGGTCCTCCTCAGTTGATAGATCGTGATATATAACCTGGCCTGTCTCCGAGAACCCTGCTCCTGGCCACAGAGCCCGTAATGTTCCACCTTGACAGAACAGGTACAGGGCACTAACAGAGCCGAGCCAACCACTAATGGACCCTTATGGGTGCTGCTTTTATGGATACCACTAGGTCCAGCCATGGCCGGACGGGTGCCAAGCGATGGGTCCATCCCCTGCTGGACCAATGGCGGAGCCACTGCAGTCGATGCCATCTGAATCATGAGCCATCCCAATGATTCATCTAGCATTGACTGAAATGACCCATCCATCTCAGCCCTAACAGAGGCTAACGCTTTTTTAGACACTGACACTTTACCGGACTGCTCATGTCGTGATCTCTGGAAGGCTTTCAATGTGGATTCTGACCAGGCCAGGCACACATCACACCTCTGATCCTTGTCACAGGCAGAATACTTAGCGCACTCATGACCCTCAAAGAATGAGCTCAAGTATTTATTGCACTTTCCATTACTGCACCGTGAATTCTTCTTTTTCTGAAAAATACAAGGGGAAGAAGAAAAGTATTAGTTTTTTAACCACACCTCAATAACAAGAAAACGGTACAATACTGGGGTGCATGGAATGAAATAAACACACCAGAAGCAGAGCAATCTAGTTTTTGGGCATCAACAATAATATAGGACCCTCCAAAAATTCATTGTTTTATTGAGCCCCATGACTACGTGTGAAAATCATTTAATGACAGTCCAATGAATAAAAAATAAGTATTCCAGACTTCAAAAATGTATTATTACTGTTCATAAAAAACCCATCATTATTGCGAAGTAGAATCAAATAAACACAAGAAATTTTATTCATAATGCATCAAAGTGATGTACCAATGCAATATGAGCCTAGGCAATTGAGAAATTTGACCAAATTTCCCTAATAAAATACGTACCATCGAACATAAGAGTCCCTCCCACCGCTAAAAGTGGCGATTTACAACAGGTTTCACTCACACCCCGGCTATATTGAGGCACTCGCCCCACCGGAGAACCCAAAAGATACAAACCAAAGCGATTAATACGAAGTAGGGTCATAAAAACACAAAAGGCAGCGTGACAAATGACAAAATTATCCAAATCAGCTATCAAAAAACCCAATTTCTGCTCTGGCATCGATCTTCAATGAGTACTCGCTAATAATCAAAGGAGTCCTGATAGTAGCAAACGTGTCCTCATGAATAAATGGCTAAAAACAGCAATCTGAAAAATATAACAGATTGACAAACATCCAACAGTAATATTTATGTCCAAAACAACATAATTATGGAACAATATCACCTTTGCAGATGGGGATAGCTCCGAGCCAGACATCATTGAGGAATTGCAGGGAAAATAAGCCTGAATAACACTAAAACTGGAACTTTAAGTAGACACAACAAAACACGTTTCATGCAAATATTTTGTGGAATGGCTGGTCTGGACTCGGCACTGGTCAGTGTGACCGGCGTGGGAGTTTCCAGACACATCTAGGTATGGGTCCCTGACGTGCGTTGTTTAAATTGGGATTTATTTGGAAGGGTAGACATGTTAGGAAACATATCCTAGAGTGGTCCAGCAGGTCAGTATACTGAAGTAGAAATCACAATCATAATTGACAGAAATATGCTACCATGAGGTAACTAGACTGGAAACCATCACTGCCATAAGCAGCAATAGCGGCAGTCAGATTAGTTTCTGTATATTTACCTTGATATTTAACATTCTGCGCATTGAGGGTTCGGTTGATCCCATCATGGGCAAGGAATGGATGGAGATTAACTACAAATAGATGAGCATAGCTAAAAGTGGATTCATCACTTTATCACATAACCACGAACCATGAACCAAATAAAAAACAAACATATTTATGTCGTAAACTGATTTGAGTTTAATATTAATAGCTTAATTTGTCTTACATGTCAATCTTTGCCTATTAAACACAATCAAACATTTTTATGGTCAAGTCAGCTAAAATGGTGTCTGCAGCAGTCTTGAGAAACGCCCATTTGCAGGCCTCCATTTAAAAAATCTACTATCGGAATGGTTGGCTCAACAACTGAGCCAGTCATTCTAGTGGTAAATTGTCAAAAATAGTCTCCTCTTGACCTGCAAATCAGCACTCATAGGCAATAACTTAGATTTTCTTGATTAATTTTCACCATTAACGGACTAAGCGATTGATGACCTCATGCTGGTCACTAATGACAGGCAGTCACTTCTTTATTTGACTTTGTGGTCACCTTTAAGGTCTCTCCATCGAGTGATTTGTTTTAAAGAACAGTCATGATTTGGCACCATGACCACACGGTCACCGAGTGAGTTTGACTGTATTGGTGATTTGTGAATAATTTGCATTTCTCACAAAAATAAATAATTAAATAAATAAATACTCTGATTCATATTTATACATACATTCTTCTTTTGTAAAAACATATTTGAAAATGAGACTGAGTAGATCATTAAAAGGAATTGCATAATAATGAGTAATATTTGTCCTGCTAAATTGTAAGACTATTATTATTATTATTATTATTATTTTCCATTGCTAATATTTTGTGTTTATTTTGAGAACAAATTTGTTATGTGGTTTTGCTGTCAATCAATACCGTACAGCAAAAACATGGTTTCATCCTCGCCTCACAAGGGGAAGAGAGCATTGCATTCAGGTTTGTAGGTTCGGACCGGTATCTCCAAAACTACCAATCCAATTGGCTCAGATTTTACCACAACAAAGGATTTTACATTGAGTGAGGATTTCCAGACTGGTTGTGATCCGGAGAAAAAACCCAGATCCAGATTTGATGAAATTGTGCATCTATGGATATCTGGGAAAGCACTGGTCCAATATGGCTCAAATCTTAACACAAGAAATGGTGTGCCAGATGTACATCAATCAATTATTCAATCAATCAATCAATCACCTTCTATTTCTGTAAGTAGGCTACTAGCCTGTTATAACAGATTTTAAAACAATTACATTTCCTTATGTCAGCATGATAGTAATCTGGGTTTGTCATAATAATTGTAATATACTGGTTGGTTAGCCCACAGCGTATCAAGTCTCCCCTCAATTGATGCTATTGTTGGTGCTTCTATTACATGTGATGGGAGGCTATTCCATGTGTTCACCACTCTATACTTAAGGAGGTATCTTAGTATGATTACGCGGAGCCGAGGTTTATACAATGTTAATGTACATGAGGGTTCATGATCCAGAAAATCCCAAAAATCCTGACATTGTGACAAAACAAGAGCTAGCATCGGCAATCTCTGATTGCTCTAGTTTAAAACGAAGACAGGTTACGTTTTCTAAGAGATTAGAAATTTTGAGTCATAGACATTTCATTCATATTTTTAAATATAAACATATGGAACAAATAATAATGAACATAATGATGTGAAATACATTACAGGAGACATAGATATGGAACTAATAATGAAACACAGTCTTTAACCCTTTAACACTCATATCAGCCAAAAAGGCTTCTGCAGTGACCTTGAGAAATGTCCATTTGCAGACAAAGAAGAATATTTTTGGAAAATGTACTACTGGAATGACTGGCTCGGTTATCGAGCCAGTAATTCCAGTGGCAAATTTTCAAAAATAGTCTTCTCTTGGTCTGCAAATGAACTTTCTATGAGAAATTTTCTTGAACAAATTCGAGAGTTAAAGGGTTAATGATTAACAATTGCGACACACTATACTGACCACTAACGGAGCCGTGCAAGAAATTTTCAAAATTCTGAACGGTCCAGCTCCACTGAATAATATGACAAGACTACAACTGCAAGCAGACGATAAACTCTTCCGGACATAGAAAATATTGTGTTGAATATCTTGAAAGTAACTTGACTGGAAGCAATAGTTAATTTCAAAACACAGGTACATGTATTGTACCAGTTTAATATACATTAAATTTCAAAGATTTAAAAACGCATTGTTTGAAAACAATGCCTTAGTAATATTTTAATGGTCAAACCAGCCTGGCTGCTGCAGTGGCCTTGGAAAATGTCCATTTACAGGTCAAGAAAAGGTAATTTTTGAAAATTTACCACTGGAATGACTGGCTCGATAATTGAGCCAGTCATTCGTGTTAAATTTTAAAAAACAGACCTCTTGGCATGCAAATTGATGCTGACTATGAAAAACTCTTGACCCATCTTGACTATTAAATAGTTAATGGAAAATGAATTATAAATCTTAATTATGGATAGGATGAGATTGTAATCTTATCACTATTGCACAGGAATGTTCCTTGAGGTGTATATCACTCAAACAGCATATCATAACAATAATAAATTGACTCAAGTCGGCCAGAGCTAGCCTCTACAGTGGGCTTGAGATACGTCCATTTACAGGACAAGAGAATACCGTTTTGGAAAATTTACTGGAATGACTACTGCAGTTCTGGAGCCAGTGATTTCAGTAGTAAATTTCCAAAAATGGTTTTCTTTTGGTCTGCGAATGGACATTGTGTTACAAAGCATTTAAAAATTAATCAAGAAAATTCTTTTTTTACACATTAAATAATCCTTCACATGTCTTTCTGGTGATATATTGTTGTTGAATCTATATGTTTAATAAATTATGTCATGATTGGAATGTTGAGCCGTCCTTAACCCTTTAACAGTCATATCAGCCAAAAACAACTTCTGCAGTGGTCTTGAGAAATGTCCATTTGCAGACCAAGAGAAGACTATTTTTGAAAATTTACCAGTGGAATGACTGGCTCGATAACCGACCCCGTTATTGCAGTGGTAAATTTTCAAAAACAGTCTTCTCATGGTCTGCAAATGGACATTTTTTATGAGAAAATTTAAATTTCCTTGAAAAAATTTGAGTGTTAAAGGGTTAAACGATGATACAAATTGAATAGCAAAAAACTTCTAACAGATATACATATAAACTTTTATGAAAACATAAAGCATGTTAAGATTACACATTCGAGTCAATGTCTCGCCTGTACTGAGCAAAGACTACTCCCACCAATATCTAAGCCTCATCATGCAGTCTGGTTTCTCATCAGGATCCTTTTGAGGGTATACGCCCCAAAAATGCACCTTGGGACCCCCAAAGGTTGATGTAGTGGGTCCCATGGGACCCCTGAAAATCGTGTATGATTGTTAAATGCTAACTAGCTTCATAGGTTTTTGTACAAACATAACCACATAATCTATCACTGGACCCTCATAATTCATAGATTCTGTAGGCCCATGGTACTCTGTAATTTTAGCATGGATGAGAACAATTACATGGGAATCTAAAATTTCAGGTTGGGACCGCAGGATTTCACGTGGGGACCCCTAGATTTCTAGGTAAAGAATTTACTTTTTCAGGGATTTGTCATTGGTTACGGCTGATCATACACCTGGATAATAAAATGTATAGAGATTTTCAGACCTATTTTATCAATTTCCAGACACATTTTATCAAGTCTTCTATCAGTGTCCATTTAAAAACTGTACAATTTTGCAATGAAATGTCAATTAGTAGCCGAGATCCGTAATATTTTGAATCTTATCTCTTTTATGCAGGACAGGAGTGAAACGACAAGTGACTATTTAAATTTGTTATACATTTTCCAGACATTTACTACAAAATATTAGCTTTTTTAGTGTTTAACCCTTTCACTGCGAAGCCAGTCAAAACCAACCTCTGCTGTGATCTTGAGGAATGCCAATTTGCATGCCAAGAGAAGACTATTTTTTAAATGTTACCATTGGAATGACTGGCTCGATAACTGAGCCAGTCATTCCAGTGGTAAATTTACAAAAATAGTCTTTCCGTGGCATGCAAATCGGCATTCAATAAGCAAATACCTTGACTTTTTTTACAAAATTTGTTCCGTAAACGGATAACCCTTTAACTTGAAATTCCAGTGTCTCAGTTACATGACAGGAAATGAGTGTAGATAGTTCAAACACATGAAAAATAGGTAAATTACCCACAATGCAAAGCAGTAATGAAGCAGATTTTATGTCTAGGTGGCATAGAATGCGTCTGTGAAGAGCCAGTGCTAGAAGCCAAGGTAAAAAGAAACTTGACCTATAAAACACCAAAATTATTTTCATCTTCAGCATGTCCAAACCAATACATAAAATATGAATCTATACTAAACTTCTGCTAGTATTTCTGAACACTGTCCAGGTTGATGAAAAACCCTCGCGAACAAAATTGTGAAATTTATGACGTGAGATAAATAAAAAAAACTGTAGGATTAACCCTAAAAATGTGATCTGCAGGAATTATGAGGAATGCCTAATTGCAGGGAAATGGAAGATTATTTTTGCAAATTTACCCTTGGAATGCCTGACTTGAAAAACAAGTCATTGATTTCAGTGAAAAATTTTCAGACAGTCTTCTTGTGGCCTGCACATGGACATTTAGTAAGCAACTACAGGTTAAGTATCTCACCAGTCCTCTAGAATGTCAATTAATTTTGTAAATACAGACTTAAAATTGTTATCTTCAGGAAAAGAGATACCTTTGTCTCGCTTTCTGATTCGTGAGTGAGACAAAAAAATTAGATCTGAATAAAATTTTGGTTATATTTCAATTGAATTTAGCAAACAACTCTGTGAGATTCACAATGTAACATACAAATGGACATACAAATATTTCATGTTAAAACAATTCGTTGCTGGTTTACAATGTAGAGTATATCTGTTATGAACCATCCAGCTTCAAACAATAACAGGGTTCACACAGATTTAAAAAAATTGAATTCAAGGTCTTTTCAAGGATTTTAAAGGTCAAGAAAAATAATTTTCAAGGATTTCTTTAACCCTTTAAAGGACAAATTTGGTCAAGAAAATCAAAATATTTGTTTATTTAGTGTCCATTTGCCGGTCAAGAGAAGACAATTTTTGGAAATTTATCACTGGAATGATTGGCTCAGTTATCGAGCCAGTTAATCCAGTGATCAATTTTCAAAAATAGTCTTATCTTGGCCTGCAAATGGACATTCTTCACGACCACTGCAGAGGCCAGTTTTGGCTGGCTTGACCATTAAAGGGTTACGGTACAGCTTCAGTTACCTCCATTTCAGTAGTAAATTTTCAAAAATAGTCTTCTCATGGCCTGTAAATGGACATTACTCGAAACCACTAGAGGCTGGTTTTGGCCGGTTTCGTTACGAAAGGGTTAACCCGGTAACCCGTTCACCGATAAATTCTCCATATCTCAATGACATCGAAAACAAACACAAAAGTTGTTGAGTATTTTGAAATTAATATGACTGGAAGCCGTTGCTGCCGAACCCTTTAACACTCATATCAGCCAAAAACGCTTCAGCTCTGGGCTTGAAAAATGTTTATTTGCAGACCAAGAGCTATCAAAAATAGTCTTCTCTTGGTCTGCAAATGGACATTTTCTATGAGAAAAATTAAAAGTTTTCTTCAACAAGAGTGAGAAATGGTTAAGGCAGCAATGGTTTCCAGTCATATGAATTTCAAAATATTAAATAGAAAATACTACACATCAAAAAGTACACTTTCAGGGATACGACATAGAAAGGGTTAATGGACAGTCGGCCAAAAACGTTTTCTGCAGTGGTCTTGAGAAATGCTGGCCAAGAGATGATTTAAAAAAATTCACCACTGAAATTCCTGGGTCAATAAGCGAGTTAGTCATTCCAGTGCTAATCTTTCAAAAATCGCTTTCTCTGGGCTTGCAAATAGACATTCACCAGTTTGAATTTTCGTCGCCAATTCTTGACCATTAAAAGGGTTAGAAGCTACCGTAACATGGATTTGCTATCTTGCAATGAGGAGTCTATTTATAGATTTATCCATTAGGAATAGATCTAAAAGGAATTATTTACATAATAATAATATACATCGAAAGCTGATGAACAAATTTCAAAACTAACATCATTTAGGCCACTCTTAACCCGTAGTACTCTGATGTCAATATTCTATCTTTTACTGCGTCAATATCAAAGTAACTGGTACACATGTTTCAACAATTTTGCTGGAAGATGCTGCTGTCTACGACAGCACCATCTCCCACCAAATTTGTTGAAAAATTAACAACAGGTGAAATTTTAAATTTGGACACAAGAGAGTCCAGACAGAAGGTTAAATTATTATCTATTTAGAGCAATAAACTACAATTTTGGAAATAGTTTAGGTTGGGAGGCAAAAAAGCATTTATTTTCGAATTTTCAATTTTACTGGTCCATTCAGTGAGCTTCAAGATGAACTAAGGAAAAACAAACCATTTATCTCTATAACAAGTGTATATTTGTACGTCATGAAGCTTTGTTACTAATGTCAACACACCAACTGACCGACAGGTTGAATGACTGACAGGTTGACTGACCGACAGGTTGACTGACCGACAGGTTGACTGACCGACAGGTTTACTTACCGACAGGTTGACTGACCGACAGGTTGACTGACTGACAGACTGTATTAAGCTAGTACTATGCCATGATGTACTATATTAGCTATAACTAAAACAATCAATTTAATCAAATGCCTTCTTTTTCTTTCTTAGGTTTTTATTTGCGGGGGGGGGGCTAGGATGGTCAAACACAGTGCACCCACACAGCTGCACCAATTCAGTCAAACAAGTTTCAAAATATTCAGTTTACATGTATGGTTGATTTGAAATTGAGATACTGGTCATATATGATGAAATGGTTAAGAATAAATACTCTGATGCCAGCCATAAATGGCCTCTGCAGTGGTCTTGAGAATGGTCCATTTGCAAACCAAGAGAGGACTGTGAAAATTGACAACTAGATGACTGTCTCATAAATCTTCAAAAATAACCTCTTGGTCTGCAAATGGACATTTTCTATGTGAAAATTGAAATAATTTTTTTAGCAAATCTGAGGGATAAAGTGCTAAAAAAGAATATGACTGCTGAAACCTTTTGCAACAGCTTCAGCAACACCATTAACTTTTGAGTGAAGATGGACAGCAGCTAATCCAAGTCAGCTCATTCCCACTGATGTATTGAGATAGAAGGACAAATGGACAGACAAAAATTGTCCATTGCCACAACATTGTCTCTGACACGTCAGTCCTCATTTAACCCTTTAACACTCATAATTGTTCATGAAAATTTCAATTCTCTCAAAGAAAATGTCCATTTGCTGACCAAGAAATTATTTTTGAAAATTTATCACTGAAATGACTGGTTCGGTTATCGAGCCAGTCAATGCAGTGGTATATTTTCAAAAATAGTCTTCTCTTTGTCTGCAAATATCCACTCCTCAATAGCTCTGCTGGGCTGAATTGAGTGTTAAAGGGTTAATTCTTATTGCAGGACCGATAGATAGTTGTACAAAGATTGCCCTCAATTTCATTATACAAACATTAACAACTATTAATCCAGCTTTCAAATAGCAAAGCTTGGTCCATCAAAATGCAGGGCTGGAAATTTTCATGGACCCAGATGATTCAAGCTTGGTCCATAAATTAATACAGGGTCACAAATCTCATTGATCCAGACTTTTTGTTTCCACGTTTTCATGCCTCATCTTATTAACCCTTTAACTCTCATATCAGCCAAAAACGGCTTCTGTAGTGGTCTTGCAAAATGTCCATTTTCAGACCAAGAGAAGACTATTTTTTGCTAATTTACCACTGGAATAACTGAGCCAGTCATTCCAGTGATAAAATTATCAAAAATAGTCTTCTCTTGGTCTGCAAATGGACATTTTCTTAGAGAAATTGAAATTTTCTTGAAAAAACTCGAGGGCTAAAGGGTTAATTGTTATAATTCCAGTGTCTGAATTTTAAGACAGTTATCCCAGAAAGCTGTTGAATATTATTAAACTGATTTGAGTGGAACCTGTTGTTGCAGCCAAATTAGTTTCAAAATATTCAACAGAATATTCCCTACATCGTAAAGAATTAGTGGTTTCTGGTCCGTGAGAGTCAAATAGTTTTCATTGACATTAACCCTTATCACTATGGTATCCAAATTTTAAATCTTCAAATTAAATTAAGAGATGAACTGGTGTTCATTTTTCAACAAATTTGGTGGAAGATGGTGCTGTCATAGACAGCAACATCTTCTATCAAAATTCTTGAAAAATGTACACTAGTTTCTTCGATATTGACATTTTAAAAGATAGAATATTGACATCGGAGTGGTAAGGGTTAATCATAAAAGCGAAATCATTTTTCTCAACATTAACGCGTTCACCGGCAAATTCCTGAAAAAAGTATATTCTTTGCGATAATAAAATTTATTCTGTTGAATTAATTTTAAAATATTCAACAGTTTTCCTGTATGATAGCATTGAAAATGAGATATGTGGAATTCAGCATTGAAAGGGTTAAAGAACATTAACTACAATATAGTTTTGGACATTTCCTGAAACATGTATGCCTGTAAAGGGTGTAGAATTAAACCCTGTTCTCCGATTGCTGTCGGATGTTTTCAACTTTTGTGATGACCTGGTCAATAAATGGTCGTTCCATAGGATTGACTGCCATAAGTTGAACAACCAGCTCTTCTAAACTCTTACTGTACCTGAAAACATAAAATGTATCACAACATTAAAAGCAATAATGAATTGTCAAATCTGTTATTTCGTTCTTTTGGCATGGAGACTACTGCTTGGTTTAATCATTTCATCAATGAAACGTCACTTACCTCACTTTCGGTGCAACCATACAGGAAAGCTGTCGAATATGTTTAAATTAATTTGCATGGATGACATTGCAGCCTAAAGACAGCAACAACTGACAGGTAAATTATTTTCAAAATATTCAACGAAAGGTTTTGTACCATCATAAAGAAGTTAATCATTTCTGGTTCTTATTATTGAGATGGCGCTCTTGAACAAACTGATTATCTTCCTAGATGAAGTTTCTTAGCTTTATTTGAACAAACTTGGATCACCTTGCCTTAAGGATGTTTCCTGCCAAACGTAATTGAAATCGGCCAACTGGTTCTTGAGAAGAGATCAGTTAAAAGAAAATATTGACAACAACAGTGAGATGACAGATAACCAGAAGACGGACGGTCACCATGGTTTAAGCTCACTTGACTTTTCAGGCTAGGTGAGCTACAATAATCTCAAACGTTTAACATCAAAGATAAGCACCAACGTAATACTCCTATAGTGTTTACCAGGTACATGTACTACTACTACTACTACTGTGTGTAATCATTGTCTGGTAACCATGGTAATAGATGAATGACCGGACATGGTAAAAATACTCCTGGAGATTTATTAACCCTTTAACACTCATATCAGACAAACAGAGTTTCTGTAATGGTCTTGAGAAATGTCCATTCGCAGACCAAAAGAAGACTATTTTTAAAAGTTTACCACTGGAATGACTGGCTCGATAACCGAGCCAGTCATTCTGGTGGTAAATTTTCAAAAATAGTCTTCTCTTGGTCTGCAAATGGACATTTTCTGAGAAAATTTAAATCTTCTTGAATAAATTCGAGGGTTAAAGGGTTAATCACGGCCCCAAACATTCTTCGTGTAAAATATAAAAGCTGATTACAAACTGTTTTATATATATAACTTACTTTGAGTTCTCTGGAAATTTGATCCTCCCACTCTCAACAGCTAAGGCTATACTGTCCCCTCTCTGGTATGCTTTTTCAAATGGAGATTCAAGAAATGCCAAGACGTACAATACACAACCTAGGGACTGAAAAAGCAAAATATCATCAGTGACTGAGAACATATGAACAGATAAAAGTATAACGTTTTAAAATTTGAAGTGGAAAAAAAAAAAAATGATATTAATCCAGCTAAAAATATCAAAATATTTGCTCATTGAATGTCCATTTGGAGACGGAGAGACTATTTTTGAAGATTTACCACTGGAATGAATGGCCTGGCTATCAAACCAGTTATTCCAGTCATAAATTTTCAAAAATAGCCTCTTAGCCTGCAAATGAACAATCTTCAAGACCACTGCTGATGCCGCTTTTCTCCGGCTTCACGATCAAAGTGTTACGCCTTTGAACGTTCTATTCCCAGAATCTCAATATCAAGGTAACTGTCCAGGTAAGCTGTTAAATATTTTGAAACTAATTTGTAAGGAACCTTCAAAGTAGCTTCAAAATATTCAACAAAATATGTCTTGTATGGTAGATGAGTTTTTCGAAATTGGTTTTTCGGAATCAAAGAGTTATATCAGGTTAATAACAGGAAAATCATTTGACAGCAATATCCTTGACATAATATATCTCAATGCCATCAGTTTTATATCTCCTTTTAAACCATTTAACAGTGAATGGAGAAATTTAACAGATTCATTATTAGACACAGATTAAAGCTTTTCAATGCCAGACTAACATAATTCTTTCAAACATTTGAAGGAAATAAATACGATTGTTTGTTAAAGAGTACGAACAATTAGAAAAGAATAAGTTGTAATAAACGACTAATACTGGTCCTGAACTCTGACCAAATCTGTAACCAAACTCCTGGGGGATATCGATGTCGATAATGGACATATATTGTAGAGATACATTGATAATGGAGCCAGTCATTCCGGTGATAAATTTTCAAAAATAGTCCTCTCGTAGTCTATAAATTGACTTTCAAAAAGTAAGAATCACAATTTCCATGACAAATTGTGACAATTAAAAGGATAATAATGAGATATTCATACACATCCTTGCTGTTGCTTATGTCTTTCTGATGCCCCCATATATTGCAAGGGAGTGGAGGATTCCAGTTTCTCAGTCAATAATATGATGTCATAATCAACAAGTAGGATGTCATGACGTGTAAGGTGACATCAAAATAAATTACGTCATGAATGACGTAGCTAAGTTCATCCTGAACGTTTAATTGATGAAGGGTAAACATTGTTGTATAAATTGTATGTCTTTACTATTTAATAAACATGCTGTTGAATATCTTGAAAAAATTTGACTGAGTGCTGTTGCTGCCATCAGCACCCAGTCAAATTAGTTTCAGTTTCAAAATATTCAACATGTACATACCCAGATATCAGTTCTCTCATCTATGTTACTGTGTGCCTCAACGCTGAATAATTCTGGTGCGCGGAACAGCATAGAGCATCTCTCAGCAGCGGTGTCCTTTGGAAAAAATACACGACATAAAAATATCAGTCCCCTTTCTAATGTTGAAATAAAATGATTCAAATGTTGGTAGGTAGTAGGTACCTAATCCTTTGAGCACTGAATTTTCCAAATTTCAATTTCAATATAATATTCAGGTAAACTGTTGCATATTTTGAAACTAATTTGACACAAACCCGATGCTGTGATAGGCAGCAACAGCTTCCAATAAACTTAGTTTCAAAATATTCAACAGAATTTATTAATTAAATTGTAAATGAGTTTTCAAATTCTGCCTTTCGGGTTCAAGTTTATTGATTTGGACAAGCTGCCACATACACACACACACCTACACATGAACACCATCATGATAAAGCACATCTGTGTGAAGACTGCTCAAATAAATAACAGGCTTATATCAGTATGGTAATGGCCAAGATTGCTTTAAAAAATCCTATTTTTAGACTTAAATATTTCCTTTGTGAATATCCATTTGCAGGACAAGAGACATGTTCTTATGACAATTTACGACTAGAATGACTGGCAGAGTCATTGAGACTGTCATTCAGTCAAATTAATTTCAAAATATTCAACACAATAAGTGTTATATTGTAAAGAATATACTTTTTCGGGAATTTGTCAGTGAAAAGGTTAAATGAAAGCAGTTATAAATGATGTTGATCTGAACAGCGTTGATTCATCAATAATAAGACAGTCTATTATGCTGTTCTTTCATCAAATCACATCTCATTCATTACAAGGTGACATTCTCCCATGTTATTGTTTACAAAGTACATGATGTTTATGACATATTCAAAGCTACTCATTAGCTTTAACACTTTAACCATCGAATTTGCTTTAAAAAATTTTAATTTTCTCATAGAAAATGTCCATTTTCAGACCAAGAGAAGACCATTTTTGAAAATTTACCACTGGAATGACTGGCTCGGTTATCGAGCCAGTCATTCCAGTGATAAATTTTCAAAAATTGTATTCTCTTGGTCTGAAAATGGACATTCCAGAAAACCACTACAGAAGCTGTTTTTGGCTGGCCTGACCATTAAAGGGTTACGTCAAACTCAGTACTACTCATTATCTTCAACGGCCGCAACAGACTTCAATTTGTTTTCAAAATATTCAGCAGGTTTCGTAATTAGATATCTTGAAAAAAAACCAATTTATCCAGGTATGTAGAATAAACATAGTTACATACCATGAGAAGTCTAGCTTCACCAATGTTTCTAATCTGCATTCGCGCTTTAGCCGCTGATCCCAGGTCCATTAAGATTGGTGTCTCATCAGTGGCTAGCATAATGTTTGCTGGCTTTAGATCTCTGAAAAATATCAACAATATAATAAGTCATGTTCAGTGTTAAATGTTTAACTTTTTTCTTAAATCAATAACTTTCAAGGGTGTTGAAAAACAATTAATCTATTGAAGTACTTTAAGAACTACCCAACGATCGCTAAAACAGGGTTCCCACCAATTTTTTAAAACGGAATTCAATGTCTTTTCAAGGATTTTTACGGTCAACAAAAAACGTTTCAAGGATTTTAAAAAGTTACCCTTTCACCGACAATTCCTTGAAAAAGTAAATTATTTATGATGTAAAACTTATTCTGTTGAATATTTTGAAATTATTTTTATACTGGAAGCCATGGCAGTAACGGCTTCCAAGCAAATTATTTTCAAAATAGTGAACAATTCCTGTATGGTTGGCTTGAAGATGAGATATAGGGGGAATTCATCAGTGAAAGGGTTAAAGGGGTATGCATTTTTTTACATAAATCAATGGAGCTTTCCAGTTTAGCCATCCATCATGACTTCATAATCAGCTACGTGACGTGTAGGATGACATCATAATCAACTACGTGATGTGTAGGATGACATCATAATCAACTACGTGATGTGTAGGATGACATTATAATCTATAACAGCATGAATGATTCAATATAGTCCATCTTAAACGCTTAATAGTCTGGTACGTTGTACAAATTGTATGTCTTTGCTATTTTGAATTAAACATGCTGTTGAATATTTTGAAACTAATTTGACTGTGTGCCAGCACCCAGTCAAAAGAATTTCAAAATATTCAACAGCTTACATATATAGTTTTCTGGAAATTAATAGTCATGGAGTTCAGCGATCGATCGATTCCAACACGGACGTGGTGTGGGTGGAGATTAATTAGATATTGGCATGGCAGACCTAAAACCGAAAAGGTCCATTACTTTCAAGGGTTTAAAAACAAATGACTGATTTAAGAACATCAAGTGCTATCTGGGATTGCCAAAGCACTATACATACACATTGACTCACTGACCTATTAAATCCTTGTGTTCTATCATACCTGTGTGCCCATGCTGGTCTATAGCTAT
Source organism: Chaetoderma sp. LZ-2023a (assembly GCA_034401795.1). NCBI lineage: Eukaryota > Metazoa > Mollusca > Caudofoveata > Chaetodermatida > Chaetodermatidae > Chaetoderma > Chaetoderma sp. LZ-2023a. Next base: position 2,424,442 of record CM067365.1, read on the forward strand.
GCATAGCTTGTAATCCATGACAAATACCCATGAATATTCTCCAGACATCCTCTTCAGGTAAGGTGGCCTTCTGTTTGGCCAACATCTCCACTCTCTCCTGTATATTTTCCGGCTGGACACAACATTGGTGAAAAAGGCATATGATGAAATTTAGCAATTAATCATTTTAATGGTTAAGATGCTTAAGGCAGGATTCTGTAGTGGTCTAGAGAAAATGTTACGTAAAGACAAGTCAAGAATATATTTGAAAATTTACCATAGGAATGGCTGGCACGATAACTGAGCCAGTTATTCCAGTATTAAATTTTTTTAAAAAGGAATTTTTTTGTCTGCAGACATCTTTATAGAAAATTTTCTTGACCAAATTTGACTTTTAAAGGTATAATCGCAATTCATATTTACATTTAAATTATAGTTTCATTGGTCAGTTGTTTTAAGAGAAAATAATTCACTAATCAAATTGTGATCATCATCTAATCTTAGAGCAGAAGACCAAAAAATACAGCTATAGTCATGTAAATACTGGGATATAAACGAAATCAAGGATTTCTTTTTTCACGAGAGAGTTGATACTTACCTCCCTAATACTTTTGATATTGCTAAATATTGGCTTTCACTCAATAAACACTCAGATTAAAACAGTTAGGTGCCCCTACTGGGCAGGGAGTCAGAGCGTAGTCTGGCGGATGCCAGCCCCACCACCGCGCATGCGCAGACTAGCACTTCCTCTGACTAATTTATTGGCTGATACACATGCAACTATAAAGAGCCTGAAGACCGAGCCTCTGTGGGGTGGAGAGGCCGGGTCCGTATCTAGGGAGGTAAGTATCAACTCTCTCGTGAAAAAAGAAATCCTTGATTTCGTTTATTTCACATCAAGAGTATACTTACCTCCCTAATACTTTTGATATTGCCAGAATTCGACAGTGAATTCGGCGGGAGGGAGGCGAGGTCAAAAGACCAGCTCATCCCTATATGCTTTTCTGCGTTTAAGGCACTTAAACTTCTGAAACTGTATGAAAAAACAGTCAGGATTTGACTAACCATCGGATAACACCCCCGATGTATGAGAGATGACCGAATGTCATATGCGCTCCCCCCCCCCTCCTTCCTGGGAGGAAGAGTCGAATGACCTCAATGTCCTATACGCTCTCTACGTACAAGTGCCATGTACTACAGGACAGAGACGAAAAAAAACTCCATTTTCGTATACTCTCAACAATGAACCACATAAATACACAAAACCATCATCATATTAATAACGGGTAACGTGACAAGACAATCAACAATGGACAACACATACACAAGACTGACCTTGTTGAAATGGCTGCTGACATCCTCTTCCCATTGGTGAAGAACGATGCAGTCCCAAATTAGTGGTTGTTTCCATAAATTAATTGTGAAATATATAAGCAATGAGGAAACCCCATCAAAAATATATGCCTAGTTATTTTTTCAAAATCGACAAGGCGAGAGGATTAGAGGTGTCACGGAGATAATGGTCTGTAAAACTTGACTCACAGTGCCACTGAGCCACTGACATAATATCATCCACAGGGACCCCATTAAATAGGGCAGTGGATGTCACTATGCCGCGGACACTGTGAGCCTTGGCCACGTCAACCTGCTTCCCGGTGGCGGATTTATGGCAAAACTGAATGCATACTACAATCCACCTGGAAATGGTGTCCTTAGAAGCCCTGCCATGGGGTTCAATATAAGACAACCATAACGCTGACTGGTCGGTGCGCCACTCCGCCGTACGTTGTTTGTACCGGCGAAGCGCCCGGACGGGACACCATGCTTTAGAATTAGGATCATATCTAGTTAAAGCAGGCAAAACAATAGGTTGACCTGGATATTTCAACGACTGATTTTTAGCCAAGAAATTAATCCTAGGTAGCAGCTTAAGGCCTTCCCCTGAAACCACAAAACGGTCATCCTCGGCTGATAAGGCATGAATTTCACTCCTACGCCTAGCCGAGGCCGCAGCAATTAAAAACACAGTCTTCAGTGTTAATAGTTTCATAGAAATGGAACTAAGTGGTTCAAACGGCTTATCACCTAGTACTTAAAGCACTAGCGATAAACTCCAAGACGGAATCACAGGTGGATTCCTTGGTCTTAGATTGCCCATGCCTTTAATTAATACATTTAATGTATTTACTTCATCACTTCCCCTCTTAGCCAAGCAAGGAATAACACACATTAAAGCTGACTTATAACCAGCAATAGAGTTAGGCTTGAGGCTATAGGCATCATAGAGGTGACAGAGGAAATCAGCTACTACCTGAATAGATGAATCCATTGGATCAATACATCTTTTTGAGCACCATTCTGCAAATCTGTTGATTTTATAATTATATGCTCTGGAGGTTGACCCCCTCCTGGCTTTGGCCATAAACATGGCTGCTTGCTCAGAAAAGCCCTCCTTAATTCTAGATTCCTTGACAACATCCACGCAGTCAATCTGAACATTGACGGATTGTTGTGAAGGGCCTTGCCCTGGAAGATAATATCATCCATCAGAGGCAGAGGAACCGGATTGCAGACCAGAAGGTCCAGCAGATCCGTATACCATGATCGGCTTGGCCAATCCGGGGCGATCAGAAGCACTTGGCATTCCTCTTGTCTGATTTTCTGAAGAATTTTTGGAATCAGGATTGCTGGAGGGAATGCGTATGCATACATTCTCCCCCAGCTGATAGCTAACGCATCTGTTGCGAAAGCGCTTGGATCCGGAATCGGAGAGACGTACGTCGTCATCTTCGCATTCTTCTTCGTTGCGAACAAATCGATGTTGGGTTTCCCCCAATGGTCGAACAGACGATCCGCCACACATTGATTTAGTTGCCATTCCGTGGGTAAAACACTCATCCTTCGGCTCAATGAGTCTGCTAGCAGATTTAACCTTCCCGGAATATGAACTGCTTTCAAGGTAATCTGGTGATCCAGGCACCAACAAAGCAGTCTCCATGTCATCATACAGAGACTGGGCGACTTCGTTCCGCCCTGGCGGTTTATGTAAGTCACAACTGTTGAGTTGTCTGAACGAATAAGAACAATCTTGCCCTGAACTTTCTGTAAGAAATGTTCCAGGCCCAGGACTACTGCTCTTAGCTCCAGTAGATTTATATGTTCCTTTGACTGTTCCAGATTCCAAAGCCCTGATATCGTGGACTCTTCCAGGCAAGCTCCCCAGCCCTCCATCGATGCATCTGTATACACAGTCACCTGAGGGTGGGGAGGGGTTAGCATAACCCCCACCAAGAGATTCTCTGTGTCCAACCACCATTGCAGGTGATGAATCAGAGGCGCCAACACTGACACATTCGAGTCCAGCGAACCTGTACTCTGGGTCCATTGTGTCATGAGAAATAACTGGATCGGCCGCCTGCGTAAGGCGGCCTGAGGAATGACTGGTTCCAATGAGACCATCAACCCCAGCATCCTCAAGTAAACCCGTGCCAGGACATGACGACTGTCGCACACTGACTGAATTAATGAGATGAGTTTCTGAACTCTCTCCTGAGTAGGATAAACATATCCTGTCTCTAGATCGAAGAACATCCACAGGTAAACAAACTTCTGGGATGGAGTCAGCTCTGATTTTGGGAAATTGATCATCCAGCCTAAGTCTGTGAGAGTTTTCAAAACAATCTCCAGACTGGCCGATAAACTTTCCCGGGTGTGTGCTTTCAACAGCCAGTCGTCTATGTACGTGTGGACTGCTATGCTTCTCCTGCGGAGGTATGCGGTGATCGCAAGAACCACACGGGTGAAAACCCGAGGAGCCGTGGAAATTCCGAAGGGTAGCACCCTGAATTCCCACTGTCTGCCCTGGAATGCAAATCTCAGGAAGCGACGGAAACTCCTGTGTACGGGGATGTGGAAATAAGCGTCCTTCAAATCTATCGACGCTGTCCACATTCCGCTCTCTAACCCCGCCAACACCGAGCGCACAGTCTCCATCTTGAAACTGGGCGTCTCTATGAACTTGTTCAATGGCTTGAGGTTGAGAATTGGTCTCCATCCTCCGGTGTTCTTTGTTACTAAGAACAGGGTTGAATAGAAGCCCGGACACCTCTGTGCCGGCTGAATAGCTCCTTTTTGTATGAGGGGAATTTATTTCCTCCTCGATACACAACCTTTGATCTGGATCTCTCGGATTTGGAGTCCAGATCGGCACTAGAGACAGTCGCGATGGCGGGCCTGTCATCCAATCGGGATGATACCCGACTGAAAGCCATCGCAAGACTAAACGGTCCTGAGTTAACCGTTCCCACTCTTGCATGTGGTCGGCTAGCCGGCCTCCCACCGGTCCACCTAGGGATAGAGGTGGACATAAGGAGTGCAAGAGCGGCACTGTCTCCTTTGCCAGAAACACCGGCGTGGTTCTCACCGCGGTAACCGTCCCATCAGGAACGATTACCCCGCCCAGATCCTCGCGCGCCACGACCAGCACCGCGCGCACCTCGGTGCGCGGGCGGCTGCCTGGCTGACTGCGCCTGAGGAGCCTGCGCCCCCCCTCGCTGCTGGCCGAATCGCACACGGCCGAGGCCGACGTTGCGATGGTGGTTGGCCTCTGACCTGGCCACTACCACCTCGAGCCTGCAGGGGACGATACGCAGGGGGTGCGGCGCGAACGTTGGCACGACGAAGCACCTCAAACTGCTCGCGCAGCGCCCTCTGGTTATTGACCAGAGTAACCGTCTCCTGGAGGTGCCTACATCCCTCACCTCCAAAGAGACCAGGACCTGTCATAGGCGTACGCAGTAGCCTATTGTACAGGTCCTGGGACGGGCACAGATTGTCCAAGGCAAAAGTGCGCCTTGCCCGGACACTCCTGGTCACCGCCCGCGTCATACAGTCCAGCGCCAGGTTGATACCATCCTGGATGGCTCGCTGAACTGTGACCGGACTTGGCTGGCGCGATGCGGATGCTGTTACTACCCCTTGTAACAGCTGGGAGACGTGGGACAGAGCGGCAATCGAAGCCCTCCCACTCTCCTCCGCATCACGCAACGCGGTATTTGCTGAACGCAACGCGTTCGAACACAAGACTCCCGTGTTAGAACGGGAGCCTGGCCGCGCATCCTCACCCAAAGCCGCGCGGTCATCCACGCTCGGCTTAGGTACCACACCGTACCGCTGGTAGTCCAGGGGCACGATGCGGCAACGCCTGGCCACCTCGCGCGGGGCCTTAGCGAGACGTCCACTCGACTTAATGGACGTCTCCGCCGCCTCGAACATGTCAACGACATGCTCTGCCAGCGGCAGAGAAGGCATAGCGTTAGCAGTAGGCTTACCAGCTAACCACGGCCTGTGATCACGCTGGCTAGCCGACTGCTCCACGGGCAGATCTGGTCTAACACTCACCAACCACTGGCAAGCGTCAGACCAATCCTCCTCCGTGGCTAGCTGCAAGCGCTCTACAAGACGGGGGCCTTCGTCTTCCTCCTGAGCGCAAGCAACAGAGCTTGACGGCGGATACGCTGATATCCCTGGCAAGCCAGGGAGAGCATGCGGGCCTGACAATACCGGCATGCTAATCTCACTGGCTTGACAAGGAGCAGGCGCCGTGGTAGAGCGCGGGGCATATACCGCCCCACCACGGCCCCGGCCAGCACCAGCGACACTCTCGGCAAGCCGAGGTATGCGGTAACGCTGGCCTTCAGCGCCCAGGGCCACAGTCTGAACCGTGGATTCTACCCCTGGGAGAGTAGAACCGTGGAATAAGGCGCCTGTATTCCCCGCGAGGGGTGCACAGACGTCATAATCCATGTCCACGTCCTCAGACGGCGACCCCAACAGGTAATCCTCATCCTCCTGGCCAGACAGATTAGACTCCGGGTCAGCAAAGAGAGCTAACCCGGACTGGCAGGGAAGGTGCCATACGAGGTACTGGCACCCGCGGTGTGCGGATGGCCCTGGACTGATAAGCAGCCCGCAGGTTCCAGCGACAACCGTCCACGGTCCCTATTGGGCGCGGCAATAAGCCTGCTGCCAGGGTCGTGGAACGCCCCCTCTAATGGGGCCACCTCTGAATCTTCAAACAACGGAAGCGTACTAAGGAACGGAGATTCAGAGGCGGGGATTACCTGCTCCGAAGCAGATGATGAGGCCAACAAAGGATTTGGTCCAGGAAGCATGCCACGAAGCAACTCTGGAACCAAATCCTTTATTGTCCTCCTCATCTCTCCCAACATCTCGGTCCGGAAGGCCTCCATGTCCACCGCGGACGAGGCCTTCCTCTTACCCTTCTTACTTAGAACCTCTTTTTTCAACTTCTTCTTCTCCTCCTCCACCACCTTGTCCTTCGCCTGCAAGCACAAGAATTCGGACATTAGCTCGCCCCCCCCCCCCCCCCCCCCCCCCAGTGCTTACATATCTCGCAATTAAGCAAGGGACCACAGGGGCTACACTGAAAACAGAGATGAGGACCAAACTTGTCCCTCAAAAATCGTCCACAGGACGCACAACCAGGTCTCTGAAAAAGGCCAAAGGACGAGGAGTATGAGCAATCTAGTTAAGCTTAGAAACTCACCAACTCAAGAGAAGGAAAAATGATCATAAAGATCATAATTTATCAGAAAACCAGCTTCGGACAACTTTAATTGTTAATAAAGAGCAAGGCTGATTATGACGTCATTAATCCTATGACAGGAAAAAATCGATCCCCAAACAAACATCCCAGTGCAAGGACGAATTGTATCTCTAACCAGAACATGTGCAGAATGGACATTTCGACTACACAAGCATCAGATATATACTGATAACAATGGCAAATACTGTTAATTATCTCCCTTTCCTCTAAATAATTAACATCACCTCATATCAATAATTAGATACCTGACACCTTGTCTAGACAAACCATCCAACCTGATGAACTGGAGCACTCCACCAACTGAACGCCTCTTAACTCTCTCCACCTCTAGGGGAAGGAATTGGATCAAGAGGGCAAAGTGAGAAGACCTTTATAATAGGCCTCCAACTCACTGGACATAGAATTTTTGGTTAGATAACCTAACAGTATTAGTAGGAAATGGAACCATGGTGGAGAGACACAAACCCTCTGCTGATGTCATGTCCATTATATTTCTTCACACAGACCTGTGGACATAAACACAAAGAGAGATTAGTCTTATATAGCACCTAGTTGAAATAAACCAACTAAACAAGGCGCTTATCACGTTTAGCGCGAGTCCCGGAAACACATTACAACGGGACAAAACTCGCTAATTTTACTAGAAGTCACCTGATTTAAAGGTCCTGGGCCCTCCTCTGGCGAAGTCACTCTTCCTGCCATCTTTATCAGGGATAAACACTTCTGAACTTTGACAAAAACACTTAGAATTGAGCCACGAAAAGCACTAGCACAAAAGCATGTGTAGACTCTCTGCCAATAAATTAGCAAAGAGGAAGTGCTAGTCTGCGCATGCGCGGTGGTGGGGCTGGCATCCGCCAGACTACGCTCTGACTCCCTGCCCAGTAGGGGCACCTAACTGTTTTAATCTGAGTGTTTATTGAGTGAAAGCCAATATTTAGCAATATCAAAAGTATTAGGGAGGTAAGTATACTCTTGATGTGAAAAGCACATTGCTTTAACCCTTTAAGCCTCAAATTGGTTTAAGAAAATCTCAAGTAAACTTTCCCATAGAAAATGTCCATTTGCAGACCAAGAGGAGACTGTTTTTTGAAGATTTACCACAGGAATGACTGGCTCGGTTATCGAGCCAGTCATTCCAGTGGTAAATTTTCAAAAATATTCATCTCTTGGTCTGCAAATGGACATTTCTCAAGACCACTGCAGAAGCCGTTTTTGGCTGAATGAGGGTTAAGGGTTAATGGTCAAGTTGGCCCAAGCCAGCAGTGGTCTAGAGAAATTTCCCAGCCAATTTTTGAAAATTTATAACTGGAATGACTGCCTCAGTAACAGAGACAATCATTCCAGTGGTATATTATTTTCAAAGCTACACTTTTCTTGGTCAGCAACTGAACATTTATTAAAGAGTTGTGTCAGTGGAAAGTTACTGTTCACTTTGTCGCTCAAATATTATTGAACCCATTAAATGCTTAAAATCGGTCAGGAAAATCTACAAATTTGCAACATGGAATGTCTATTTGCAGGCCAAGAGACCACAATTTTTAAACATTACCACTGGAATGACTGGCTCAGTTATTGAGTCACTCATTCCTGTGCCGTGGTTAATTTTCAAAATAAGTCATCTCTTGGACTGCAACGAATATTCTTCAATATGAAATGCTAGGATTGCAGATGTCGTTTTTAAAGGTCAGCTTAAGCCTTAAAGGTTAACTATAACCATAATGGTTCATTGGCATACTATGCATCCATGATTACAAAACTATGTACATTTATATGTGTACAATGTTTGAGTGGAGTGACCAGAACACAATGTGAACTCTTCAATGCTTAAGCCAGCAAAAACCAGCCTCGGTAGTGATTTTGAAGAACTGTCCATTTGCAGGCCAAGAGAAAACTATTTTTGAAAACTTACAGTAGCACTGGCAAGATAAGAAAATTTGTCAAATTTCTTTTTCATGAGTGAGATGACATACTTACCTCCCTAACACTCTTGCTATACTAGTATATCGGCTCTAAATTCAATAATATTCAGAATTATAAAAAGTTAGGTGCCCCTACTGGGTAGGTGGAATGTACACATTCATGCACTTGTCAGACCCCACCTTTGCGCATGTGCATACTGGTACCTCCGTTACTAAATATTGGCCGACATAGAAGCAACTATTCAAACAAGAGGCCCAAGGGCCCTGTGTCACTCACCTGGAGCATTATGCATTTTTGTCACAATTGTTGGTGGGTGGTTTAGTAGTCTTCTAAATGATTTTGTGGACATTTTTGCAAGTCCAATATGGCCGGCAAACACGCTACATTATGATTGGTCCACTGCAGCCACGTTTCTGATGTAGTGCCTTCCCGTGAAAAAGATTTAATGGCACTCAGTGCCTAATCATATCTCCCAAATTTCAGCCCAATCCGCTCAGAGATTCTGGAGTCATTTTGGCACAAATTAGGTTATCCAAGATAGCCACCAAACCATTTGGCCAATCAAGTTCCCTTGAAACAAACTTGGTGCAGCTCTCGTCCTAGATGATATTTCATGTGTTTTGAATTGATTTCACAAGTGTTTTGGAGAAGATTTTTAAAGACATTTTAAAGCGGTTAGCTTTTTTGATGGATCAACTTCACTTGAACAGACTTTATTGGCCCTTAGTACGTAATCATATATCACAAATTTCGGCCAGATCGCTTCAGCAGTTCTGGGGAAGAAGTCGTTTTTGCGAAAACGAGGTCATCCAAGATGGCCGATGAACCATTTAGTTAATCAAGTTCCACTGAACAAAACTTGGGTCAGCTCTTACCAAGGATCATATTTCATGTGGTCTGAATTGATCCCTCAAACGGTTTTGGAGAAGATATTTAAAGACATTTTAAAAATTCGGCCAAAATTCAAGATGGCCGTCGACCAAATTGGCCGATCGGGTTTGTCTGAACAAACTTGAATCTCCATGCCTTAAGAATGCTTCCTGCCAAATATAATTGAGATCGGCTAAGTAGTTCTTGAAAAGAAGACATTTTAAATTTCCCATTGCTTTAGTATGGGAGCTTTTGGCGGGAAAATGATCCAAGATGGCCACCAAACCATTTGTCCGATAGTTTTCGAAAATTGCAAATTTCAAATCAGAATACCCAAAAACCTATATAAAAACAATTTGAGCCTCAAAGTTCATCAAATAAAAAATTCCAATATGGCCGCCAAACATGCTATATTTTGATTGGCCCATGGCCGGCTTGTTTTTTGACGGATCAACTTCTCTAGAACAAACTTTACTGGGCCCTAATCATATCTGCCATATTTTGGCCTGATCCCTTCAGCGGTTCTAGAGGTCATTTTTGTTAAAACTAGGTCAACCAAGATGACCGCTGAACCATTTGACTAATCAATAAATTTATTTATATTATTATATGATTAATTTATAAAAATTTCAAATAATTAGGTGCTATATATAACCAATGAATCCCTTATCCTGAGCACAGGTAAACCATCCTCTTGTGCAGAAATTACACCCATACCATCCGTCGAGTCATTGAGTCTGATGAAGGGGATGGGACAAGAGGAGGGAGATATCTTTCGTTTTATATCTCCGACCCTTAGACCTATTAGATGATAAGTTAGAAAAAAGGAGACGTGATCAACTTCTGAGTGAAGAACAGGAGCTCTACCATCCTAAGAAGAGCCTGTGGACACAATGACACAAGGGATTAGTAGAACTTAGGAGCTGGGATAATTTAACAATGATTCCCAGTGCCTAAAAAAACGCGCTAACGCCAGGTCGGCCACGAACGAAAACCGGTAACATATAAAAGTTACAAGTCTTAAATAATATATGGAACACTATCACCTTAATGGATGATGAGGCAGACTACTCTGATGCTTTGGATTCAGCCATAGTGAAATGGATGAAAGAAAATGAATGAAAATTCAACAAAATAGAGCTTGAAATTGTTTTCAATGTTGCTGATAAGCCAATATATTAGAAAACGGAAGTACCAGTATGCGCATGCGCAGAGGTGGGGTCTGAGATGTGCATGACTGTGTACATTCCACCTGCCCAGTAGGGGCACCTAACTTTTTATAATTCTGAATATTATTGAATTTAGAGCCGATATCTTAGTATATCAAGAGTGTTAGGGAGGTAAGAATGTTCTCATGATGTGAAATTGGCTCGATAACCAGCCAGTCATTCCAATCAGAAACTTTAAAAAATAGTCTTCTCTTGTCCAGCAAATGGACATTCAAAAAGCAAATATTGTGATTCTCGCGACCAAATATTACCATTAACCCATACCACTCTGATGTCAATATTCTATGTTTTACAGTGTCAATAGCAAAGAAACGGGTGTACATTTGTCAACAATTTTGGTGGATGATGTTGCTGTCCTCGACAGCACCGTCTTCCAGCAAATTTATTGAAAAATGTTCACCAGTTCATTTTTTAATTTAATTTGAAAGTTTTTAATTCTGACATCAGAGTGGTAAGGGCTAAGGGCTAATTGATGGACAAAATATGCTATACAATGACACAGCTGGTGCATAAATACAGGTATAAATATAATACAGCCTTAACTATACTAGCAATGATCTGTAGAGACACTCACATACAATGGCATAACTATTTGCACCTCACTGGTCACATCAACCATTCTGGAATACTGATCAACTGGAATAATCTCTGCCTCTTCTAATGGAATGATATTCGGGTGATTGAATGACCTCATCACCTCGACCTCTTGCATTGCAATTCGTTCTTCGTCTTTGGAATGACACAATATCCGCTTTAACGCATACAGTTTTCTTGTTTTTGCATCTTCTATAAGGTCGACATAACTGAATCCACTAGAAAAAAGAATGTACATAATTAGTGCTCAATTATTCAATGAATTTATAATTAACAACTAGGTCATCCAAGATGGCCACCGAACCATTTGGTCAATCAAGTCTTCTTGAACAAACTTGGCTTACCTCTTTCCCTAGATGATTTTTCATGAGTTTTGAATCGATTCCTCAAGTGGTTTCGGAGAAGATTTTTAAAGACGTTTCCTAAAATCTGCCGAAATCCAAGATGGCCACTGGCCAAATTGGCCGATTGGCTCTATTTGAACAAATTTGGATCCCTATGCCCTAAGGATGCTTCCTGCCAAATACAATTGAAATCGGCCCAGTGGTTCTTGAGAAGAAGTCGTTTAACGGAAAAGTTGACGGATGGACGGACAGACGACGGATGGACACACGACGGACGGTCGCCACGGCATAAGCTCACTTGGCCTTTCAGGCCAGGTGAGCTAATAATTCTATGAATTTATGCCAACTTGTATGTCCCCAGATAAAAACTGACAAGACAGATAAAAGATGTAATTTTGATTTAAAGGGATGCTAATCTCATCTCAAATGTTGTATTGCACCGATAGAATATGGTGTATAGATTCCATATCATTCATATCCTGTCACATTCCCTGATCTGTATCGCAATTATCTGTTTTGTAATATCGAGTAAATGTTGAACAGTGATCGACACCATTTTGTCTCGTCAAGCTATTGTGTGTGATGTCATGTAAGCTCCAATGCATCTGACATTCCTTATTATGTAATGCTCATCCCATTGCATATTTTGAAACTAATTTTACTGGAAGTTGTTGCTGCCAAATTGGTTTCAAAATATTCAACAGCTTACCTGTAAGATTGCTTTTATACCACGTTGCCAAACTATAGCTGGAGCCTCTACGACTGAGCGTATATACCGAGGCAGACACACTAGGATTTTTCTGATTGATTGAAAAGTAAAAAATCATGACAGCCATCATAGGGTGTAGAAATGTACCAACAATTAACTACTAAATCCTGAATATCTTTCCTTAGCGGCATGATAAAAGGCTTAAAATTATCTGGATAGTTTATGACCGGCGGGTTAGATCGCCTGAATAGCTATCAAGAGAGGGGATTAGTTTTCCTTTAAGAATTATATGGTTGACTATTTTGAAATTAATTGGACTGGAAGTTATTTATGTCATAAGTAGCAATGGCTTTCAGTCAAATTATTTTCAAATTATTCAACAACATTGCTGTACATGCATGACTTGAAAGGGAGATAGTGAGATTCAGCGATACGGCTGTCAATTGGCACGGTAGACATTGGTACATGTAGGTGCAAGTCATAGCATGGTAGGTCTGGAGAGTAGACTCAAACCTTTTAGACCTATATGCACCTTGGATACGACGATAAGATAGAAATGAAATCGTTTATACTTAGTAACCATTTGACATACTATTACTTACCTGTATATATTACAACAAAGTCATTAAATTTTTGTGTTTGTTTGCATTTAGAGGTTAAACCTTTAACTGTCAAGCTGATCAGAACATGAGTAATGCCCATTTGTAGACGAAGAGAAGCCTTTTTTTGAAATTTTAACATTGGAATGACTGGCTCGATAACCGAGCTAGTCATCTCAGTGGTAAACTTTCAATAATAGCTTTATCTTGGTCTGCAAACGGACAGTTTCTGTGAGAAAATAAAAATTTCAGGGACAAACTTTACGATTAACCATTTAACACTCGAATTTGTTTTAAAAAATTCAGTTTTCTCATTAAAAATTTCCATTTGCAGACCAAGAGCAGGCTATTTTTGAAAATTTAGCAATGGAATGACTGGCTCGGTTCCAGTGGTAAATTTTCAAAAAATAGTCTTCTCTTGGTCTGCAAATGGACATTTCTCAAGACCACTACAGAAGCCGTTTTTGACTGATATGAGTGTTAAAAGGTAAGCAACACATGACAAATCCACATACCCTTCACCGAGTCGAGATCGGATGTAGAATCGTCGATTGTTGATCGTCAGTGACTCCTTGGCACAAACACAACCCATCTTAAAGAGCTGTGCTAACCCAAATGCAGTCATGAGGCCACGGTTGTCTAACAATGCACACTTGAATTGATAACATAGAACGTTTCAAAGTGACCAATGATCGTGACAGTATTTCTGCGTAATTCTTATAACGCACATATTGTACTCTTAGTTTGAATATCTTGTCATTCACGTTAGACAGTTATTCACTTGATTATCCATATCCTCAGGACATTAATGGCGGTGGTTTAAACACAACATTCTGGGAGTCAAGACAGGCTCATCTGCAGGCAGAGAAAAATAAACATCAAAATATTAGAAAGAAAAGAATACCTCGGGCTGAGGTGAGCATGTCAGGCTAAAATAAAAAATAGTTCCATTTCCTGTAAACCTCTCGCGTGAAATCCTTCTTTTTCACCCGGCTGGGAATAAAAATCATCATTTTTACACCCAGCCAAAAAATTTGGCATGGGGATTATGTAATGGCGCCGTCCGGGCGGGCAGGCGGGCGGCAGAGTGGTTTCCGGATACATACATTGTAACTCCATTACCCTTTGTCAGATCGCATTGAAACTTCATAGGGTGGTTGGACTAGGTCTGGGGAAGAAACCTATCGAAATCAACAATGATCCGAAATCCAAGATGGCCACCAGCCACCGGTGGCCATCTTGAAAGTGTATTTCCGGATGATAACTCTGTTACCGTTTGTCGGATCACATTGAAACTTCATAGTGTTTCTTCATAGAAACCTATCGAAATCAACAATGATCCGAAATCCAAGATGGCCACCAGCCACCGGTGGCCATCTTGAAAGTGTATTTCCGGATGATAACTCTGTTACCGTTTGTCGGATCACATTGAAACTTCATAGGGTGGTTGGACTAGGTCTGGGGAAGAAACCTATCGAAATCGACGATGATCTGAAATCCAAGATGGCCACCAGCCACCATCTTGAAAAGTGGTTTCCAGATGATAACTCTGTTCCCGTTTATCGGATCGTTTTGAAACTTCATAGGGTGGTTGGACTACATGTAGGTCTGGAGAAAAAGACATTATTTACACTATACAGAAAAGAATACAATCTATTTTGTGTCTGGTTTTAGTTTAGTTACTTAACCCTTACATGGCGTAGTTTATGTCTCTAACTATTTGGTTACGGGCAATATTTTAGCGTTGTTATTGCTTATTTTGGGGGGTCATGATTGAGTGTAAGCTGTGCTATGTTTTGGTGGAGAAGAGCATGATCCAGACAGTTAGCTGCGGTGTGCCGAATACAATACTGGACCACTGATCTAAACGTTAGCTGTGGTGTGCTGCCTACAATACTGGACCACTGATCTAAACGTTAGCTGCGGTGTGCCGCCTACAATACTGGACCACTGGTCTAAATGTTAGCTGCGGTGTGCCGCCTACAATACTGGACCACTGGTCTAAACGTTAGCTGCGGTGTGCCACCTACAACACTGGACCACTGGTCTAAATGTTAGCTGCGGTGTGCCACCTACAACACTGGACCACTGGTCTAAATGTTAGCTGCGGTGTGCCATCTACAACACTGGACCACTGGTCTAAATGTTAGCTGCGGTGTGCCGCCTACAATACTGGACCACTGGTCTAAATGTTAGCTGCGGTGTGCCGAATACAATACTGGACCACTGATCTAAACGTTAGCTGCGGTGTGCCACCTACAATACTGGACCACTGATCTAAACGTTAGCTGCGGTGTGCCACCTACAATACTGGACCACTGGTCTAAACGTTAGCTGCGGTGTGCCGAATACAATACTGGACCACTGATCTAAACGTTAGCTGCGGTGTGCCACCTACAATACTGGACCACTGGTCTAAACGTTAGCTGCGGTGTGCCGCCTACAATACTGGACCACTGGTCTAAACGTTAGCTGCGGTGTGCCGCCTACAATACTGGACCACTGGTCTAAACGTTAGCTGTGGTGTACTGCCTACAATACTGGACCACTGGTCTAAACGTTAGCTGCAGTGTGCCGCCTACAATACTGGACCACTGATCTAAACATTAGCTGTGGTGTGCTGCCTACAATACTGGACCACTGATCTAAACGTTAGCTGTGGTGTTCTGCCTACAATACTGGACCACTGGTATAAACGTTAGCTGCGGTGTGCCGCCTACAATACTGGACCACTGGTCTAAACATTAGCTGCGGTGTGCCGCCTACAATACTGGACCACTGGTCTAAATGTTAGCTGTGGTGTGCCACCTACAATACTGGACCACTGGTCTAAATGTTAGCTGCGGTGTGCCGAATACAATACTGGACCACTGGTCTAAATGTTAGCTGCGGTGTGCCGCCTACAATACTGGACCACTGGTCTAAATGTTAGCTGCGGTGTGCCACCTACAACACTGGACCACTGGTCTAAATGTTAGCTGCGGTGTGCCACCTACAATACTGGACCACTGGTATAAACGTTAGCTGCGGTGTGCCACCTACAATACTGGACCACTGGTCTAAATGTTAGATGCGGTGTGCCACCTACAACACTGGACCACTGGTCTAAATGTTAGCTGCGGTGTGCCACCTACAATACTGGACCACTGGTATAAACGTTAGCTGCGGTGTGCCGCCTACAATACTGGACCACTGGTCTAAACGTTAGCTGCGGTGTGCCGCATACAATACTGGACCACTGGTCTAAACGTTAGCTACAGTGTGCCACCTACAACACTGGACCACTGGTCTAAATGTTAGCTGCGGTGTGTCGCCTACAATACTGGACCACTGGTCTAAATGTTAGCTGCGGTGTGCCACCTACAACACTGGACCACTGGTCTAAATGTTAGCTGCGGTGTGTCGCCTACAATACTGGACCACTGGTCTAAACGTTAGCTGCGGTGTGCCGCCTACAATACTGGACCACTGGTCTAAACGTTAGCTGCGGTGTGCCGCCTACAATACTGGACCACTGGTCTAAATGTTAGCTGTGGTGTGCCGCCTACAATACTGGACCACTGGTCTAAACATTAGCTGCAGTGTGCCGCCTACAATACTGGACCACTGGTCTAAACATTAGCTGCGGTGTGCCACCTACAATACTGGACCACTGGTCTAAATGTTAGCTGCAGTGTGCCGCCTACAATACTGGACCACCGGTCTAAATGTTAGCTGCGGTGTGCCGCCTACAATACTGGACCACCGGTCTAAATGTTAGCTGCGGTGTGCCGCCTACAATACTGGACCACCGGTCTAAACGTTAGCTGCGGTGTGCCGCCTACAATACTGGACCACTGGTCTAAATGTTAGCTACGGTGTGCCGCCTACAATACTGGACCACTGGTGCCAAGAAATTACATGCATCCTGATATTAAACGCTAAATTTTAACTGTCTTCAGTTAAATCATATACCAAAACGGCTGAATGTCCCCCAAAATCTCCCCTACAAATGATTTGAATTTGCCACGAAATTACAACTATTTCTGCGTGGAGATCGCGAGATAGCGGTAACCAGTGACCATCTCATCCCATATAAACTCGCCCAGTGAAACTGCGAACAGCTAAAGCTGACAAATATCAATGTTATGAGTCAAACACGTTGGATATGAATGTAAACATACGTTTTACTAATTTTCCTGGCTATCTGCATTGATGTATATGTTAGAATAATAAATGAACTTTACACGATGGCCTGTGCGTTATAGGATGAATTTGCAATGGACAAAACTGCCAGGAAACGTGGAAATCTCCGCGCAGGGGTACAACTTAGCCATTATAACACATACTAAATAGACTACCATATGCTGCGAATACATAAGCCTATGCCTGCTCTCGTTAGAGTAGCTTGTATCGATCGATATCTAATGATACCCACCAACATAAGAAGTGAATAAAGCTCATGTGAATTGAGAAGTTTTTCTCATATTGTCGGGTTCCTCTTTACTTGGGCTGTCACTACAAAGGCGCACAATTCTGGGAATTCGCTAACTAACCAGGCTGTAGTAATGTATATAAAATATCACTCAAAATATTCATTTCATATTATGATTTTTCTAGCAAACAACGGGCCGAAATTATAAAATATTCGCACAGGAAAAGAGAGGTTTTAGACATTTTTAACCATCCGATATCCTATGATGGTAATTAAAATAAGTTTTATTCAATTTTTTTGCGAGAAGTACATTCTTATAAGTAGGCAACTTTCGCAGCCATAATCATTAATTTACCAATTACTATAATGCTAGCCTCAAGACAACAATTTGACAGCTCTGGATCAGGTTTGGGGTCAATTCCAATCGGAATTGGAATTGATCAGTCAATTCCAATTCAATTCCGGAATTGGAATTGGAATTGATAATTTGAATTGACCGGAATTGATAAATTCCAATTCAATTCCAACCAATTCCAGGCATATTTGTCATAGATTTACTGAACAGTGTTGGCTATAAAATGTATATGTAATATCTGTCCTTAATGCATTTCATCCTAAATGATCTATATGATAATTTTGACTGAATACTTTTGTATCCTATGACTGCATGTTTCTATTAAAATTAATTTTAACAACTTAATTATATGTTTGGTTTGGACTAGAATTTGAGATACTGATAATTCAGTGATGAGCAAGTTAGCCCTTAACCCTTTAACACCTAAGCCGGCCAAAACACCTTTTGCCATGAATTTGAGAAATGTCCATTAGCTGGATAATTGAGCAAGTAATTCAAGCGGTAAATTTTCAAAAATAATCTTGCTCTCTGAATTGACAAAATAAAGATCTGAAAAATGCTATGGACTTTAATACATTATTGAATCAACTCAACTCTTCTTGCCCAGTCATGCCAGTGATCAATTAAGCTTTTTATCCTATGTGAGCATTGTACCTCATTTATTCAATCAACGCCACTGATCTTGAACTTATTTCATTCCGCATTCCCTGGAAACAATTTTTTATGAAATCATGCCATCTTTAAAATCATACAAATTAGTTAAAATGATTTCAAATATATAAGCTAGAACCAAGATAACCAAATTGTGTTAAAATTATTCATCAAGATGTTAGAAATAGTGTTCAGTAAAGTAATAACTATCATTTGCATGGAATGAAATGGGTGAAGAAAGCAGTACATTACAAGACAATTGCCCTCTAATAATGCCCTCCTACATAACAAAGGAATCATTGAACAACCCCTTTATGAAATGTCTAGGCTTTTAAAACACAAACACCTGGACTAGAGATGTTATTCAAACTCACGCATACATGTGCTCAGTACTCTCACTCAGTACTGTACCATATACATTGTATTCCAAGGCTTTTTAATGCAAACATTTATATAGCAAGGTTTACATGTATCTATAATAATTAGACATGGCATTAACCTTTAGCCCTATTCATCAGAAAAAACTCAGCATTAAGCTATAATTAAGTCAAATGAACTAAAAATAAGATCTGCTGAATGTTTGACTTTTTGGACAATAATTTGACTGAAAGATATAACTATCTATTGGCAACAACAATTTTTATTCTAATTGTTTTAAATATTAACGGAAAAGCCCGCCAAAAATGCCTTCTGCACAGGTCTTGAGGAAAGATGATATGTACGCTAAGAGACTATTTAGAAAAATTTACCAGTGGATTGACTGATTACATAAGTGAGCCAGTCATTGCATTGTTGAATTAAAAAAAAAGTCTTCTCTTATCCTGCAATGGGGCATTTGTTAATGATAAATCTAGTTTTTCTTGGCCAATCTTGGGCATTAAAGAGTTAAAATATAACAATGTTGATCTCAAGTAAATATTGGTATGGAATTGGACTTGGAATTGATCAAGTGGAATTGGAATTGCAAAGTTGCTGTTTATGATAATGACTGCAGCATCTTCCACCAAACCTGCCTAGAGAATGTAGCACCAGTTCAGTGCTTTACTTTGAAAATTGATAACCCTGCCATCAGAGTGACAAGGGCTAGGGTTAGTGAAATCATGAGACCTCGTCTGTACCGGATGTGTCCACTAGGATAATGACATATGGCCTGGACAAAGATTTTTTGACTGACGTACAGATCATACATGTAGGCGAGACGACAAACCGACAGTCGTATCATATAATAAATTGATAATAATAATCAAGGATGGGTTCTATTACATGACATCTATTACTATTACTTCAAAATTACATCAAAATTTCTCTATTACTATTACAATTACTCTGATTTTGATCTATTACTATTACTGTCTTTTTTTATTATTACTATTACTGTCCTATCTATTATTATTACTATTACTGTCCTATCTATTACTATTACTGTCCTATCTATTACTATTACTCTCCTATCTATTACTATTACTCTCCTATCTATTACTATTACTCTCCTATCTATTACTATTACTGTCGTATCTATTACTATTACTGTCGTATCTATTACTATTACTGTCTTTTTTTATTATTACTATTACTGTCCTATCTATTATTATTACTATTACTGTTCTATCTATTACTATTACTGTCCTATATATTACTATTACTGTCCTATCTATTACTATTCCTGTCCTATCTATTACTATTACTGTCTTATCTATTACTATTACTGTCCTATCTATTACTATTAGTCCTATCCATTACTATTACTGTCTTATCTATTACTATTACTTTCATATCTATTACTATTACTGTCTTATCTATTACTATTACTGTCCTATCTATTACTATTAGTCCTATCCATTACTATTACTGTCCTATCTATTACTATTACTGTCCTATCTATTACTATTAGTCCTATCCATTACTATTACTGTCTTATCTATTACTATTAGTCCTATCCATTACTATTACTGTCTTATCTATTACTAATACTGTCCTATCTATTACTATTACTGTCCCATCTATTACTTTTACTGTCCTATCTATTACTATTACTGTCCTATCTATTACTATTAGTCCTATCCATTACTATTACTGTCTTATCTATTACTATTACTTTCCTATATATTACTATTACTGTCCTATCTATTACTATTAGTCCTATCCATTACTATTACTGTCTTATCTATTACTATTACTGTCCTATCTATTACTATTAGTCCTATCCATTACTATTACTGTCCTATCTATTACTATTACTGTCTTATCTATTACTATTACCGTCCTATCTATTACTATTAGTCCTATCCATTACTATTACTGTCCTATCTATTACTATTAGTCCTATCCATTACTATTACTGTCCTATCTATTACTATTACTGTCCTATCTATTACTATTAGTCCTATCCATTACTATTACTGTCTTATCTATTACTATTAGTCCTATCCATTACTATTACTGTCTTATCTATTACTATTACTTTCCTATCTATTACTATTACTGTCTTATCTATTACTATTACTGTCCTATCTATTACTATTACTGTCCTATCTATTACTATTACTGTCCTATCTATTACTATTACTGTCCTATCTATTACTATTAGTCCTATCCATTACTATTACTGTCTTATCTATTACTATTAGTCCTATCCATTACTATTACTGTCTTATCTATTACTATTACTTTCCTATCTATTACTATTACTGTCTTATCTATTACTATTACTGTCCTATCTATTACTATTAGTCCTATCCATTACTATTACTGTCTTATCTATTACTATTACTTTCATATCTATTACTAATACTGTCCTATCCATTACTATTACTGTCCTATCCATTACTATTACTGTCCTATCTATTACTATTAGTCCTATCCATTACTATTACTGTCTTATCTATTACTATTAGTCCTATCCATTACTATTACTGTCTTATCTATTACTAATACTGTCCTATCTATTACTATTACTGTCCCATCTATTACTTGTACTGTCCTATCTATTACTATTACTGTCCTATCTATTACTATTAGTTCTATCCATTACTATTACTGTCTTATCTATTACTATTACTTTCCTATCTATTACTATTACTGTCCTATCTATTACCATTAGTCCTATCCATTACTATTACTGTCCTATCTATTGCTATTACTGTCCTATCTATTACTATTAGTCCTATCCATTACTATTACTGTCTTATCTATTACTATTAGTCCTATCCATTACTATTACTGTCTTATCTATTACTATTAGTCCTATCCATTACTATTACTGTCTTATCTATTACTATTACTTTCCTATCTATTACTATTACTGTCTTATCGATTACTATTACTGTCCTATCTATTACTATTAATGTCCTATCTATTACTATTACTGTCTTATCTATTACTATTACTGTCTTATCTATTACTATTACTGTCTTATCTATTACTATTACTGTCCTATCTATTACTATTACTGTCCTATCTATTACTATTACTGTCCTATCTATTACTATTAGTCCTATCCATTACTATTACTGTCTTATCTATTACTATTAGTCCTATCCATTACTATTACTGTCTTATCTATTACTATTACTTTCCTATCTATTACTATTACTGTCTTATCTATTACTATTACTGTCCTATCTATTACTATTACTGTCCCATCTATTACTTTTACTGTCCTATCTATTACTATTACTGTCCTATCTATTACTATTAGTCCTATCCATTACTATTACTGTCTTATCTATTACTATTACTTTCCTATCTATTACTATTACTGTCCTATCTATTACTATTACTGTCCTATCTATTACTATTACTGTCTTATCTATTACTATTACTGTCTTATCTATTACTATTACTGTCTTATCTATTACTATTAGTCCTATCCATTACTATTACTGTCCTATCTATTACTATTACTGTCCTATCTATTACTATTAGTCCTATCCATTACTATTACTGTCTTATCTATTACTATTACTTTCCTATCTATTACTATTACTGTCCTATCTATTACTATTACTGTCCCATCTATTACTTTTACTGTCTTATCTATTACTATTAGTCCTATCCATTACTATTACTGTCCTATCTATTACTATTAGTCCTATCCATTACTATTACTGTCTTATCTATTACTATTACTGTCCTATCTATTACTATTACTGTCCTATCTATTACTATTACTGTCCCATCTATTACTATTACTGTCCTATCTATTACTATTACTGTCTTATATATTACTAATACTGTCCTATCTATTACTATTTGTCCTATCCATTACTATTACTGTCTTATCTATTACTATTACTGTCCTATCTATTACTATTACTGTCCTATCTATTACTATTACTGTCCTATCTATTACTATTACTGTCTTATCTATTACTATTACTGTCTTATCTATTACTATTACTGTCTTATCTATTACTATTAGTCCTATCCATTACTATTACTGTCCTATCTATTACTATTACTGTCCCATCTATTACTTTTACTGTCTTATCTATTACTATTACTGTCTTATCTATTACTATTACTGTCCTATCTATTACTATTACTGTCCTATCTATTACTATTAGTCCTATCCATTACTATTACTGTCCTATCTATTACTATTAGTCCTATCCATTACTATTACTGTCTTATCTATTACTATTACTGTCCTATCTATTACTATTACTGTCCTATCTATTACTATTACTGTCCCATCTATTACTATTACTGTCCTATCTATTACTATTACTGTCTTATCTATTACTAATACTGTCCTATCTATTACTATTAGTCCTATCCATTACTATTACTGTCTTATCTATTACTATTACTGTCCTATCTATTACTATTACTGTCCTATCTATTACTATTACTGTCCCATCTATTACTATTACTGTCCTATCTATTACTATTACTGTCCCATCTATTACTATTACTGTCCTATCTATTACTATTACTGTCTTATCTATTACTATTACTGTCCTATCTATTACTATTACTGTCCTATCTATTACTATTACTGTCCCATCTATTACTATTACTGTCCTATCTATTACTATTACTGTCCTATCTATTACTATTACTGTCTTATCTATTACTATTACTGTCCTATCTATTACTATTACTGTCCCATCTATTACTATTACTGTCCCATCTATTACTATTACTGTCCTATCTATTACTATTACTGTCCCATCTATTACTATTACTGTCCTATCTATTACTATTACTGTCTTATCTATTACTAATACTGTCCTATCTATTACTATTACTGTCCTATCTATTACTAATACTGTCCTATCTATTACTATTACTGTCCTATCTATTACTATTACTGTCCTATCTATTACTATTACTGTCCTATCTATTACTATTACTGTCCTATCTATTACTATTACTGTCCCATCTATTACTATTACTGTCCTATCTATTACTATTACTGTCCTATCTATTACTATTACTGTCCTATCTATTACTATTAGTCCTATCCATTACTATTACTGTCTTATCTATTACTATTAGTCCTATCCATTACTATTCCTGTCTTATCTATTACTATTACTTTCCTATCTATTACTATTACTGTCTTATCTATTACTATTACTGTCCTATCCATTACTATTAGTCCTATCCATTACTATTACTGTCTTATCTATTACTATTACTTTCATATCTATTACTATTACTGTCCTATCTATTACTATTAGTCCTATCCATTACTATTACTGTCTTATCTATTACTATTAGTCCTATCCATTACTATTACTGTCTTATCTATTACTAATACTGTCCTATCTATTACTATTACTGTCCCATCTATTACTTTTACTGTCCTATCTATTACTATTACTGTCCTATCTATTACTATTAGTCCTATCCATTACTATTACTGTCTTATCTATCACTATTACTTTCCTATCTATTACTATTACTGTCCTATCTATTACTATTAGTCCTATCCATTACTATTACTGTCCTATCTATTACTATTACTGTCCTATCTATTACTATTACTGTCTTATCTATTACTATTACTGTCCTATCTATTACTATTACTGTCCTATCTATTACTATTAGTCCTATCCATTACTATTACTGTCTTATCTATTACTATTACTGTCTTATCTATTACTATTACTTTCCTATCTATTACTATTACTGTCTTATCGATTACTATTACTGTCCTATCTATTACTATTACTGTCCCATCTATTACTTTTACTGTCCTATCTATTACTATTACTGTCCTATCTATTACTATTAGTCCTATCCATTACTATTACTGTCTTATCTATTACTATTACTTTCCTATCTATTACTATTACTGTCCTATCTATTACTATTAGTCCTATCCATTACTATTACTGTCCTATCTATTACTATTACTGTCCTATCTATTACTATTAGTCCTATCCATTACTATTACTGTCTTATCTATTACTATTAGTCCTATCCATTACTATTACTGTCTTATCTATTACTAATACTGTCCTATCTATTAGTATTACTGTCCCATCTATTACTTTTACTGTCCTATCTATTACTATTACTGTCTTATCTATTACTATTACTGTCTTATCTATTACTATTACTGTCCTATCTATTACTATTACTGTCCTATCTATTACTATTAGTCCTATCCATTACTATTACTGTCTTATCTATTACTATTAGTCCTATCCATTACTATTACTGTCTTATCTATTACTATTACTTTCCTATCTATTACTATTACTGTCTTATCGATTACTATTACTGTCCTATCTATTACTATTACTGTCCTATCTATTACTATTACTGTCTTATCTATTACTATTACTGTCTTATCTATTACTATTACTGTCCTATCTATTACTTTTACTGTCCTATCTATTATTATTAGTCCTATCCATTACTATTACTGTCTTATCTATTATTATTACTATTACTGTCCTATCTATTACTATTACTGTCTTATCTATTACTATTACTGTCCTATCTATTACTATTCCTGTGCTAGCTATTACTATTACTGTCCTATCTATTACTATTACTGTCCTATCTATTACTATTAGTCCTATCCATTACTATTACTGTCTTATCTATTACTATTACTGTCCTATCTATTACTATTACTGTCTTATCTATTACTATTACTGTCTTATCTATTACTAATACTGTCCTATCTATTACTATTACTGTCCTATCTATTACTATTACTGTCCTATCTATTATTATTAATTACTATTACTGTCTTATCTATTACTATTAGTCCTATCCATTACTATTACTGTCTTATCTATTACTATTACTGTCCTATCTATTACTATTAGTCCTATCCATTACTATTACTGTCTTATCTATTACTATTAGTCCTATCCATTACTATTACTGTCTTATCTATTACTATTACTTTCCTATCTATTACTATTACTGTCTTATCGATTACTATTACTGTCCTATCTATTACTATTACTGTCCTATCTATTACTATTACTGTCCTATCTATTACTAATAGTCCTATCCATTACTATTACTGTCTTATCTATTACTATTACTTTCATATCTATTACTAATACTGTCCTATCCATTACTATTACTGTCCTATCTATTACTATTACTGTCCTATCTATTACTATTAGTCCTATCCATTACTATTACTGTCTTATCTATTACTATTAGTCCTATCCATTACTATTACTGTCTTATCTATTACTAATACTGTCCTATCTATTACTATTACTGTCCCATCTATTACTTGTACTGTCCTATCTATTACTATTACTGTCCTATCTATTACTATTAGTTCTATCCATTACTATTACTGTCTTATCTATTACTATTACTTTCCTATCTATTACTATTACTGTCCTATCTATTACTATTAGTCCTATCCATTACTATTACTGTCCTATCTATTGCTATTACTGTCCTATCTATTACTATTAGTCCTATCCATTACTATTACTGTCTTATCTATTACTATTAGTCCTATCCATTACTATTACTGTCTTATCTATTACTAATACTGTCCTATCTATTACTATTACTGTCCTATCTATTACTATTACTGTCTTATCTATTACTATTACTGTCTTATCTATTACTATTACTGTCCTATCTATTACTATTACTGTCCTATCTATTACTATTAGTCCTATCCATTACTATTACTGTCTTATCTATTACTATTAGTCCTATCCATTACTATTACTGTCTTATCTATTACTATTACTTTCCTATCTATTACTATTACTGTCTTATCGATTACTATTACTGTCCTATCTATTACTATTACTGTCCTATCTATTACTATTACTGTCTTATCTATTACTATTACTGTCTTATCTATTACTATTACTGTCTTATCTATTACTATTACTGTCCTATCTATTACTATTACTGTCCTATCTATTACTATTACTGTCCTATCTATTACTATTAGTCCTATCCATTACTATTACTGTCTTATCTATTACTATTAGTCCTATCCATTACTATTACTGTCTTATCTATTACTATTACTTTCCTATCTATTACTATTACTGTCTTATCTATTACTATTACTGTCCTATCTATTACTATTACTGTCCCATCTATTACTTTTACTGTCCTATCTATTACTATTACTGTCCTATCTATTACTATTAGTCCTATCCATTACTATTACTGTCTTATCTATTACTATTACTTTCCTATCTATTACTATTACTGTCCTATCTATTACTATTACTGTCCTATCTATTACTATTACTGTCTTATCTATTACTATTACTGTCTTATCTATTACTATTACTGTCTTATCTATTACTATTAGTCCTATCCATTACTATTACTGTCCTATCTATTACTATTACTGTCCTATCTATTACTATTAGTCCTATCCATTACTATTACTGTCTTATCTATTACTATTACTTTCCTATCTATTACTATTACTGTCCTATCTATTACTATTACTGTCCCATCTATTACTTTTACTGTCTTATCTATTACTATTAGTCCTATCCATTACTATTACTGTCCTATCTATTACTATTAGTCCTATCCATTACTATTACTGTCTTATCTATTACTATTACTGTCCTATCTATTACTATTACTGTCCTATCTATTACTATTACTGTCCCATCTATTACTATTACTGTCCCATCTATTACTATTACTGTCCTATCTATTACTATTACTGTCCTATCTATTACTATTACTGTCTTATCTATTACTATTACTGTCCTATCTATTACTATTACTGTCCCATCTATTACTATTACTGTCCCATCTATTACTATTACTGTCCTATCTATTACTATTACTGTCCCATCTATTACTATTACTGTCCTATCTATTACTATTACTGTCTTATCTATTACTAATACTGTCCTATCTATTACTATTACTGTCCTATCTATTACTAATACTGTCCTATCTATTACTATTACTGTCCTATCTATTACTATTACTGTCCTATCTATTACTATTACTGTCCTATCTATTACTATTACTGTCCTATCTATTACTATTACTGTCCCATCTATTACTATTACTGTCCTATCTATTACTATTACTGTCCTATCTATTACTATTACTGTCCTATCTATTACTATTAGTCCTATCCATTACTATTACTGTCTTATCTATTACTATTAGTCCTATCCATTACTATTCCTGTCTTATCTATTACTATTACTTTCCTATCTATTACTATTACTGTCTTATCTATTACTATTACTGTCCTATCCATTACTATTAGTCCTATCCATTACTATTACTGTCTTATCTATTACTATTACTTTCATATCTATTACTATTACTGTCCTATCTATTACTATTAGTCCTATCCATTACTATTACTGTCTTATCTATTACTATTAGTCCTATCCATTACTATTACTGTCTTATCTATTACTAATACTGTCCTATCTATTACTATTACTGTCCCATCTATTACTTTTACTGTCCTATCTATTACTATTACTGTCCTATCTATTACTATTAGTCCTATCCATTACTATTACTGTCTTATCTATCACTATTACTTTCCTATCTATTACTATTACTGTCCTATCTATTACTATTAGTCCTATCCATTACTATTACTGTCCTATCTATTACTATTACTGTCCTATCTATTACTATTACTGTCTTATCTATTACTATTACTGTCCTATCTATTACTATTACTGTCCTATCTATTACTATTAGTCCTATCCATTACTATTACTGTCTTATCTATTACTATTACTGTCTTATCTATTACTATTACTTTCCTATCTATTACTATTACTGTCTTATCGATTACTATTACTGTCCTATCTATTACTATTACTGTCCCATCTATTACTTTTACTGTCCTATCTATTACTATTACTGTCCTATCTATTACTATTAGTCCTATCCATTACTATTACTGTCTTATCTATTACTATTACTTTCCTATCTATTACTATTACTGTCCTATCTATTACTATTAGTCCTATCCATTACTATTACTGTCCTATCTATTACTATTACTGTCCTATCTATTACTATTAGTCCTATCCATTACTATTACTGTCTTATCTATTACTATTAGTCCTATCCATTACTATTACTGTCTTATCTATTACTAATACTGTCCTATCTATTAGTATTACTGTCCCATCTATTACTTTTACTGTCCTATCTATTACTATTACTGTCTTATCTATTACTATTACTGTCTTATCTATTACTATTACTGTCCTATCTATTACTATTACTGTCCTATCTATTACTATTAGTCCTATCCATTACTATTACTGTCTTATCTATTACTATTAGTCCTATCCATTACTATTACTGTCTTATCTATTACTATTACTTTCCTATCTATTACTATTACTGTCTTATCGATTACTATTACTGTCCTATCTATTACTATTACTGTCCTATCTATTACTATTACTGTCTTATCTATTACTATTACTGTCTTATCTATTACTATTACTGTCCTATCTATTACTTTTACTGTCCTATCTATTATTATTAGTCCTATCCATTACTATTACTGTCTTATCTATTATTATTACTATTACTGTCCTATCTATTACTATTACTGTCTTATCTATTACTATTACTGTCCTATCTATTACTATTCCTGTGCTAGCTATTACTATTACTGTCCTATCTATTACTATTAGTCCTATCCATTACTATTACTGTCTTATCTATTACTATTACTGTCCTATCTATTACTATTACTGTCTTATCTATTACTATTACTGTCTTATCT
This sequence comes from Chaetoderma sp. LZ-2023a, assembly GCA_034401795.1. Taxonomy (NCBI): domain Eukaryota; kingdom Metazoa; phylum Mollusca; class Caudofoveata; order Chaetodermatida; family Chaetodermatidae; genus Chaetoderma; species Chaetoderma sp. LZ-2023a. Next base: position 2,453,946 of record CM067365.1, read on the forward strand.
ATTACTAATACTGTCCTATCTATTACTATTACTGTCCTATCTATTACTATTACTGTCCTATCTATTATTATTAATTACTATTACTGTCTTATCTATTACTATTAGTCCTATCCATTACTATTACTGTCTTATCTATTACTATTACTGTCCTATCTATTACTATTAGTCCTATCCATTACTATTACTGTCTTATCTATTACTATTAGTCCTATCCATTACTATTACTGTCTTATCTATTACTATTACTTTCCTATCTATTACTATTACTGTCTTATCGATTACTATTACTGTCCTATCTATTACTATTACTGTCCTATCTATTACTATTACTGTCCTATCTATTACTATTAGTCCTATCCATTACTATTACTGTCTTATCTATTACTATTACTTTCATATCTATTACTAATACTGTCCTATCCATTACTATTACTGTCCTATCTATTACTATTACTGTCCTATCTATTACTATTAGTCCTATCCATTACTATTACTGTCTTATCTATTACTATTAGTCCTATCCATTACTATTACTGTCTTATCTATTACTAATACTGTCCTATCTATTACTATTACTGTCCCATCTATTACTTGTACTGTCCTATCTATTACTATTACTGTCCTATCTATTACTATTAGTTCTATCCATTACTATTACTGTCTTATCTATTACTATTACTTTCCTATCTATTACTATTACTGTCCTATCTATTACTATTAGTCCTATCCATTACTATTACTGTCCTATCTATTGCTATTACTGTCCTATCTATTACTATTAGTCCTATCCATTACTATTACTGTCTTATCTATTACTATTAGTCCTATCCATTACTATTACTGTCTTATCTATTACTAATACTGTCCTATCTATTACTATTACTGTCCTATCTATTACTATTACTGTCTTATCTATTACTATTACTGTCTTATCTATTACTATTACTGTCCTATCTATTACTATTACTGTCCTATCTATTACTATTAGTCCTATCCATTACTATTACTGTCTTATCTATTACTATTAGTCCTATCCATTACTATTACTGTCTTATCTATTACTATTACTTTCCTATCTATTACTATTACTGTCTTATCGATTACTATTACTGTCCTATCTATTACTATTACTGTCCTATCTATTACTATTACTGTCTTATCTATTACTATTACTGTCTTATCTATTACTATTACTGTCTTATCTATTACTATTACTGTCCTATCTATTACTATTACTGTCCTATCTATTACTATTAGTCCTATCCATTACTATTACTGTCTTATCTATTACTATTAGTCCTATCCATTACTATTACTGTCTTATCTATTACTATTACTTTCCTATCTATTACTATTACTGTCTTATCTATTACTATTACTGTCCTATCTATTACTATTACTGTCCCATCTATTACTTTTACTGTCCTATCTATTACTATTACTGTCCTATCTATTACTATTAGTCCTATCCATTACTATTACTGTCTTATCTATTACTATTACTTTCCTATCTATTACTATTACTGTCCTATCTATTACTATTACTGTCCTATCTATTACTATTACTGTCTTATCTATTACTATTACTGTCTTATCTATTACTATTACTGTCTTATCTATTACTATTAGTCCTATCCATTACTATTACTGTCCTATCTATTACTATTACTGTCCTATCTATTACTATTAGTCCTATCCATTACTATTACTGTCTTATCTATTACTATTACTTTCCTATCTATTACTATTACTGTCCTATCTATTACTATTACTGTCCCATCTATTACTTTTACTGTCTTATCTATTACTATTAGTCCTATCCATTACTATTACTGTCCTATCTATTACTATTAGTCCTATCCATTACTATTACTGTCTTATCTATTACTATTACTGTCCTATCTATTACTATTACTGTCCTATCTATTACTATTACTGTCCCATCTATTACTATTACTGTCCTATCTATTACTATTACTGTCTTATATATTACTAATACTGTCCTATCTATTACTATTTGTCCTATCCATTACTATTACTGTCTTATCTATTACTATTACTGTCCTATCTATTACTATTACTGTCCTATCTATTACTATTACTGTCCTATCTATTACTATTACTGTCTTATCTATTACTATTACTGTCTTATCTATTACTATTACTGTCTTATCTATTACTATTAGTCCTATCCATTACTATTACTGTCTTATCTATTACTAATACTGTCCTATCTATTACTATTACTGTCCCATCTATTACTTTTACTGTCTTATCTATTACTATTACTGTCTTATCTATTACTATTACTGTCCTATCTATTACTATTACTGTCCTATCTATTACTATTAGTCCTATCCATTACTATTACTGTCCTATCTATTACTATTAGTCCTATCCATTACTATTACTGTCTTATCTATTACTATTACTGTCCTATCTATTACTATTACTGTCCTATCTATTACTATTACTGTCCCATCTATTACTATTACTGTCCTATCTATTACTATTACTGTCTTATCTATTACTAATACTGTCCTATCTATTACTATTAGTCCTATCCATTACTATTACTGTCTTATCTATTACTATTACTGTCCTATCTATTACTATTACTGTCCTATCTATTACTATTACTGTCCCATCTATTACTATTACTGTCCTATCTATTACTATTACTGTCCCATCTATTACTATTACTGTCCTATCTATTACTATTACTGTCTTATCTATTACTATTACTGTCCTATCTATTACTATTACTGTCCTATCTATTACTATTACTGTCCCATCTATTACTATTACTGTCCTATCTATTACTATTACTGTCCTATCTATTACTATTACTGTCTTATCTATTACTATTACTGTCCTATCTATTACTATTACTGTCCCATCTATTACTATTACTGTCCCATCTATTACTTTTACTGTCCTATCTATTACTATTACTGTCTTATCTATTACTATTACTGTCTTATCTATTACTATTACTGTCCTATCTATTACTATTACTGTCCTATCTATTACTATTAGTCCTATCCATTACTATTACTGTCTTATCTATTACTATTAGTCCTATCCATTACTATTACTGTCTTATCTATTACTATTACTTTCCTATCTATTACTATTACTGTCTTATCGATTACTATTACTGTCCTATCTATTACTATTACTGTCCTATCTATCACTATTACTGTCTTATCTATTACTATTACTGTCTTATCTATTACTATTACTGTCCTATCTATTACTTTTACTGTCCTATCTATTATTATTAGTCCTATCCATTACTATTACTGTCTTATCTATTATTATTACTATTACTGTCCTATCTATTACTATTCCTGTGCTAGCTATTACTATTACTGTCCTATCTATTACTATTACTGTCCTATCTATTACTATTAGTCCTATCCATTACTATTACTGTCTTATCTATTACTATTACTGTCCTATCTATTACTATTACTGTCTTATCTATTACTATTACTGTCTTATCTATTACTATTACTGTCCTATCTATTACTATTACTGTCCTATCTATTATTATTAATTACTATTACTGTCTTATCTATTACTATTACTGTCCTATCTATTACTATTACTGTCCTATCTATTACTATTAGTCCTATCCATTACTATTACTGTCTTATCTATTACTATTACTGTCCTATCTATTACTATTACTGTCCTATCTATTACTATTAGTCCTATCCATTACTATTACTGTCTTATCTATTACTATTAGTCCTATCCATTACTATTACTGTCTTATCTATTACTATTACTTTCCTATCTATTACTATTACTGTCTTATCGATTACTATTACTGTCCTATCTATTACTATTACTGTCCTATCTATTACTATTACTGTCTTATCTATTACTATTACTGTCTTATCTATTACTATTACTGTCCTATCTATTACTTTTACTGTCCTATCTATTATTATTAGTCCTATCCATTACTATTACTGTCTTATCTATTATTATTACTATTACTGTCCTATCTATTACTATTACTGTCTTATCTATTACTATTACTGTCCTATCTATTACTATTCCTGTCCTATCTATTACTATTACTGTCCTATCTATTACTATTACTGTCCTATCTATTACTATTAGTCCTATCCATTACTATTACTGTCTTATCTATTACTATTAGTCCTATCCATTACTATTACTGTCTTATCTATTACTATTACTTTCCTATCTATTACTATTACTGTCTTATCTATTACTATTACTGTCCTATCTATTACTATTAGTCCTATCCATTACTATTACTGTCTTATCTATTACTATTACTGTCTTATCTATTACTATTACTGTCCTATCTATTACTATTAGTCCTATCCATTACTATTACTGTCCTATCTATTACTATTACTGTCCTATCTATTACTATTAGTCCTATCCATTACTATTACTGTCTTATCTATTACTATTAGTCCTATCCATTACTATTACTGTCTTATCTATTACTAATACTGTCCTATCTATTACTATTACTGTCCCATCTATTACTTTTACTGTCCTATCTATTACTATTAGTCCTATCCATTACTATTACTGTCTTATCTATTACTATTACTGTCCTATCTATTACTATTAGTCCTATCCATTACTATTACTGTCTTATCTATTACTATTACTTTCCTATCTATTACTATTACTGTCCTATCTATTACTATTAGTCCTATCCATTACTATTACTGTCCTATCTATTACTATTACTGTCCTATCTATTACTATTAGTCCTATCCATTATTATTACTGTCTTATCTATTACTATTACTTTCCTATCTATTACTATTACTGTCCTATCTATTACTATTACTGTCCCATCTATTACTTTTACTGTCTTATCTATTACTATTACTGTCTTATCTATTACTATTACTGTCCTATCTATTACTATTACTGTCCTATCTATTACTATTAGTCCTATCCATTACTATTACTGTCCTATCTATTACTATTAGTCCTATCCATTACTATTACTGTCTTATCTATTACTATTACTGTCCTATCTATTACTATTACTGTCCTATCTATTACTATTCCATCTATTACTATTACTGTCCTATCTATTACTATTACTGTCTTATCTATTACTAATACTGTCCTATCTATTACTATTAGTCCTATCCATTACTATTACTGTCTTATCTATTACTATTACTGTCCTATCTATTATTATTACTGTCCTATCTATTACTATTACTGTCTCATCTATTACTAATACTGTCCCATCTATTACTATTACTGTCCCATCTATTACTATTACTGTCCTATCTATTACTATTACTGTCTTATCTATTACTAATACTGTCCTATCTATTACTATTACTGTCCTATCCATTACTATTACTGTCTTATCTATTACTATTACTTTCCTATCTATTACTATTACTGTCTTATCTATTACTATTACTGTCCTATCTATTACTATTAGTCCTATCCATTACTATTACTGTCCTATCTATTACTATTACTGTCCTATCTATTACTATTAGTCCTATCCATTACTATTACTGTCTTATCTATTACTATTAGTCCTATCCATTACTATTACTGTCTTATCTATTACTAATACTGTCCTATCTATTACTATTACTGTCCCATCTATTACTTTTACTGTCCTATCTATTACTATTAGTCCTATCCATTACTATTACTGTCTTATCTATTACTATTACTGTCCTATCTATTACTATTAGTCCTATCCATTACTATTACTGTCTTATCTATTACTATTACTTTCCTATCTATTACTATTACTGTCCTATCTATTATTATTAGTCCTATCCATTACTATTACTGTCCTATCTATTACTATTACTGTCCTATCTATTACTATTAGTCCTATCCATTATTATTACTGTCTTATCTATTACTATTACTTTCCTATCTATTACTATTACTGTCCTATCTATTACTATTACTGTCCCATCTATTACTTTTACTGTCTTATCTATTACTATTACTGTCTTATCTATTACTATTACTGTCCTATCTATTACTATTACTGTCCTATCTATTACTATTAGTCCTATCCATTACTATTACTGTCCTATCTATTACTATTAGTCCTATCCATTACTATTACTGTCTTATCTATTACTATTACTGTCCTATCTATTACTATTACTGTCCTATCTATTACTATTCCATCTATTACTATTACTGTCCTATCTATTACTATTACTGTCTTATCTATTACTAATACTGTCCTATCTATTACTATTAGTCCTATCCATTACTATTACTGTCTTATCTATTACTATTACTGTCCTATCTATTATTATTACTGTCCTATCTATTACTATCTCATCTATTACTAATACTGTCCCATCTATTACTATTACTGTCCCATCTATTACTATTACTGTCCTATCTATTACTATTACTGTCTTATCTATTACTAATACTGTCCTATCTATTACTATTACTGTCCTATCTATTACTAATACTGTCCTATCTATTACTATTACTGTCCTATCTATTACTATTACTGTCCTATCTATTACTATTACTGTCCTATCTATTACTATTACTGTCCTATCTATTACTATTACTGTCCCATCTATTACTATTACTGTCCTATCTATTACTATTACTGTCTTATCTATTACTAATACTGTCCTATCTATTACTATTAGTCCTATCCATTACTATTACTGTCTTATCTATTACTAATACTGTCCTATCTATTACTATTACTGTCTTATCTATTACTAATACTGTCCTATCTATTACTATTACTGTCCCATCTATTACTAATACTGTCCTATCTATTACTATTACTGTCTTATCTATTACTAATACTGTCCTATCTATTACTATTACTGTCCTATATATTACTAATACTGTCCTATCTATTACTATTACTGTCCTATCTATTACTATTACTGTCCTATCTATTACTATTACTGTCTTATCTATTACTATTACTGTCTTATCTATTACTAATACTGTCCTATCTATTACTATTACTGTCCTATCTATTACTATTACTGTCCTATCTATTACTATTACTGTCCTATCTATTACTATTACTGTCCTATCTATTACTATTACTGTCCTATCTATTATTATTAATTACTATTACTGTCCTATCTATTACTATTACTGTCCTATCTATTACTATTACTGTCCTATCTATTATTATTAATTACTATTACTGTCCTATCTATTACTGTCCTATCTATTACATGTACTATTACTATTACATTTCCAGATCACATGCACACACTCACACAGAAGGAAAATAAATGATTTATATTGTTCCATCAGTCCATGAATAGTTAGTGTACAATTCCAAAAAACATTATTATCTCTTTCAACATTGCAATCCCAGTATCTCAATTTTACATCAACCATACAGCTACTGAAATAATTTGACATTTTTCATCATAATTTGTTGTATCAGGTCTATAGGCTTGAAATGGTTAAATGCTATTCACTTATTTCAAATGTTTCCATTTGACTCTGCATGTTATAAGTGATATTACCTCTTGCTATATATAAAATCATGTGGCTTGCTTTGAAAACAATTTGACTGAAAGTCATTGTTCCCTATGATCGCAACAAATCACATTTCAGTTAAAAAAAAATTCTAAATATCCTGCACATTTAACTGGAAGGAAGGGGTAAAATCCCCTAATATAAAATGTTAGTGAATAGACCAGCCAAGTAACTACAGGCTGATCAGTCTCACCTCATGCATAGGGAAAATCTTAGAAACATTACGCAGAAATCAAATCGTCGCCCACCTAGAGAACAACTACTTAATAAACCAATCACAACATGGGTTTAGGAAAGGCCTAACTACACTAACAAACCTACTCTCCTTTTTTGATAAAGTTACTACCCAATTAGACAATGGACACCCAGTTGACATAATATACTTAGACTTTGCAGAGGCATTTGACAAAGTCCTGCATCTGAGGCTGTGCAAAAAAATTAAATCTCATGGGATAGATGGGGAGAAACTCTAATGGATTACAAATTGGTTATCAGATAGGAAACAGTGTGTTGTAATAAACGGACAGAAATCTAATTGGACAAGCCTAAAGAGTGGAGTGGAGTGCCCCCAGGGATCCGTCCTTGAGCCAATTTATTTCTGATCTATATAAACGACATAATGAAAACATTACAAGCCAAATTGGTAAATTTGCTGATGATACTAAATTAGGTAAAGAAATTCTGAACAAAGAAAGTACACTTAAACTCCAAGCAGATCTCCACAGAATTTTTAGCTGGTCTCAAGAATGGCAGAGGGTCTTTAACTTAGATAAATGTAGTGTTTTACATTTAGGACACAATAACGTGTGCTATAGCTATAAAATGGGAAGCAACACACTAGCAAAAAGCATTGAAGAAAAAGATTTGGGAATAACGATTCAGCAATCAATGAAAGTGTCAAGACAATGTGAAGTAGCATCAACAAAAGCAAACCAAGCCCTAGGCCTGATATAGCGTACAATAAAATATAAATCCCGACCTGTTATTCTCCAGCTTTACAAATCCCTCGTAAGACCTCACTTAGACTACTGTATCCCCTTCTGGTGCCCACACCTACACAAAGACATAGACTTACTGGAGCGGGTACAACACAGGATGACACCCATGATCCCAGGTTTAGCAAGTATACCTTATGAAACATGTCTCCAGAAACTAAATCTTACAACATTGAAAACCAGGAGAATCCGAGCTGACATGATAGAAGTCTACAAAATTTGTCCTAACCAGGACCATATTAAGCCAAATGAATTCTTCACAATGACATCTACACACACTAGGGGACATGCACTTAAACTTTACAAACAACCATGTCGACTTGATCTACGCAAGTATTTCTTCACAAATAGTTGTTAATGTATGGAATTCTCAACCAACAGAAGCAATTAACGCTCCAACATTAAACACATTAAAAAACAACCTAGACTTCTTCTTTCTTCTTTTCGATCGCTGGTATCATCACACTTGGAGAGCCGTTCTCAAGATGAAATCTGTGGTTTTCTGCAGTTCTTCCACAGGCCCATACAGCTTTTCAAGAAAAGAGGTAGACAAAGGCCAGATCTCTTCTCTCAGCAGCTGATACGTACTGCAACATTGAAGTATGTGCTCTGTGGTCTGTTCTGCTTCTCCACAAGGACAAGCGGGCGATGTCGTTAGGTGGAACCGCCTGTACATGTGTTGGTTTAGTCTATTGTGTCCAGTTCTGAGACGAAAAATGGTCACTTGCTCTGGCCTCGAGAGATGATGGTAGGCATCTTCTGATTGAGGTGTTCTATAGAGTGACTTGATGATAGTCTTCATCTCTGTATGGGTAACCATGTTTTCTTGTCTGCTTCCTCATTTCCTTGGACTCCACAGTGTGAGGGGATCCACTGCAATGCTATCCGAAAGCATTTGATGGTTTGTAGTGCTTCTTCAAGTTGTGGCAGCTTACCGTTGGTGATAGCCTAGACTCATTCGTCAAGCCACGGGGTTTTATATATCGTAGAGTATCCAGTTTCGGTGAGGCTCTAGTTTCGGTGAACTTTCGCTACGCATGCCCTGTGTAACAACACAAGTTCTCGTGACATCATAATTTTGTAATCAACCAGTACGGTAATTATCGGTAATGCTTACCGCGTTTCCCCTCAAAATCCACATTAAAATGTTGAGTCAGCACTAAATCAACTTTAACATGTAAAAGATTGCCGATTTTCTTATTACTTTTTATCATATGCCTTTAAAGCATCCTATTTTAAATAAAACACGTACATTTTTTTTTCAAATATTGGAAATTCTTCCCCATCATCTGTTTTATTTATACCACGTGACCAATGTCAAAATCCAGACTGGACATGGTGGTTCAAGTCAACAGTGCAGTGCCTGTTCTTAGCACATTATCAAAATCAAGGAGTATACGCATAGTATAATATTATTCAATATCTTTTGCATATTTCCATTTGATGCTTTAGTCAAGCCCTCAAAACTAGATCCAAGTCTGAGGAAAGTGTCCACCACCATCACCCAAGAAAATGACAATAAACCACTTCCCCATTCTGACGACTAAGAACGTTCAGCATTTTTTGCTCCATATGGTAGCTGGATTGTTTAAAAACACATTTTTGTGATCCTGTACGGGTATCACCGAAACAGGATACCATGGTTTTTGTTTATTTTGAAGTACGTCATCGCCTAATGGCGCTGTGTTTTGACATTTCATTTTCGGGGATTTTCTTCTAACTTGGCGTTGGATAAGGGATAAAGTCACTGTAGTAACTTAGCTACATATATAAGGTTACTCACCCAACAGAGGTCTCAAATCGGCCCGTGGAACCGGCGGCAGATATGCGCAGTTCAAGTTCCAAGGTATGACTGCCGGGCGTCCGTAGAAACGGCGGGAATCAGCTAGCCCGACAGCCGTGAAACGCGAACTCCGAGATTGCGCCGCCGCCGCCACCACATCACTAACAAATTAAGCCAATTTATTTTTAAATATTTATGGTTGGTATTTATTCAATTATTAGCAAGTTCTGTTTAGGCACCCCGAAACTGGACACTACACACTAGACCTAGTCGTCTAACTATCAAAAATTGCACTCACTTCTTCTACACTGAAGCATTTGACTGCAATTACTGGTAAATTACTTAGGGCGTAAACTCGGTCTGTATATTAGGTTTTTCACGGAAATAGAAGACAATTTCGAAAACTGGTATTTATCAGATTGAAAGTTTATACATTTAGAAATACAAGTAATAAAGTATACACATTAGGGTACTATGTATTAGATAGATAAACTTTGATTGAAGATCATTTGTAAAATTAACAATGGTATCAAAGAAATAGAAATAAAATAAAAGCTACGTCACGTCATAAATTCTTTTTCTTGTTCTGTATATTCCGAACGACTCTAAAACTCGGAAATTCTGAAGTACCTCTCCTCAAGATAAGATAAGATATTTATTTGCCTTTTGCCTGTTTAGGATAATCAGCATACATTACATGAAACAATCAATATAAATTACAGTAATTAATATAGGTCCGTATAGGACCCAACTGTCAAAATGTCTCCTTGCCAGTTTACAAAAATTTCAACAAGAACATATCAGATCAAACCCATTGGTACTGCAGCCACTGAAATAGAGAGGCAACAAATAGGCTCCACATGATCAACAAAATATTTATGAAGATAGACAGGGCTATTGATAGTATTAAGCAGACAGTAGCAGCAAACAAGAAGACCATACACGATAAAGTTGACAGAGCGGTTGAAAAATTGCAAAATGAAATAGATAATAAAGAAGACAGACTAAAAGTATTAGAAGCAAATGCTAGTTCAATGCCATTAGGAACAGAATAGAACCAGATCAATAGTGTTAAGAGCCAGGTCAAAGCGGTCATAGAGGAGGAGAGAGGTGTGATTCTGAGAGAGAGAGAGTGTCAATGAGCTTGAAGAAAGGGAGAGAAGAGAACATAACCTTATGCTCTTCAATGTAATAGAAAGTGTGGCAGAAGACCCAGAGACAGGAAAGAATGATGACATAAAAGCAGTAAAAGATCTCCGTACAAGCTTACAGTTAGAGCATAACATCGTGGTAACGAAGCCGGTGCGCCTGCGTAAAAAAACTAACTGATGCAAAGCCTAAGCCGCTGCGTGTGTCTACTGATGATCTGGCATCAAAAAACGAGTTACTAAAGCATGCCAAGAACCTATCAAAAAGCGACAACAACAGCATCAGGAAGATATTCATCAGGAGAGACATGACCAGATTAGAACAAGAAGAGTTCCAGAAGCTGACGGCAGAAAGCGACCGCAAAGCACAGGAATCAGAGAAGAAAAAGGAGAACATCAGGTGGATCATCACACACGATGGATGGATAGTCCGCTCATGCAGATCCACAGAGTCCACGTAGAAGAGAATAGGAGTACAGATGTAAATAAGTTCAATAATTTTGTAAATACATTCAACAGCATTAACGACACAGGCCTGATATGTATTTCAATTAATGCAGACTCTCTAATGAGCAAGCGTAATGAACTTCATGTTCTTATACAAGAACAGAATCCTGACATAATTACAACTACTGAGTTGCTACCAAAAAATACGAAAGATCAAGTTTCAATATCAGAATTAAACTTAGACGGCTATGATATCTTTAGCAACATAAATTCAGCTTCCAGAGGCGTTTGTATTTATACAAAACAAGCTTTCAACTTCAGAGAGTTCACTTTCGAGTCCATATCAGCACAGGAATCCATATGGATAGAAGCACAACTCAGGAATAATGACAGCATATTAATCGGTTGTATATACAGATCGGCCAACAGCACAACTACGAATGACAGTAATATTAGAGATATGAGGAAACTAGCATATGAATCATACCACAGTCACATTTTAGTGGCTGGGCACTTCAACCACCCAGAAATAAATTGGAATGACTGCACATCACCATCAGATATTACACATCCTGCAAGCCGTTTCCTCGACTCAGTGAGAGACTGTTTTCTCCACCAGCATGTGCTCTGCCCAGCGCACTATAGAAGTAGTCAACACCCGAACACACTTGATCTAGTACTGACTAATGAAGATGATATGATAGGTGAACTGCAATACCTACCCCCACTAGGCAAGAGCCACCATATTGCCCTGCTGTTCACATTGAATTGCTATATGCCAGTAAGGCCAAGTAAAACACAGAAATTATCAAACGACAGAGGCAATTATGACAAGATGAGAAGTGCATTGAAAGGAATAGACTGGGATGTCAAGCTAAATGGAAAGAACATTGAAGATTCATGAACACCAATTAAGACGAAAATTCTCGTCTTGGTCAACGACTGCATTCCCAGTAAAAAAATCATCAACTCTCCTAGACGCAAACAGAGAAGTGCTTGGATGAGCGCCAGTATCCAAGAGAAAGTAAAAAGTAAGCGCCAAGCATTCGACCAGTTTAGAAAGACACGTGATGAAACTCACTATAATGAATATGCAAAGTACAGAAACCGGCTAAAATGGGAAGTAAGGAAAGCAAAGCAGAATTTTGAAAGAGACATCGCTAGGGTGTCTAAATTAATCCTAAAGCATTCTTCAGCTACGTAAATTCCAAGTTAAAAACATCAGGTATCGCAGATTTGAAACATGAAGATTGTACAATCACCAGAACGGATGCAGAAAAGGCAGATGAACTCAACATCTACTTTGCCAGTGTATTTACACGTGAAGACCTAACCACAATACCCCAACTCAACAGTAGAGATCCCAGCAGTGCATTAAGCAATTTCACCATCAAGGAAGAGGATATCAAGAAAAGGTTGAATAGCCTGCTAGTGTCAAAGTCACAAGGACCCGATGGGCTTCATCCAAGAGTCCTGAAGGAAATGAGCTATTCTATTGCCTGGCCACTAGTGATACTGTTCAACAGATCTTTACATGATAGAACTCTCCCACAGGAATGGAAAAATGGTCAAGTAACCACTATTTTCAAGAAAGGCAGTAAACCATCAGCCAGCAATTACAGACCTGTAAGCCTGACTTCAGTTGTATGTAAAGTCATGGAGCGGTTCGTTAGAGATAAGCTCATTAATCATATGTCAAACTCTATTCACAACTGTCAGCATGGCTTCCTAAGTGGAAGATCCTGTATCACACAATTGTTAGAAACCGTAGATTATTGTACTGACATCGTAGATCAAGGAGGAGCAGTCGATGTAATATACCTTGACTTTGCCAAAGCGTTTGATACCTTCCCACACGAGAGATTGCTTAGCAAATTAAAGAGCTACAGCGTCAGTAGAGATGCCTTGGGCTGGATTCAAGACTTTTTGAGTAACAGAAGGCAGAAGGTTGTCGTTAACGGCTCTAGCTCACATTGGGCTCCAGTCCTCAGTGGAATCCCACAAGGCAGTGTGCTCGGACCGGCATTATTCGTCTGCTACATTAATGTCATGCCTGAAGTAGTAAGCAGTATGATAAAGCTCTTTGCAGATGATACTAAGCTCCACTCAAAGATAGCTTCAGAAGAGGACAATCAGCAGCTACAGACAGATCTCAACAATCTAAAAGACTGGTCAAATACTTGGAAACTACGCTTTAACGCATCCAAGTACAAATACATGCACTTGGGTAGATGCAATAAGAAACAGCCTTACAGCATGAATGAAAATGGTCAAAGCATAACACTTGGTGAAACAATCTGTAAAAACGATCTGGGCTTTTTTGTTGACAATGGACTGAAGTTTAACAGCCATGCAGAGACAGCAGTAAACAAAGCCAACAAAATCGTTGGGATGATTAGAAGATCATTCGACTTCCTAGATCCAGTCACATTTGTACTGCTCTTCAAAAGCCTTGTACGACCCCACCTAGAATACAGAAACGTGGTATGGTCTCCACTGTACAAAAAAGACGTGCTGCTACTTGAAAACGTCCAGCGATGAGCGACAAAGATGTTCCCAGGGCTAAGTGATTTGCCATATGAAGATAGACTCAGAACACTCAAACTACCAAGTCTAGGCGGCTTCGCGGAGATCTTATCGAGGCTTTCAAATACACGCATAATATGTACGATGTCAATTGGGAGCATCTACTGCTATCAGATGTAGGTGATCGCACAAGAGGTAACAGTTAAAAGCTCACCAAACAACGCTTCTGCAGTGATACCAGAAAGAGGTTCTTTAGCATATGAGTGAACACGCATTGGAACAGCCTACCTGATCACCTAGTGACAGCTCCAACACTCAACGCCTTTAAAAAAAGGATTGATAAGCACTACCGAGAGAACCTCTACACAATTCAGTTCCCGATCTCACCTATCCGCACCCAATCAGTTAAACAGGTTAATGAAACCCAGGTTCAAGAAGAAAGTGGAAAACTGTTACAGGCTTACTAGCCTAACCAGCAGAAGAGCATATGTATTTGTATGTATGTATGTATACATATAAAGTAAAGCAAAGTAAAATTCTATGTTCACTTCAAAAAATCTTAATTTTACACCACCAGCCATTAGTCCCAGAAGTAATGGTATTGTATTAAAAGGATTTTATAATAACACCCATCATCATCGAAAATAAATAAGAAGCACTTAACCCCGATAAAAGCAATGGCCAAGATGAAATACCAGTGAGAATATTACAGGAAAGTGCAAAAGAAATTAGTGCACCACTATGCATAATTTTTAACAAGTCTCTAGAAGAAGGTTTACTACCCAACATCTGGAAATGGCACATGTATGCTGCATGCACAAAAAGGCTCCAAAATGACCTAGCAACGACAGACCAACCAGTCTTACGTCTACCTTGTGTAAGGTCCTAGAGTCATTTATAAGGGACAGCATTGTACATTTTCTGGAAACATACAATCTCTTTACCAAGTATCAGCATGGTTTCAGACACAACAGATCCTGGAAAACTCAATCGCTAGAGTACCTCAAAGATATAACAGACAAACCTGATTCAAATGAACCTGTCAATGAAATATATTTAGATTTCTCAAAAGCATTTGATAGTGTACCACGCAAACCACTTCAAACAAAAGTGAGAAGCTATGGTATTAGCGATAATTTAGTAAGATGGATAGGAAACTACTTCTGTAACAGAAGACAGAGAGTAAGAATCAATGATGCAACATCAGATTGGGCAGCGGTAGCAAGCGGAGTGCCACAAGCAAGTGTCCTGGGACCTATGGCTTTTCTGATGCACATAACTGACCTACCAGACAGTCTGACCTGCCACTGCAAAATATTTGCAGACGACACAAATATATATGGCAACCCAGCTACTAGTAAGATCCAAGACAACATCTTGATCTGGAGTAGCCTGTGTATAAGCAAAAACATGCCTGGAAGCGATTTCAATTACCGGTAGATAGGTCTCTGCTTTCCACATCCACACTTTGTGGTTGCATGAAGAGAAACTAGCATAGAGAAGGAGACTCGTATAGCGATAAAAACAGAAAAGGACAACAACAGGAATAAGACCAACTGTAGCACGGATCGGCCAGATGGTACAGACCATCCCAGCTCAACTGGGTACGGGACGACTGTTGCGGGTACATTCCAAGCACGCCCTCATTGGTAGGATAGTACGCATGTATAAAGCCATAAGAGAGCAGTTTCTATAAAACGTCTAAGTCCGTGAGATTGCGTAGCGTGCATTCGTGCGCGCATCAAAGCTTCCCTGACAACACGTTGAAGATTTTCTGTCTTCCGATCTAATTTAGAAATATATCTACTACACTTCTGATAAGAATATGATGTACCGGTTGCTGCGACAACCTCTTATCAAAGATGCAGTAGTACGATTATCTGCTCGCCTCGTCTAAGGTAATGGTGACGATATTTATATTCGATAATCTGGGCCTGATCTGACTCGGGTAAAAGATGGTGGCTCGGGACGGTGGTCTTCCGTCGCTTCCAGACTGGACAATACACAACCCAAACTCTTGCTTCGAGAATATCGAAGTGAAAATTTATTCTCTTAAGTTTGACTGTCTAATATGGCTACGGATATGTGTGACTTATGGTGTCACGATAGAAAACAAACTGTTAAATAAAACTCTAAGTAAATATGAGTGGCTTATACTACCACCAATCTCTATCAATTATGGGTGGCTTATACTACCACCAGATACTTTGAGTAACTTTTACTGTCACTCGCGTCTATAGAAATAACTGATTTTCATACAATGCGAATACTGGTTATTCTATCATTACAAAGTTGCGTTTCACGATTCTCTAAATCATTTTCGTCAAAAACCGTTCTTGGCTACTTAAAACCATTCACCAAGAACTTGTTTGAATTTCGACAAATTCAGTTCCACAGAACTATACGGACCGAGGCTAGGCTTTCTTAAGACTAATATTTTCAGAACCAAGATCTTTCTAAAAAGTTAAAGTCCACTTTTTATACTTCTCTGGAGCTCTTTCCCACGTTCGTTTGGGTTCTTCTTTCCAGAGTTTGATTCGATGCTCATTGATTGTGACGTCATCCTGACTAATCAAACTCCGAGTTTCTCTCTTAGGAAAAGAACATCGAACAAGTTAAGTGATGGAATCCTATCCGATAACCTCCCACAAACTTGACAGTGATGGACATTGCTTCGACAATCATTGCTAATCGTTTCTTAATATCTTATTCTGACTAACGTCTTCTGTCAACTTTTCGTCTGGTTTTCTAATCTACTTGGCGCCAGACGCTATCATGCCCACGTCCAGCCCCTTGCTTATTAGGCCTACGCCTGCATTTCAGAAGGGTGCCATGACGTAGTGACCATGTGGTACATCTGATTCACCAACATCTGGTGTCGTATCTGGTGTCGTGGGTCGCCTCTATAGAAATATAGAAACCCGGTCACCTTATTACGGTCCTTATGGTAAGTCGGTCGTCGCCACGTTTACTACGTCATTCTATGAGTCATTCAGTCTGTGCTACGTACACTCTGTGCGTAGCATTCTACCGACGCTCTTGCTTGAATATTTAGAAAACTATTGGTCATAACTTCTGCTGAATACTATAAAAGGTTATGCCGCGCCTGCAGCAACAGCTTTCATCTTTCAACCACCGATAGATTCCATCAGCTCACTGCCCTAAGTCTTAGTCTATTCTATTCCAATTTCATATTCCAATTTCACTTATTGTATCAGCTATATTTTCGTGTCAGTTTTGCATCGACTTGATGCACACACTAGCTCACGCTAATACATTTTCGCTCATTGTGTTATCCGTTCCCTAGCTCGTCTGGTATTCAAAAATATAGTCATATTCTTTGCTGGGGGTCTTGTCATATTCTTCGCTGGGGGTCTTGGACTGCAAATATAAGATGTCCCCGGGGTCATGACCCCCCAGATGACAATCCCATACTTACATACGCCCCTCAACCAAAGTTAATTGACCATCTCTCTTAAGGCCTTAAGAGAGTGGCAACTAACTCGTTGTGGACTATCAACAACCCAAACCTATACCAGCAGCCTGAACGGATACCACCTGACATTTATCCAATCATCAAGAAATCAGTAATACAGGTCAATATATTATACACCAATACTTGTCCGAGTAGCGGAATGCTCGGAAATACATTAGTAGTGTACGTTAGTGTATGGTTGATAACTATACAAACATACATGTCCGGGTAGCAGAATATCGTGCGCAAAAGACTGCCCCCGGAAACACATTGATAGCATCATTAAACCATGGTCGATAACCTCGATCCACGCGTAACTTAACAATAAAAGCGAGCAATCGGTACAGTTTAAAACAAGTGAATATATATTACATAATGTATTAATATAAACTGCCGCTACTGCCAGCAGCGACAACATGGTCAGCAGCGACACACTTTTCGCGTGTCGTAATGATTCGTCATCACACAACACAACATTATAGTTCAAAACCTTAATCCTACAGTGCAAATACCATTACAGATCATGTGAATTTTTCCTATTAATAAAACAGTACACAGTACGGTATCATGATAAAGTTCGCGCCACAATTATTAATATTCACCAATTATTGTTCCAGTAGAAACATATAAAGTTAGTGCCAAAATGTCATGGTGATACCTCCAAGCGGTTTATGCTCACGTTAGGATCCACCACGTCAACGTACGTCTCCATCTCTATCCATTCGGCAGCCGTCGGGTTGATCTCAGTCCTGGTGTTAGCATTAGGCGACAACCCGGTTGCCATCCGCAGCGGCTCCGGTAGAGCTGCAGTTCTCCGGGGCTGCTGGGTCTGAATAGTTGGTGTGATGATATGCGGTTCACTACTATGGGCCGCACGTGGCTTGCGTTCATGGGCCGCACGTGGCTTGCATTTAAGCGCATTCCACATGCGTGATAACACGTCACATTTATATAATATAAGCACAATTACTAACACAACTACGAAGGAACCCGTTGAATATGATACGAAAGAATGTACCCCAATGCCATCGACCATCACCGGGTCGATCATGGATAACGGTGCTAGCGGCACGTACTTAGACTTTTGTAAATGGTTCCACGGTTGTAGCTTTAAATGGTCAACTATCATGGATTGATTTAGAACGCTGGACACATCCAAATGGGGCATTCCAATGGCTAGGCCTATCCGAGTGTACGTCCGACTATAAGACACTACAGGCTCGAATCGCCAGCCCCTCCCACTATACCCGCATTCTCCAGACATCAATGCATACACACCATTACTCACCCTACATCGGTCCGTCGGTCGTCCGTCGCAATGGATTTCCGCCGTCTCGCCGAACGTTTGCAACACTACTCCGATTTTCTCGTTGGCAAATAATTTACTAATGGTTACGTTTGACTTCGTTAGTTGAATATTACAGTTGCTATCAGTCGCATTTGTCAGTACACTCACAATACAGGGCACGTGGGTCTTGTCGACCCGTAGTTGTCCCTGGCACACCCTAGGGTCGGCACCACGACACGCCGACGCAGTAAAGTACAACCCAGTCTTGGTATCTAGACCAATGCTGGTACGGGCCAGCATCACTTGCATGTAATACCCTGTCTTGGCCAGTGGTTCAGGCCATGAGTGTAGTCCATATTCGATATATTGTCCTCCGTCAATTAACGGTAGTGTCGCCACATAATGAAGTTTCGATTCGTCCTGCCACAATGGATATACCACTACATTTCTGTAATACCACTGATACGGTCTTATCAGCCTATATTCCGCACTAACCTGTTTCGATACGGATGTCAGATCGTCGGGACTAAAAAGTTCCTCCGTTAGACGACCCAACTCTAAGGATGCCATTTGCTTCGGCTGCCTTCTGGTAGTCATAGACCACGTGTTCAGCCAAGTCTATAACATGTCCTAACCGTACCAATGCATAGAGTTCCAACAATCGAATCCCCTGCTGCCTGAGCGCTCGGCTCATGTTGCCCGTTGCACTGGCCAAGTTGTCGCCTAACTCGTTAATACGGTCCGTGTTCATACCAATATCTCGGAAATCTAATTTGACGTGCGATGTCAACTGGTTGGTAAAATGCACCACTTTGTTCATCCTCGTCATCGCCCTCCTTACCACATCTCGTACGGCGTCTATATTCCCAGATGTAGCGGTACCGAACAGCGATGATGCGATGTCGCCCACAAAGTTAAATAACCCTCGCTTCTGCCTAGCGCCACTTCGACTACTCATGGTTTGCTGTGTTTGGCTTGCCATCTTTCTTACCCCCCCGTATTCGATGCTGTAATCCGTATATATCGTTCCCACTCAAAAACGCTGTTTTGGTACCCATGCTAGCGGCGAGACTGGCCATTTGGGCCAACCATCCCAGGAACTCCGCGGGTAGGTAAGGATGGTCGATGGATACTATCACGGTCCATTCGGCCCGTATCACTGACACAGTCTCCGGCTTAGTTATCATGACGCCGTTCGGCAGGCGGTGTATACTCGAGTCCTTGCATATACTTGATACCATGCTAAACCACAACGCCATTATACACAATTTAAACGAATACATTTTAGTATCTGCGAACAAATTTAGTCTTAATTGTTATGATATTTTACGTACTGGCTATTTGCGATGTTACAGTATAGCGATACAATACACACTATCGGCGGTTGTGCCGCTGAATAACGGCATTTACACGACTGACGAAATCAGCGTATAGCACGTCATCGTAAAGGGCGGAGTCTATTACGCCAATTCGGAGTCGCTTGTTACCGGATTCGTTCTCCCGCCCATACCCTTGCTTTCGCTTCAAGTCTAACCTGAGTTGCTTGCTGTCAGAATCGTCATCTGGTATATGTCTGCGCTTGCGCAGCATATAAGGATGCGATGGAAGCATCTCCATTGGTTCAGAGAGCAGCTCTGGTGCCGCCTCTGGAGCGTCAATCACCATGGGCCTGGGAGTTCCGATGACGTCACTTGGTGACTCATGGTTTCGATTGCGACTCGTATTGGGTTGAACCTTTTTCCGGTCAACCCTCTTACCCCCTGTACGCACCTCTGGCTCCATATCCGAAGCTGGCCGCTTCTTACGAGCCTGGGGTGTCGTCTCCGCGTCGGTGACCATAGGTTCTGGCTGGGGCAACATCGCCCTGGGGTGATGGCTAGCTTTCGTCCACTTGGTAGGGTTACGAATGGGGCGTGGTCGCACCCCATCCCAGCACATTTCCGAGTCGACTATGCGCAGCTTACATATATTAAGCACACGCATTCTCCCGGACCTTTGATGGCGGACATGGGCCACAGGTCCGTTAATTTTGAAGATCTCATACTCGGGGTCGCTGCGAGAGGTCAATTTCATCCTCTCTTCAGCTTTGACGACCACCGAATCCCCCACTTTAAACTCACCAGCGTTCGCACGCTTATTAATTTGTTCCCGGTGAACCTCTCGAGATCTAGCTGTCCCCTCACGAGCACGCAGCAAGGCGTTGTTGAGATACGTCAGTCTCTCACCAAGGTCCTGCGACGCATCGATGGGAACGGCTTTCGGCAATCTCGCCCATCGCCCATAAGTCAAATAAAATGGCGTATACCCGGTCGTTGAATGACGAGTACTGCCGTACGCTGTCAAAGCCGCACCCAACTCGTCCTCCCACGCCCTCGAGGCATTGTTCACCCCTTTCTGGATCAACTCTTTAAGGGTGCGGTTGAATCTTTCAGTACGTCCATTGGTCTGCGGATGGTATGGGCTAGACCGTCTATGGTCGATACCGTGTTCTTTAAACCGCTCCTTCAGAGAATTGGAACAAAATTCCCTACCCTGGTCGGTTATTACAATCTCAGGGACGCCATGACGCACGACATACTCGTTGAAGAACTTTTCTTCCACATTTTGAGATGTCTTCGCTGCAATCGGATATGCTTCTGCCCAAGCAGAGCAGTGATCGATCACCGTCATGATATACACGTTACCCTTATTCGATTCTAATAATGGACCGATCAAATCCATTCCAATTATCTGACCCCGATAATTGGCCATCGGCATTTCACTATACCTGGGTCGGGTAGTGACAGGTCGGTTGACCTGGCACTTCGTACATGTTTCAAGCATACGAATTACGTCTTTTCTTAAAGACGTCCATACAAAAGAATCTCTTACCATACCGATGGTCTTCTGTAGACCTTGGTGACCAGCTCGTTCATGAGCCATCCGGAGCACTTTCTCACGGAACAGGGTAGGTAAGACAATTCTGGGGTACTCAGCGTCCAAGGCTGAAGGCGTAATTAAAGAATACAAAATGCCATTCTTGACCATATACTCCTCCGGGGTGTTTTTGAACAACTCCGGGTATTCCTTGGTCTGCTCGGCACACAATTCGTCATATGGTATGTCGAATGCTTCCAGAGGGACGTGAGGTAACACTCCCTCGTCGACGTCTGGTATTACAAAGTCGCCCGTGTCTAACGTCGCAACTTCCACCGGATGACGTAACCTGGATAACATGTCCGCTCGAATATTCTTCGAGCCTTGGATGTATTCAATCTTACATCCATACTCGGCAATCAGTACCGCCCAGCGCTGCACCTTCGTGTTTTTAACTTCGCCCACAAACAAACTCTTTAGGGGTTTGTGGTCGGTATACACGGTAAACTGCGTGCCAAATAGATAAGGTCTAAGCTTCTTTAGCGCGTATATTACCGCATAAGCTTCCTTTTCTATCACAGGCCAATTCAACTGACTGTCCTTAAGAGTAGAGCTGACATACTGAATCACACGCTCAATACCCTCGTCATCTACCTGTACCAGTATCGCACCTATCGCATAGCTAGACGCATCAGTATACAATCTATACGGAGCATTCAAATTCGGATATGTGAGAACCGTCTCACTACACCGCAAGTTTTGTAATTTCTTAAACGCTTGCTGTTCTTCCTGACCCCACTCAAAACGTTTATATTTCTTAGTCAATTCTATCAAAGGCTTAGCAATTTCGGCATAGCCTTGCACACAAGAGCGGTAATACCCTGTAGCGCCCAGGAAACTTCTCACCTCACCGACGTCGCATGGCGGTGACATTTCTCTTATGACCTTGACCTTCTGGACCTGAGGAGCCACTCCCTGTGCTGAAACACGATATCCTAACAAATCAACTGATGGTTGGGCGAAATCGCATTTCGATTTTTTAACTTGCAAATTATATTCTTGAATTCTACGCATAACTGTACGCAAATGCTGTGCATGCTCAGCCAGGTTTCTTGAATATATGACTATATCGTCGACAAAAACATGCAGACATTTTCCCACGAATTCTCGGAAAATATCGTTCATTGCCCTCTGAAATACGGCACCTGAGTTCGCAAAACCGAACGGCATCCGAACAAATTCAAACAAACCTTGACTGCAAACGAACGCTGTTTTCGCTATGTCTTGGCTGTCCATTGGTATCTGCCAATAGCCAGACTTCAAGTCCATAGTCGAAAATATTGTAGCACCGCCCATAGAATCAAAAATGTCTGATATATTCGGCAAAGGATAGCTATCCTTACGACAAACGGAGTTCAATTTCCTATAGTCAATGCAAAATCTCGTCCCCCCGTCCTTCTTAGGGACCAACGTAATGGGTGACGCCCATGGGGATGACGACGGTCTTATGACGCCCGCTGCCAGCATCTCAGCCACTTGATTCTTGACTATATATTGCTTGGCTAGCGGTAGACGGTACGCTTTCTGCCTAATAGGATAGGCATCCCCTGTCGGTACCGTACACTTGACTTTGGGAACCAATCCTAAAGTATTTGGACGAGCCGTATCAAAAATATCCGCAAAGTCTGCCATGACTTTGTCGATATCTTTATATCCGGTCGTTTCCTTACAACTTGCATGGACGTAATTTGTCTGTTCCCTATAGGGATATCTAAAGGGATATATCTGGCCAAACCATACTACAATTTTGGTCTGATAGTCAATCTTTGCATTTCCCAGGTGCAAAGCGTCCGCTCCAAGTAAACATTCATGCCTCATTCTGGCCACAATCGTACTAGGGATGGGTCGGGCGTTCTTGAATTTTACTTGTGTTTCCCCCAAAAGTTTTATCGGGGAACCATTTACAGCTAAGAGCGTTTTTGCTTTTTTCAATGGCCTAGCATCCAACATGCTACGCCATATATCTTTACGAATCAAGGATGTGCTAGCACCAGTATCCACTAAGGCATGCAGGTACTCACCCTGATCCGTTGGACCGTTTTTATCTATACGAAGACGGATTAAGAACCGCTCGGTCGGTGACCTCACCAACGGCTCTCTCCGTCGTCGTTTCCCGGGCTCCTTCGTCCATTAACTACTTCGGCGTAACTGCGTCTATGATTCGATAAATTATTTCCGATACCGTCTGAATAACGGCCATGTGCATCGGTATTTTCACTTGTTAAAATAAAACCATCACGATCAATATATTCGTACTGGTTACGTCGAGCATTGTTCATGTCCATTCGATTGTTCCTTGAACATTCTCGTGGCATCGTTCGTATGTCCGTCTGTCGGTCGTTTACCGCGTCGATTTCCATGTCCCAATTGTCTTCTTCACGTGGACGCTTCACTGCTCGTCGTACCAGCGGTCGATCTGTTTGTCCGGTTGGTTGCTCTCGGCGCTGGTCACGCGCACCACACGGACAATCTCTAACAAAGTGACCATACTGACCACATCCAAAACATTCCGTCCTTACGACAGGAGTCGTCTGCCGTTTCATAAATGTCCCAAAACAATTCTGGGTCAAGTGTCCCTCTCTCCCGCACTGGGAACAGGTCATGGGTGGCCGTTGTGGTCGGTGCTGTGGTCTCGGTTGTGGTCTCGGTTGTGGTCGTCGTGCGGTTGGTTGCACTGCCTGACGGCAGTCACTTTTATAATGACCGACCTGTCCACAATTGTAGCAGGTTACGCTTGCGGCGTTTCTCGGCGACCTGCATCCCGCTCCCGGATTAAGTTGCTTGGGTGGCGGGGTTGCTGTTTTTTGCGTGGGTGCAGCGCGTTGGGCTGCCGGTTTAGGTCGTTCTTGCGCTGCTTGCAAATCCTGCACCAACCCGCACAGCTGCTCGATCATTTTAGCCTGCTGCGTCATTTGGCTTTTTAACCCCCTCACTACTTTCCACACCTCTTTTTCCTCCGCTGGCTCCAACATATCTATCTCCATCCGCTCTTCACGCCGGCCGCCGTCAATTTTCATTGCCCGTAGCAGGTCGTTGCAGGTCTCCTCCTCCTCGGCAATTTTGATGGCCCGCGCCAATGTCGTCGTCCTTTTCCGGACGATGCGTTTGCTTAAGTTTTTATCGTTCAGGGCACGTAAATAAATGCCCAGGACGGTGCGGCGATTATCTGCGTTCGCCTCAGGGTAGGCGCGCATGCTTGCCTCCAAATACCGTCTGTTAAACGTGACCCCTGTCTCGTTTCGGCGTTGCTGTGTCCCCTCCAAATCGAATTTGATCCGCTCTCCTTCATTTGCGGATATAAAATTTAGTGTGACGTATTGCCGCAACTCTTCGAAGGTGACGTCCTCCCTCGCCTTCCCCGCAAGGAATCCGTCCAGCGCCCGTGCTAATGGTCCCCGGGCTGCTCGGGTAACGACGTAGACAGGTATGCCTTCAAGTCGCCCCTCGTTGGCCGCCTACACCCTCCTTGTGGCGTCCAAAAACTCTCGTACCTCTTCCGGTACCACTCCGTCACAGGGTTGGATGCGTTCTATAGCGTCCCAGATTTCTCGCCTGTATATTCTCTCGGTCTCGCGTCGGTCCCCGCCTTGTACTATGGCTCCCGCCATTGCCGTCCCCATTTCCCGCATGGCTGCCACTGTTTCGGGTCTCAATTGTCGGTCGGTTGGCGGTAGTCCCGGGTTGGTAGGGTTTTGTGGTTGGGCCATTCTGGGCAGTCTATCTCAGTCGTTACTTTGAAATATTGTACTCACGGTTCACACAGTGTCCAATCCTGGAATATATAAATCCTGGCACGGCGAAGCCACTGAAGATTTTCGATCTTCGGGTCTAATTTAGAAATATATCTACTACACTTCTGATAAGAATATGATGTACCGGTTGCTGCGACAACCTCTTATCAAAGATGCAGTAGTACGATTATCTGCTCGCCTCGTCTAAGGTAATGGTGACGATATTTATATTCGATAATCTGGGCCTGATCTGACTCGGGTAAAAGATGGTGGCTCGGGACGGTGGTCTTCCGTCGCTTCCAGACTGGACAATACACAACCCAAATTCTTGCTTCGAGAATATCGAAGTGATAATTTATTCTCTTAAGTTTGACTGTCTAATATGGCTACGGATATGTGTGACTTATGGTGTCACGATAGAAAACAAACTGTTAAATAAAACTCTAAGTAAATATGAGTGGCTTATACTACCACCAATCTCTATCAATTATGGGTGGCTTATACTACCACCAGATACTTTGAGTAACTTTTACTGTCACTCGCGTCTATAGAAATAACTGATTTTCATACAATACGAATACTGGTTATTCTATCATTACAAAGTTGCGTTTCACGATTCTCTAAATCATTTTCGTCAAAAACCGTTCTTGGCTACTTAAAACCATTCACCAAGAACTTGTTTGAATTTCGACAAATTCAGTTCCACAGAACTATACGGACCGAGGCTAGGCTTTCTTAAAACTAATATTTTCAGAACCAAGATCTTTCTAAAAAGTTAAAGTCCACTTTTTATACTTCTCTGGAGCTCTTTCCCACGTTCGTTTGGGTTCTTCTTTCCAGAGTTTGATTCGATGCTCATTGATTGTGACGTCATCCTGACTAATCAAACTCCGAGTTTCTCTCTTAGGAAAAGAACATCGAACAAGTTAAGTGATGGAATCCTATCCGATAACCTCCCACAAACTTGACAGTGATGGACATTGCTTCGACAATCATTGCTAATCGTTTCTTAATATCTTATTCTGACTAACGTCTTCTGTCAACTTTTCGTCTGGTTTTCTAATCTACTTGGCGCCAGACGCTATCATGCCCACGTCCAGCCCCTTGCTTATTAGGCCTACGCCTGCATTTCAGAAGGGTGCCATGACGTAGTGACCATGTGGTACATCTGATTCACCAACATCTGGTGTCGTATCTGGTGTCGTGGGTCGCCTCTATAGAAATATAGAAACCCGGTCACCTTATTACGGTCCTTATGGTAAGTCGGTCGTCGCCACGTTTACTACGTCATTCTATGAGTCATTCAGTCTGTGCTACGTACACTCTGTGCGTAGCATTCTACCGACGCTCTTGCTTGAATATTTAGAAAACTATTGGTCATAACTTCTGCTGAATACTATAAAAGGTTATGCCGCGCCTGCAGCAACAGCTTTCATCTTTCAACCACCGATAGATTCCATCAGCTCACTGCCCTAAGTCTTAGTCTATTCTATTCCAATTTCATATTCCAATTTCACTTATTGTATCAGCTATATTTTCGTGTCAGTTTTGCATCGACTTGATGCACACACTAGCTCGCGCTAATACATTTTCGCTCATTGTGTTATCCGTTCCCTAGCTCGTCTGGTATTCAAAAATATAGTCATATTCTTTGCTGGGGGTCTTGTCATATTCTTCGCTGGGGGTCTTGGACTGCAAATATAAGATGTCCCCGGGGTCATGACCCCCCAGAAGACAATCCCATACTTACAACGTGTCAGCATTGGGAGGGAATGTATACTAAAGTGTGTACGGGGTAATCCCTTTAAAATTAAGCATTCTCCTCGTTCTTGGTAACTATTAGGACCGAAATGAGACGAGGATTCCAAAACTATTTACCTGTTTAAAATCGGACCAACAATAGCTGAGTTATCCTAATTTGGCTCATCGAAATTATTTGCAAAATATTACTGGGACGTCGTAAACGTGTGTATGTACTAAATGAATGGGGAAGATTTCTATCACGTGATAACGTCCTCACCCTTTCTATCAGCATGCTGATTGGCTACAGACCACCTGCTGATTGGCCTATGACGTCATGAGTACTATAAAAGGAACGAAAAATCAAGTATCGAGATCACAATTTGGCAAGCGAGAACAAGTGGCAGGTTGTGTGGCCAGAGCAGTACAAGACGTGGGCAACTGCTTACTGACTATTAGCCACAGCAGTGCCTCTCGGATTTCAGTTCTTCGTCTCTGGCCCGCAATCGAACATCCGCATCTAGTTTTTGTAAGCCGTCGGATGGCCAGCCAGGGGCAACTAATTAAATAGAAGATACCCTCACTTCCACCACTTCAGAGGAGCCTTCCTGTGGATGGGCCTCGCAGCTCTGATATAATTTCTCCAGTATGTAGAATGAGTGGTGAATCTTGGTGGACAACTCGTCAGATCTGTTGAGCCACGCCAAATTGGTGATAAAACTTCCGCGCAGAATGTTGTGTGTTAATTAATTTTTAGGCCACAGTCTGGTGGGACGCTGCCTGGTATGCCGCAAGAGCTATGCGGTGTACCATGTACGGTATACCCAGGAATGTACATGCATTGTTTAATTATAAATTACAACTGTAGCCCTTCATATTACGGGCAACTTTCAAACTTCCGATATAGTACGGAACTTTTCAATAATCTGCTTAATTTTATGTATTTGCTATTATGACTATCTAGTGGACATCCGACTACAGTCGTTCGTCTTCACCATCTTTGAGAATGAGCCACATCAACAGTATGCCTGCAGAGATTTCCCAGCAACTTCAGAACCGTGCCATCTCACGTTCCTCATTTGTGAGGCAGCATCTACAATTATTTATGAACTTTTTTCGTACCGATGACTAATAGGTACTCATTTAGCTATTGTATGTACTGATGACTAATAGGTACCTCCTGGTCATCTGAGACCGCATTTTATAGTTTATGTCTTTATATGTAAATATTATCCTTATTTTTGTGCTTATGACTAACGAGCACCTAAAGCCCTGAAAAATGGACATGCATCTGGACCTGATAGCATGAGCAATGAACTATTCAAATATGCAAGTGACATTATCTCAAAACCGATCACACGCCTAATCAATTAAGCTTTTATGCACCACCTTCTCATCGACGCTGTAGGCCAAGGCACCCTTATCGCAGTACCCAAGCCCAAGAAACCACCTTGACCTCAGCCAATCTGCGGCCCATTGTGCTACCCAGTAGCATACGGAAAATCTTATCCAATGTTACTCTATGCCGCATCTGAGACAAAATCGATTACTTCACTGGATCATGTCAAAGTGGCTTCAAACATGGACGCAGCTGTGCAGACATTGTATGGGCTCAATGCATGCTTGTCTCGGTAGTCATGTCCAACACTGGGACATCCACAACATGGGCATTGACATGTCACGAGTCTTCGACACAATTAAACCCTCAAAGATGCTAGATGTACTATGCCAGGCCAGTTGCAATGAAGATGAACTATGCCTAGTGCGATTACTACTTGCAGACACCAAGCGGAGAGTACGAGTCAAGTCAGTGAAGTCTGTAAAGTTTGAGACATCAATCGGCTCCCCACAGGGAGATGGTCTATCTCCGGTGCTTTTCACCTGCTACCTTGCTGCCACATTGAAATCTGTGCTGGAAAGTTCCACAAGACCAAACCCCCCCAGTGTCAATACTGGGCATGCCGCTATAGATGGAATATGAGGACGATGTGAACTTCATAGATGTGGAAAACAAACCCCCTGACGAACTTCCCCCAATAGCTGCAAGCAAACTAAAAATTGACATTCTCTTTATGAATGAATCCAAAACAGAGTTCACCCACATAAATCTATCGATAAAGCATGGAACTATAGAAAATGATGACCCACTTCGTGGCAGCGAACCATGGAGGAAAAGTAAAATCCTGGGCTCACTGATTTGCAGTACTGCTGACATTTCTACACGCTGCATCATGGGGAACATCGCTTTCCAGTCCTTCTGGAAGCTATGGATTCGTAGATCAAAGATGCCCTTGATTAAAAGGATGCATTTATACAATGCAACCTGCGTATCCTTGATGCTGTATAACTGTAACAGCTGGGTAGCTCTAAAAGCCGCTCTAGAAAAACTTGATTGCCTGCCACCGCAAACACCTATGCACCATCACTGGACACCGATGGTGAGACAGCATAGTTTCGACCGATGCACTGTACAAGATGTGTAATACATCGCCCAGCAAAAATGGTCCATGTTTGGCCATGTGCTAAGGATGCCAGAAGAGACACCAGCACAGAGAGCCTTGGAATTCGCCCTGCTTGGAGCCAGCAAATACAAAGCCAGGAGAGGACGTCATTGCATAAAATCTGCTAAACGTGCTACGAGGTGACCTCAGGAAAGCAGGACTCAGTAGACTCAAGTCATGAATGGACCTGAGGAAGGTAAGGATTTCGGCTGAGGACAGGACACAGGGGGCAGAAGCGAAGAAAGACTGATTGCAGCTGTAGGATGTTTCTACTACTACAGCCGCAGAATATAGTAATCATACATATGACTAACGGACACCGCAAGGTCCTATGACCTGATTTACTGTCAATACTGTGATAGTTAGTTTATGTATATGGCAGCAGCCACCCTAGTTATTTGTTTTGCTTATTTTATATAAAACACTAGGACCACAGTACGCTAGGCTATAATATACAGCACCAATAAATTCGCATAACTTTTCCCACAGCATCATTTTTACACTGAGGTAGCTGTTCATGTTCACATTACCCGAACCTGACATGTGATCGACTAAACCTGGCTGTTCTAGCTCGACAGGATAGGTTTAAAAGTAGTTAGGGACAATCGCTCCTTAGGAGACATTTGTGTAAGCCTCTTTTCCGGATGTAGCGGATATGTAACACCACAGACCAGCTAGATTGCGTAAGATTGGCCAGTTACCTTAGAGCCTCTTATTGTATTGAGTGATTGTCTCTTTCTACGCTCCTCCAGCCACAAGGCTTATTAATTGTCTGGAACTCCCATCAACATGTTGGCATGATCCGACTTGGGAAACTATTGGGGTTTCCAAGCGGCGAAGACCAAAGTGTCGATTTTGCATACACCGCCTTTGTATCTTCGGATACTAGTTAGCATAAATAAGCCCGCCAAAGTAGGAAGCACTGCAAAAAGATTTTTATTTTAACTGGCCAGCAGTGCATCTCTGGGCATTCTGAAACTTAACTCTAATGACAGGCAAATGTTAGTTCTCCGGAGCCGGATCTTGAAATGATCCGCCCCCGACACACCTGGTGACGGATGGGACACAGATCTCCATCTAACTCCAACCAGTGACTGGGTGCGGTCTTGGAACCCACCACGCCCTCACGGGAAGGTCACTGGAGATGGATACCTGCCTCATACTCCCCGCCATAAGACTTGTATGCACTTTTCAAATTGCTTGTGTAATATTGACTTGTCCTAGTGATGGTATATATGGTTGCTGTGTGATATGTAACCGGATCGTTATATGATTCTGATTCACTCCGTAACATGTCTGCTTGCTGCCTTGCTGAGGGAGATGCTCCAGAAAGTGACCTTCAGGAAACCGAGCATCTTCGCCAGTTAGGCTCATGTGTCAAAAGATAGGTAGAAATCCCTGCCAGTTGTGGCCAAAGCTATTATATACATCTAACACCTAACGGGTAGTTTAAGATTTAGCAGAAGGACCGCATAAATAAAAATGGCAACTACCAATACAGTATCTTGGACCTACATAAAATGAGGGTGTTCAAATCTCCGGAAATCATCCACCCCATCTTCACGTAATACAGCATTAATTATAATTTCACTAGGCCGACTCACACTACACTTAGCATGTGTTTGAACAAGAGAGTGGCCCTTTTTGCTAGCTCTCTTCCTCTGCTTCGGCGCTGAAGTCATTTTCCTGTGACAGAGGCCGGCGCGAGGCATTTTCCTCTCGCAACAATACTATTTTTGTTAGTGGTATAATGGTTTATATTAAACTACATTGGTGACCTCGTTAGGACGCTCCCTTGCAGGGATACCTCACGGATATATACGGATCGGTGAGGTATCGCTGACGAATCCACGTTAACAAGACACCAACTTAGTTCTATGTACTGTATATTTTCTCTCTCGTGCTAGCAAACGAGTACTATTGTTTGTATGGTGTATATTTTCTTTCTTAATTATCATGTCTGGGCTCCTAAATTGAGTCATGGCCCGTCATACCAGTGATACAAATAGTTTGGACAAAATGGTGAGGTTCAATCTCGGCGGCAATGGTCGCACAGCCCCACTGGAACTTTATCGTTCCACTGGCTCTAGAAGTCGGTCTTTGTACTTTTCGGAGATTCGCGATACTGGATCCGTAACCCCAAGAACTGTAGCTAACCAGCCCTCCTACGCATCCTGTACATGCAGTGCAATGGAGCGGAGCAGTAGGATGGACCAGCGCATACCCCTGCAAGCTAAAAGTAGTGGCCGATGTGGGAACCGAACGAGAAGCGAACCCACGCCAACCCTCAACAAACACATGTTTCAGTCACCTTCATTTGACGAAAAGCAATCTCTGGATATGGAGGTCGCGTCATATGATGGGAGAACTGCACGCATGCTCACTGACTATGCTAGAAAGTTCCCCGGTGCGGCACTGATTCAGCACGAGTATTTGCCGATCGGCGAGGGGACCCTCCGCGATACCTCGCAGGCATGTACTCAATACATCACATTGTCGGATATCCGTGATAGGTACCCAACACCCTTGCCGGATCGCCATCGACCATGACAAAGACCCCCACATGGGCATACCAATTCTTCACAACGATTATGTTCAACCGTATCAGCAGAAGCTGAGCTATGGCCCGCCCCTCATGCACCATGTCCCGCATCTCCTCCCATCAGAGCATCGTCGCCTTATTATCCATCTGTATCACGACACGAACTGTGGGATACAGAACATCCTTTTCAATACTATACCAGAAGAAAGACCACATCACATGGCACGCACCACCCCCGTTAATCTCCTGGACCGCCTCTTTACGAAGAGCGTCCGTCACAGCGACCTACGGAAAATCTGCATCACATACACAGAATGCCTCCACCTGTCTATAGACTTACACCTGTCAATAGACTTGCATCAGGGAAGTATTCAGTGGAACCAAAGTATCACGCTCAACATTATCATTGGGAATCACCTTCACGGATGCGATATCAGCGAGATCAATAATGGGAACAACCACCAACATGCAGAGCAGCATCCAAATTTACACCATCTCCCAAGCACCGCCACCTGGATTCGTGCCTATAGTACCATATCATGGCCAGGGCCGAGTCATTCTCCCTCCCGAATGCAGTGAGGAGAGTGACAGGCCAATTATACATGCCAGTTAAAATCACTAGCCCCACAAACAGTTGGACAGATAAACAAATGGGAGAGTATCTGGCTGCAAAGCTGTCAGGGAGGGCATTACAAGTCCTGTCAGATTTGGGGTCAGACTCCAAGAATTTCTTGGAACGGGAAAAAGCCAATCGCCGTCAGCTGCATCCAGTTAATGAGGTAAACGATGCACACCTCCTAATTGCCGCCAACATCACATCTGCACCTGCAGCCGCATCAGCAACAGACCTGCGCATCACACGATCGGAACACCCCACGAGTTATAATCACGCACCTAGAGGAAGAGGGTGTGGCCAGTCCCATCGAGGAAGCCACAACAACGCCCCAGGACATGGAAACCAGCACAACAGCAACAATATACAAAATATGCATGATAGGTTGGAAGAGATAACTAAACAGATCTCTGCACTCACTAATTTAGTCACCACGCTCAGCACCACCATCGCGACACAGTCGACTACACGACTAGCTACATGTATGGTAACACGTACACAGCCATCAAACACATGTTATGGATGTGGTCAGCCAGGCCATTGAAAAGAACGATGCCCAAATCGGCCTCCATCAACAACTCCAACAGCTGACTGACATACACCGCAATCTGAGTTCTCGTTAAACTGGAACGGGCACCAATTATAGAGTCACTTTGGTGCCCACTCTCACAACCCGGCTCAACTATGGCCTCCAGACAACAACGTCAGGTGGCGAACACTACAACACAAAATACTACATACGCGACAGTACACACCACACCCACCAGGCTTCCCCATAGTCAGTGCCAACCATGCACACTGCATCCGCGGCACTACCAACATTTCCTTCTATGAGAGGTTGTGACCCGACAACTTCCGTATCTCACAAACCTTCATTCCTATGTAAAACGGCAGTGGTTGGTTCTAGCACCTCCACTGAAACAACGTTTATAGAAGTACCACAACCCGCTGCCAAAGCACTTAACACCTGGTGCCTCTTGGTGGTATGAAACTCACAGGTCCTGACAGCATCACCCACTGCATCTAGCATCAGCAACAGTGACACGGACAGTGATCAGCATTCAGCATCATGGATCTGTAAGAAGAAGCCTCATCCCAAGAACGGCAAACTTCAGTGCCGCCACTGCTTCTTTTGCGCATCTATTAAACATCCAATGATGTATTGTCAAAAGTGGCTAACACAGCTGGCCCTTATCCGTGACTGCACCAGTCCGGTCCAGACTGCTGTCCACACAAATTCATGGTACACCACACCAGCATCAACAACACCGGCATTGCTACCCCCAACTCCAGGATCGCCTAAGAAATCACAGCAGCAGCGACGACAGGTTCGTCCTTTCCTCACTCAGCCACCAACTGCACTCACGGAAGCTATCCAAAAGCAAATGGACTATATACAGGATGATACTGCACCAAAAGAATCTCCTCAGGCAGTATCATTGGAAACTCTTCCACAAGCACACAGCAAAGTAATATACAAGCGTGCTTGCCTGTTTAGTGGTATTTTGACCAGTGCCACTGTAGACACTGGAGCTTCCATCACCGTTTTAACAAGCGCTTGTATGAGAGCATCCCGCCTCATAAAAAGCCACCCCTTAGGCCTACAAACATCTTTTTACAAACAGCTACTGGAGCCGACGTTCCTGTGGCTGGTACGGTAAACCTCATAATACAGATAGAGGAAATGCAGTTCATACAGCGAGTTGTCATTGCCTCTATTCAAACGATGCCCTGCTAGGTTCTGACTTCCTCAGTGCCAGTAAAAGCTGTCATACATTGCAGGCAACAGGAATTAGACATACACGACCGACACATACCCCTTGGACTGGAATCATCACTGTACGACACTTGTGTGGTGATTTTGGCATCTATGGCCACAGTTGAGCCAGGACAAGAGGAAATATTATGGGCCACTGCACCACAATTAGGAAGCAGCACACACACACACGCACGCACGCACGCACGCACGCACGCACGCACACAGCCATGCTGGAACCCGCCCACGATCACATGATTGCCTCACAATGCGCAAGTCCCCGGATGATCGTGGACACCACCAACAGGGATCATATACCATTCAGCATATTCAATGGCACAGCGGACCCAATAACACTAGTACCAGGCATTCATTATGGCCATTTGGTGAATGTGATATCACTGGAGACACCCCCTACCAGACCTACACCAGCAACAATTTCTGATGACATAGATTTGCGCGCCACAGTTGGTTTAACTCAACGTGATAGTTTTTCAGCCGGAGACATGGATCTGGAAGAAACTCATCTCGTGCGACACTCCATCAACACCGGAAATAATCGCCGCATTCAACAACTAGTACGATGTCGCACCATTCATAAGCAGGTGGAAGCACATCAACAGGTAAATGACATGTTGTAGACAGGCATCATAGAGCCCTCGGCATCACCTGGGCCAGTTCTGTACTAGCAGGCAAGAAGGACAGACGTTGCAGTTTTGCATTGACTACCGCCGCCTAAACGATCTCAGCATTAAAGACGCATATCCGTTACCACGGATCGATCAGGCCATAGATTCCTTGTCTCGAGCCAGGTGGTTTTGTACCCTTGACTTGGCTAGCGGGTACTGGCAGGTTGCCATTGATGAGGCTGACCGGGAGTAGACCGCATTCATATGCAGAGATGGTCTTTTCCAATTCCGCAAGATGCCCTATGGCTTGTGCAACGCTCCTGGAACGCTCGAATGTCTCATTGAGCAGATACTCTCCACACTACAATGGGAGATCTGCCCCTGTTACATCGACGAGGTAATTGTCTTTGGCTCTATGTTTGAGCAGACTCTGTCCAACTTGAACAAGGTCTTAACACGGTTTCATGCCGCCAACCTCAAGCTCAAACCCAAGAAGTGTCATCTTTTCAGCCAGAGTGTCGAGTTCCTGGTACACGTCATATCCGCCAATGGAGTAGCTACTCAACCGTCAAAAACCAAAACAGTAGCAGAGTGGCAAACCCCCACTTCAGTCACTGACACCCGGAGTCTCCACGGTCTCTGCCAGTACACTCGTCAATACATATTGTAGATATGGGACTGTCTTGTGGGGAGGTCATGACCCCGCTGGACATCTTATATGTACGAGGAGTAAGCCCGAGCACGTTTCATGTGTGAATACCAGGTGAGCTAATAGACTATGTCACCATGTATATTAAGATGCACCGATCAGCGGCTATGTTTAGATATGTTACTAGCACTGATCATCATCCATATATCTTCCCTTCTCCTGGCTGGATGCTATTACCATTCACAGCGGTAAAAGCGATGCGCAACAAGTTACGCCATCGAGGGTTAACGTAGGGTTAACATTCTCTTCCCGTCTACAACGATTCAATATTCGTACAACTTGCATACTGCCATGATCAAACTCATTGATGTTTGTTGCTGCAGTAATTTATGTTACTGCAAAGAGATTATTGCTCATAAACGACTTAGTACCAAGACAGCAACAACTTTCACTCAGGTCATTATCAAGTTTTACTACCACAACTAATTATAGGGGGTTAATCGATTCACTGGTTTCGTCCTTCAATTTGAATGGGTTAATCTCGCTAAAGTGCATTCCATCCGGCTATTTAAATATTGAGATAAACGTTGCTGTGTAAGATTATTATCGTTCCACACACAAACATCAGTTCTCTTTAATAAAAAGGGTCTATGTAATGTTAGGAAATTATATATTATCAGCACTGCCCGGTACAGCTTTGAAACTGAATCGAGTATGAATCATGATGGTTAGCACCAGGTTGGAACCGACCAAGGGATTAGATATGACAAACGGACGTAGTTAGTTACATAGCGGTCTGTGTTCTCACAGAAGCATGGGAACTCGTGTGCCAATTAACTCTAGCATTCCACAGGTTGTCGGCCAATAGGTAATGCACATGACATGGACATTGTAGCGTCCTGTAGGCGGTAGGTACGCAATCGAAAGTTATGATCAAAAACGTATTAATTGTAGAGGCGTAAGATACACAAATCGGAACTTGCTACCAAACAAGCATCCGTCATTCTGACATGGGAGATACACAAATCGAAACTTGCTATCAAACAAGCATCCGTCATTTTGTCATGGGAAGCAGATGGAATTCTAAAATAAAGTTAGGGGAACGACAGATCCCATTACTCAAGAACCAGCCAAACCGCAAGTGCTAAGAAGAAAGCACCCGCCCGGGAGGGAGGGTCGGGGTTTTGATTAGTCAAAATGATGTCATAATCCAATGAGAATCAGAGCAACCTCCGGCGGTGCGAAACCAAGATGGAGGAGAAATGGAAACTAAGATAGTATATAACGGGGACTTTAACTTTTAATCAGGAGTCCGGTCCGCCTCGCACCTCGTGTAAAATTCTTGTTGCAAGTAGGAAAATTGAATCGAATCAATAAGTTTTATTGTAACTGTTATTGTGACAGTAAAAGTCACTTTTGTAGAAAATATTATATATAGTAAAAAACTAGCAATTAAAAGCATCACCTTGTGATTCTACTACAAGGCAAGAGTTTGTGTTTTCAATAAAGTTACTCTGACATCTACGGAAGACCACCGTAGCTTATCATCATCTTCTGAAATAAAGTAGTCAGATCAGGCCCGGATACAGACAAAATATCGTTACTTTCATCTTCTAACGAGGCGAGCGTGTATCCATCACTTTCGTCGGAGGTAAGACCGGTTGTCGCAGCAA
The DNA here is from genome assembly GCA_034401795.1 of Chaetoderma sp. LZ-2023a. NCBI lineage: Eukaryota > Metazoa > Mollusca > Caudofoveata > Chaetodermatida > Chaetodermatidae > Chaetoderma > Chaetoderma sp. LZ-2023a. Next base: position 2,491,900 of record CM067365.1, read on the forward strand.
CCACACATACAGGCCTTACCGAAGACGTAAGTGATTGTAGTCAGTTAGGAATAAGAAGACATAAGAAATCTTCAGTGCCGAGGATTCCAGAGTAACTAAACACAGTAAGTACATAGCGTATGGCCCAAGCGGAACGGCCGCACGTAGTAGTATTAAAAGACCTGGGGGACCGAATGCAAGTGTTCCTAGCGGCGGCCAAGCTATCGGCCAGTACAACTGTAACCCAGCATCGGGAATACAGTGAGAATTCGTCGGTAAAGATAACGACCGACGTGAAGTGCCCAGACCAACCCCGACTCCAGCAAGTGATCATCGAATTGCTGTACCATTAGTCCCGCAAAATGGCGCGACCACCACAAAGCCCTACCGACCCAGGACTACCGCCAACCGACCGACCTCGGGCCGAGCTAAGGGGTGAGACGGTAGCAGCAATGTAGGCCATGGGTGTGGCAATGGCGGGGGCCATTGTCGACAGCAGCAACAGGTGAGAGGCAGAACGGGTCTACAGACGGGAGATCCGCGATCACGTAACCCGCATCCAGCCATGTGATGGCGTCGTACCGGAAGAGGTACGAACCTTTCTCGACGGATCTCGAAGAGCCTGGGCCACCAACCAGGGACGTCTTGAGGGGGTACCGGCGTATATCATTACGCGAGCGGCCCGCGGACAGCTATCCCGCGCCGTCGACGGATTTCTTGTAGAGAAGGTCCGTGACGAGGTCACATTCGAGCAGTTCCGCGACTTCATTACCCTGAATTTCATCTCCACGAATGAGGGAGAACGTGTGAAGTATGACCTCGAGGGCACGCGGCAACGAAGGAATGAAACAGTAATCTCATTCAACCGAAGGTACTTGGAGGCCAGCGTTAGAGCCGCCCCTGATGGGAACGTAGATAACAGGTGCACGATCTTAGGCATCTACCTACGAGCGCTCAGAGACCAAGGGTTAAGTCGGAGGATCATCCGCAAGAGCGCCACCACGTTGGCGAGAGCCATTGAGATTGCGGAAGAGGACGAAACATGCAACGACCTCCTACGAGCAATGAAGATAGGCGATGGGCGAAGAGAAGAGCGAATGGAGATAGACGCCTTAGAAACAAAAGAGGAGAAGGAAATCTGGTCTGTTGTAAAGACATTGAAAAGACAGACTGCTCAACAGAGCAAAATGATCGAGCAGCTGTGCGGTCTGGTACGCGACTTACAGCTTGCGAATGAGGCGCCGAAAAATGTTGCTAGAAGAACCCCACCCGCGAAGAAGGTGGCCACGCTGCCACCACAGCAACGCGGTCCAGCACCGAGACCAGCGTCGCCCAAGCACTTACCGCATATCACATGCTACAACTGCGGGAAAATGGGTCACTACAAAAGTGACTGTCGTCAACCGATGCAGCCATGGGAGAATGTCGACAGACAGGCTGCCCAGTGACCCCGACAACCGCGACGGGTGCCGCCGATTACCTGTTCCCAGTGCAGGATGGAAGGACACGTGGCCCAACAGTGTTTTGGGGAGTATATGAAATGGCAGACGACTCCTGCCATGGCGGTAAAATGTTTTGGGTGTGGTCAGGATGGACACTTCGTTCGTGACTGCCCGCAAGCACAGCATGGCGGAAACCATGCACCATCGAATCCATTAAATAACCGACCTCAACTCGCCGCAAAGAGACGACGAGAAGAAGACGTTAACATGGACATTAACGAGATAAATGATCGACGTGCAGACGACAGACAAACTACACCTCGCCAGTGTTCGCGTAATGTTCGCATGGACCTGAACAATGCTAGATGCGACCGTGACGAATATGTCGATCGTGACGGGTTTGTGCTAACCAGCGAGGGGACCGATGCTTACGGCCGTTATTCAGACGGTATCGGACGAGAAGCATCTACCCTGAGGAACAGCTACGCTGAGGTTAGTGGACGAAGGAGCCCTTCGTTAAACAAGGACGGAGGAAATCGTTGGTAAGCATACTGACCGAGCGGTTTCTAATCCGTCTAAGATTAGATAAAAACGGTCCATCAGATCGGGGTATGTACCTACATGCCTTAGTGGATACTGGTGCTAGTACATCCTTGATTCGAAAGGATATATGGCGTAGCATGTTGAATGCTAGGCCGTTGAAAAGAGCGAGAACGCTCTTGGCTGTAAATGGTTCCACGATAAAACTTTTGGGGGAGACCCAGGTAAAATTCAGTAACACCCGCCCTATTCCGAGTACGATAGTAGCGAGAATGAGGCATGAATGTTTGCTTGGGGCGGACGCTTTGCACTTGGGAAATGCAAAGATTGACTATCAGGCCAAAATAGTAGTATGGTTTGGCCAGGTATATCCCTTTGAATATCCACGTAGGGAACCAACGAATTATGTCTATGCTAGTTGCAAGGAAACGACCGGATACAAAGATATCGACAAAGTCATTGTGGACTTTGCGGATATCTTTGATACGGCTCGTCCAAACACTTTAGGATTGGTCCCCAAAGTGAAGTGTACGGTACCAACAGGAGATGCGTTTCCTATAAGGCAGAAAGCCTACCGTCTACCGCTTGCCAAGCAGTATATAGTCAAGAATCAAGTGGCTGAAATGCTGGCGGCGGGCGTCATACGACCGTCATCGTCACCCTGGGCGTCGCCCATTACGTTAGTGCCCAAGAAGGACGGGGACACAAGATTTTGTGTTGACTACAGGAAGTTGAATTCTGTATGTCGCAAAGACAGTTATCCATTGCCAAATATAACAGAAAATTTTGACTCGATGCGCGGCGCAACGATATTTTCGACTATGGACTTGAAGTCTGGCTATTGGCAGATACCAATGGACAGCCAAGACATAGAGAAAACAGCGTTCGTTTGTAGTGAAGGTTTGTTCGACTTTGTTCGGATGCCATTTGGTTTTTGCAAATCAGGTGCCATATTTCAGAAGGCAATGAACGATATTTTCCGAGAATTCGTGGGAAAATATTTGCATGTTTTTGTCGATGATGTAGTCGTATATTCGAGAAATCCGACTGAGCATGCACAACATTTGCATAAGGTTATGTGTAGGATTCGAGAATACAATTTACAGGTTAAGAAAAAGAAATGCGAATTTGCCTGCGAGTCTGTGGACTTGTTGGGGTATCGTGTTTCGGCGCTAGGAGTGGTTCCTCAGATTCAGAAGGTCAAGGTCATAAGAGAGATGTCACCGCCACGCGACGTGGGTGAGGTGAGAAGTTTCCTTGGAGCTACAGGTTATTACCGCTCTTGTGTGCAAGGCTATGCCGAAATTGCTACGCCTTTGATAGAATTGACTAAGAAGTACAAACGTTTCGAATGGGGTAAGGAGGAACAGCAAGCATTTAAGAAATTACAAAACTTGCTGTGTAGTGAGACGGTTCTCACCTATCCGAATTTAAATGCTACATATAAGCTTTATACTGATGCGTCTAGCTATGCAATAGGTGCGATATTGGTACAGGTAGATGATAAGGGTATAGAACGAGTGATACAGTATGTAAGCTCGACCCTGAATGACAGTCAGCTGAACTGGCCTGTAATAGAAAAGGAAGCTTATGCTGTGATACATGCATTGAAGAAGCTTAGACCTTATCTATTTGGCGCGCAGTTCACCGTGTATACTGACCACAAACCCCTAAAGAGTTTGTTTGTGGGAGAAGTTAAAAACATGAAAGTGCAGTGCTGGGCGGTGCTGATTGCCGAATACGGATGTAAGATCGAATACATCCAAGGCTCGAAGAATATTCGAGCGGACATGTTGTCCAGGTTACGTCGTCCAGTGGAGATCGCCACCTTGGACACAGGCGATTTTGTCATACCGGATGTAGACGAGGGTGCATTACCGCATGTCCCTCTCGAGGTATTCGACATTCCCTACGACGAGTTGTGTGCCGAGCAGACCAAGGAATACCCAGAGTTGTTCAAGAACACCCCGGAGGAGTATATGGTCAAGAACGGCATTTTATATTCTTTAATTACACCTTCAGCGTTGGACGCTGAGTACCCCCAAATTGTCTTACCTACCCTGTTCCGTGAGAAAGTGCTCCGGAAAGCTCATGAACGAGCTGATCGCCAAGGTCTGAAAAAGACCATCGGTATGGTAAGAGATTCGTTTGTGTGGACGTCTTTACGAAAAGACGTGGTTCGTATGCTAGAGACGTGTACGACGTGCCAGGTCAACCGACCTGTCACTACTCGACCACGGTACAGTGAAATGCCCATGGCCAATTATCCGAGTCAGATAATCGGCATGGATTTGATAGGTCCACTGTTAGAGTCGAGCAAAGGTAATGTATATATCATTAGGATCGTCGATCACTGTTCTGCGTGGGCAGAGGCATATCCGATTCCAGCAAAGACGTCTCAAAATGTTGAAGAAAAGTTCTTCAATGAGTACGTCGCTCGTCATGGGGTCCTTGAGGTCGTGGTAACCGATCAGGGGAAAGAATTTTGTTCCAAATCTCTAGAGGAGAGATTCAGGGAGCATGGTATCGATAATAGAAGATCGAGTCCCTACCACCCACAAACCAATGGGCGTACCGAGAGGTTCAATCGGACCCTTAAGGACTTAATCCAGAAAGGGGTTAACAATGCTTCTCGTATGTGGGAGGATGAATTGTGTGCGGCGTTAACCGCATATCGCAGTACCCGTCATTCCACGACAGGATACACGCCATTTTATCTGATGTACGGTCGACGGGCGAGACTGCCATTTGCTATTCCAATAGACGCGTCGCAGGATCTGGGTGAAAGACTGACCTGTCTTAACAATGCCCTACTGCGTGCTCGTATGGAAACAGCTAGGTCTCGTGAAGTCCACCGTGAGCAGATTGACAAGCGTGCAAACGCAGGTGTATTTAAGGTGTGTGATTCGGTGGTCGTGAAGGCGGAGGAATGCATGAAATTGACCTCTCACAGTGACCCCGAATGTGAGATCTTTAAGATCAATGGGCCAGTGGCTCACGTCCGGCATCAGAGGTCTGGGAAGGTGTGCATACTGAATATATCTAAGTTACGTGTAGTCGACTCAGAAATGTGCTGGGGCAAGGTACGGGCACGCCCTGTTCGTAACCCTGCAAAAGGTAGGAAAGACCTCATCCAAGGGAAATGATGCTCCCAAGGTCCGAAGATGGGCCAGAATCCGACCCTAAGGCAACCCTTGGTAAGAGAACTCGTAGGAAGCGACCAGCTTCTGATAACGAGCCAGGGGTGAGCAAGAGGGGTAGGATGGTTGATAATAACATCAGTCAACCTGGTACGAGTGAGACTCGAAACCATGAGTCACCGATCGAAACTCACGTGACTCCTCCATCAGTGGTGATGGACGGCTCGGAGGATGTACCCGAGAGTGTGCCGGAACCAATGGAAACGCTGCCAACGCCTCGTTACTTTATGCGCAAGCGCAGTCATGTGCCGGAAGTCGAGTTTGACAGCAAGCAGCTCAGGATTGGCGCGTTCGGACGCGCCCTGTGCGATGACTTCATCGATCGTATAGAGGCAGTTATATGGTGACGTAGCCGCCGCTAGCTATCCTTCTGTCTATAAATTGTACCAGTAAGCAACATTGCGCGTGAAATCATGTATATTTTACGATTAGGTATAGTGATAGCTCTAGTGAGTTTAGTAAATGGATTATGTAAAACATCTAGTGTACAAAGATTACCGAACGGGGTAATGATAACTGAACCCGAAGATATATCCGTTATCCGAGCTGAATGGACTGTAGTGGTGTCTATCGACCACCCTTATTTACCTGCCCAATTTCTTAACCGGTTAGCGCAGTTTCCTGTTCTTATTACAAACATCGGTCGAAAAACTGCGTTGAGCTATCAAGACATTTTCGGTTTACAACATCGTGTTAACAATCTTAAGAAGATCGCTGTTAGAACACAACACACTATGGTGAGCAGGGATAGTATACGACGAAAACGTGGTTTATTTGACTTTGTCGGGGACATAGCCTCGTCTCTATTCGGTACCGCTACCTCTGGTGATATAGAGGCAATTAAAGAGGTAGTCTAAGTTGCTATGACGACCGTGAATCGTTTGGTACATTTCTCCAACAAACTAGCGTGCCATGTGAAACTGGCATTCGTAGGGATCAACACCAACGTTGACCGTAGCAACGAAATTACCGCTGGCCTAGTGGAATTAACTAGAAACGTGAGTGATAGATTTAAGGTGCACGCCGCCCGACAAGCTGACTTATACGCATTAGCGCGGCCTGGACACATCCGACTCTGCCGAAAGTGTGGTGTATAGCTACCAGAAGGCAGCAGCACAGTTTGATAGACAAACGGCATCCCTAGAGTTAGGTAGATTAACGGAAGAATTATTCAGTCCTGCTGACCTCAATTCCGTGGCCAAACAAGTTAGTATAGGAAATCGACTGATACGTCCATATCAGTGGTACTACCGCAACGTGGTCGTGTATCCGTTATGGAAAGACAACTCACGACTCCATTATGTAGCGATGTTACCGCTAATCGACGGGGGCGAATATATCGAATATGGGTTGCATGCGTGGCCGGAACCGCTGATTGCGAAGGGATTCTACATGCAAGTACTAATCGCGCGGACCAGCATTGGTCTTAACACCAAGACTGGGTGGTACTTCACGCCATCCGAATGTCATGGGGAGGAGCCCCGGGTGTGTCATGGTCCACTACAGGTCGACAAGACCCACGTTCCATGCATTGTAAGCCTGTTAACCAATACAACCGACAGTGCTTGTAATATTCAGCTCTCCGAATCGAATGAAACATGATAAGAAGATAGGCGTAGTGTTGCAAACATTCGGTGAAACAATGGATATACACTGCGACGGACGACTGACCGACCGGTGTGTGGTGAGTAATGGAGTGTATGCATTAATGTCTGGCGAATGTGGTCATAGCGGGAAGGGCTGGCGATTCGAACCTGTTACGTCTTACAGTCGGACGTACGCTCACGTTGGCCTGGCCATTGAGATGCCCCATTTGGATGTGACCAGAGTTTTGAACCAGTCCATGATAGTGAATCATTTGAAAATGCAACCCTGGAACCATTTACAAAAGTCCACGTACGTGCCGCTAGCACCATTTTCCGCGATCGACCCAGTGATGGTCGATGGCATTGGGGTACGGTCTTTTGTGTCGTATTCGGCTGGCTCCTTCGTCGTTGTGCTTATTATAGTGATTATATTATATAAATGTGGCGTTTTGTCACGCATGAGGTCTTGGATAAGTTGCAAGCCACGTGCGGCCCATAACAGTGATAACAATCATGCCAATATTCGTATCTGTGTGCCACGGTTCAGGCCCATCAGCCCCGGAGACCTGCAGCACTACCGGAGCCGCTGAGTATGGTAGCCGGGTCGTCACCTAACGCTACTACACGGACTGAGAGTGACCCGATGGCTACCGACTGGATCGAGATGGCAGAATACGTTAACATTGACAATCCTAACACAAACCGGGACTATATAGAGATATCATCAACGTGACGTTTTGGTGTGAACTTTATATGCTGTTACTGGAACACTATTTGGTGATTATTTTATTACTTGATATAGGAACTATTGTATGACCAGTAATGATTATTTGCACTGTAGGATTAAGGTTATTATGTACTGACTTCATTGTATTTACTATGTATAGGGTTATATTGTTAATTGCTGCACCTTGAATTACAAGGGCATTAATGATGCTATTAATGTGTTTCCGGTGATGGTCAATTGCACATGATATTCCATTATCCGGACAAGTTTGCATTTTGTATAGAATTATGCTGTTTTCCTATGTTTCCGGGGACGGTCAATTACGCAGGATATTCCGTTACCCGGACATGTTTAGTTAACATTGTTGGATTTAAGATATGATGTAGTCGGATGTGTGGCATAGTCTGCAGGTGTTTGGTATGACGTGTTTAGGTTGTTGATGGTGCACAACGAGTTAATTATCACTCTCTGTAGGCCTTCAGAGACGGCTAATTAACTTCGGTTGAGGGGCATGTGTAGATATGGGACTGTCTTGTGGGGAGGTCATGACCCCGCTGGACATCTTATATGTACGATGAGTAAGCCCGAGCATGATTCATGTGTGAATACCAGGTGAGCTAATAGACTATGTCACCATGTATATTAAGATGCACCGATCAGCGGCTATGTTTAGATACGTTACTAGCACTGATCATCATCCATATATCTTCCCTTCTCCTGGCTGGATGCTATTACCATTCACAGCGGTAAAAGCGATGCGCAACAAGTTACGCCATCGAGGGTTAACGTAGGGTTAACATTCTCTTCCCGTCTACAACGATTCAATATTCGTACAACTTGCATACTGCCATGATCAAACTCATTGATGTTTGTTGCTGCAGTAATTTATGTTACTGCAAAGAGATTATTGCTCATAAACGACTTAGCACCAAGACAGCAACAACTTTCACTCAGGTCATTATCAAGTTTTACTACCACAACTAATTATTGGGGGTTAATCGATTCACTGGTTTCGTCCTTCAATTTGAATTGGTTAATCTCGCTAAAGTGCATTCCATCCGCCTATTTAAATATTGAGATAAACGTTGCTGTGTAAGATTATTATCGTTCCACAGACAAACATCAGTTCTCTTTAATAAAAAGGGTCTATGTAATGTTAGGAAATTATATATTATCAGCACTGCGCGGTACAGCTTTGAAACTGAATCGAGTATGAATCATGATGGTTAGCACCAGGTTGGAACCGACCAAGGGATTAGATATGACAAACGGACTTAGTTAGTTACATAGCGGTCTGTGTTCTCACAGAAGCATGGGAACTCGTGTGCCAATTAACTCTAGCATTCAACAGGGTGTCGGCCAATAGGTAATGCACATGACATGGACATTGTAGCGTCCTGTAGGTGGTAGGTACGCAATCGAAAGTTACGATAAAAAACGTATTAATTGTAGAGGCGTAAGATACACAAATCGGAACTTGCTACCAAACAAGCATCCGTCATTCTGACATGGGAGATACACAAATCGAAACTTGCTATCAAACAAGCATCCGTCATTTTGTCATGGGAAGCAGATGGAATTCTAAAATAAAGTTAGGGGAACGACAGATCCCATTACTCAAGAACCAGCCAAACCGCAAGTGCTAAGAAGAAAGCACCCACCCAGGGAGGGAGGGTCAGGGTTTTGATTAGTCAAAATGATGTCATAATCCAATGAGAATCAGAGCAACCTCCGGCGGTGCGAAACCAAGATGGAGGAGAAATGGAAACTAAGATAGTATATAACGGGGACTTTAACTTTTAATCAGGAGTCCGGTCCGCCTCGCACCTCGTGTAAAATTCTTGTTGCAAGTAGGAAAATTGAATCGAATCAATAAGTTTTATTGTAACTGTTATTGTGACAGTAAAAGTCACTTTTGTAGAAAATATTATATATAGTCAAAAACTAGCAATTAAAAGCATCACCTTGTGATTCTACTACAAGGCAAGAGTTTGTGTTTTCAATAAAGTTACTCTGACATCTACGGAAGACCACCGTAGCTTATCATCATCTTCTGAAATAAAGTAGTCAGATCAGGCCCGGATACAGACAAAATATCGTTACTTTCATCTTCTAACGAGGCGAGCGTGTATCCATCACTTTCGTCGGCGGTAAGACCGGTTGTCGCAGCAACCACACATACAGGCTTTACCGAAGACGTAAGCGATTATAGTCAGTTAGGAATAAGAAGACATAAGAAATCTTCAATATGTCATTTTAGTGAGATTGCATCCCCATTATTCCAGATCGCCGAACAAGGGCGCTGAAGGAACATTTGACAACCGCACCAATTCTTGCTCATCCTAACCATAACCTCGATTTCATCTTAGACGCTGATGCATCTGCTTATGCAATAGATGCAGTTCTATCGCAGGTCACAGAAGATGGAACAGAGCAGGTACTGGGTTATGGTTCACGTACTCTGAATAAGACAGAGAAATGTTACGCGACCACTAAGAGGGAATTGTTAGCTGCAGTGTATTTTGTCAAATATTACAAACACTTTCTGTATGGGTGCCCATTTACACTCCGTACAGATCACGCCTCACTACGCTGGCTCAGAAACCAAAATAATCTGCAGGGCCAGATAGCGAGGTGGCAGGAATCCCTGCAAGCCTTTAACTTCAATGTTGTTCATAGACCCATCAAGCTGCATGGAAATGCCGATGCCTTGAGCAGAATCAGGCTCGAGGATGAACAAGAAGATGGCACCACCGTGACACATGCAACACAGCCATCTCCCGTGTTCCCCAAACTGCGGTGCACAGAGGGGGATCTGGAGACAGTCGCTCATGAACAAGCAACTGATGCACAAACACGAAATATATACGCGTGGATCCAGGAGGGGGTACATCCTCCTAAGGAATCTGTTACCCCACTTTCCGCAATGGCCAAATATTACTATCAAAGGTTTGGAGAATGTCATATACAAGGTTGTGTCCTCTACATTAATAACTGGATCATGATTCCTCAGTGTTATCGTGTTATCATACTAAAACAACTGCATGACAACGCTGGACATTTAGCCATAGAGCGTACTGCAGATCACATCAAACAGAGATTCCACTGGATCGGGATACATGATAGTGTAAAGGCATGGCTCGCTAAATGTGTCCCATGCCAAATACGTGCTGTTGGCCAGCACCATGATGCACCGTTACAATTTAAAATTGTTTGTGCACCATGGGAGCGAGTGGCTATTAATGTGCTCGGACCCTTGAATATGACAGATGAAGGAAACAAGTACATCCTCGTATTACAAGATTATTTTACAAAGTGGGTAGAAGCATTCACTTTGCCGGACCAAGAGGCATCCACAGTAGTGGAGGTCATGTCTAGGAATGTGTTCTGCAGCTTCGGTATACCCTATGAACTGCACTACAACCAACGAAGCAATTTTGAGAGCTGGCTGATCTCCAGGCTCTGCAAATTGTTTCATATAGTCAAGACTAATACGACACCCTATCATCCGAGAAGCAACGGGATGTTAACTAAGGAAACACACCTTGATTGTCGCGATTGGGATTTGCAATTCCCATACATGCTCATAGCATCCTGCAATTCAACACATTCCAGCACATCTTATACCCCTGCTCAGTTAATGTTAGCCCATGAATTAGCCTTGCCTTTGGACCTGGCCACGCCCAGGATTCCAGGGGAGAAAAATCCACCATCTCTCTACATAGAGCTCATGTGGCAACGGATAGAACAGGCTCATGAGCTAGTGAGAGAAACATTATCCAATGCACACCAGTGTCAGAAAACGTGGCATGACCCGCGAGTGCAGAGAGACCTGTATGAGGCGGGAAAAATGATTTGGCCTCATGATTCGTGACGTTCTGCAAACGTACCGAGTAAACTGAGTTACCAGTGGAAAGGCCCCTATGTGGTAGTAGGTAAGAAGTCGGACGTGACCTACCAGATCTGTGCCTCGGATGGCCTGACCTCAGTCATCCACTTCGATTGACTTAAATCTTGTGTTAGTGACGATCCAGTGCCAGAGCTCGGACTGTGCAATCCACGTAACACCGGTACCCAGATAGATGTCTCTATGGAAGCAAGTACTCCCGACGTTAGTCCAGAGCACTGAGGTGCCAGTTCGACCCCTCCCCTACCAAGCCAGGAGTCCAGTGAACATATGACTAACGCTGAGGATGGTGACGAGCTATGTACTCGCCCTCTCCCTCCTCAGAGTAGGGCTACATGATCTGGGAAGTCGTATCTGAAGACTCTCATTTGTGCTGTCCAAGGGGAAGGACGGAAAAGTTGTTCTGCCAACCTCATCACATTCCCACCCACTTCATGCTATTACCCCAATTGTAGAGTTACCACAGGCAGAAGTGGAGGCTGCCCCGGGCCATGCTTCTTGCGAGGTGGAACATATAATAAATAGCATGGAAGTGAGGAGGCTTGATAAGGCCTTGGCCTGTTGCAGAGAACAGGAAAACTGCACAACTCTGTGCACTCCCACTCCAATCCCCTAAAGCACGAGACCATCCCCACTCCAAGTTGCACCCCATTCATTAGGAACCCCCCCCCACCCACCCCTCCCCCATTCCAACTTGCATCTCTAATCTCCGTGCCAAGTTCGGACATCACACGTCCTGCCCATTTCACACTCCACTCGTCGTCTGTTGACTGTCAATCTTCAGATATGAGAGAGTCAACTGTTTCAGAGGCGGTGGCATCCCACACCACAGTCACCCCCACGACTGGTGGTGGGGAAGCAGCCTGTTCAGCAGACTCTTGACTCGAATATTCTCAGTACTTAAAAACTATGACCGAGTACCAACCGTCGTGTAATGGGCGATGTCCATCTCCATCCAAAGGGCATCCCCGACCACAACGGCCCTACCAAGCCCCCCGCCCCCATGAGCAGTCAGAACATCACACCAAGACACAGAAAGCCAGAAGCATACAGAACACACTTGCCCTCAAGGCTGGATACGTCAATTCTTCAATGCTCGAGCACTACATATATACCCGATTATATAGACAGTATAATGGAGACGTTCAACACAATCAACAACATAGATAGAATGCACCTAACTTTTTTAACAGAAAAAGTTAGAGACACATTTTTCTGCAACATTCCCTACCGCACGAATGCGGTGAGTTCGTGACTCATTACAACCTGACCTTTCCACAACAGCAACAGAATTGGCATTCCACAGCCTGGAAAACTGGATCTGCCCACTTCGCATAAGACCAGCGTCATAAAGCAGCCCCGACTTCCCTACAACAGAACACTAACACCATCAGCACGAGTCAACATTTTCCGCAAGCACCCCCTTATCTAGTAATACGGAAAAACTGATCAAATGTTAAGGAGGAAAAGCATCGCTGCCATCTACAGTACGCACTACAAGGGACTCCCCCCCCCCCCACCCTGCAAACATCATACGTAAACAGCTAAACAAAGACACCTTAATCACATGTAATAACAGTCAACATTATTAAGAGAGCAAGATGCCCGTAGTCTGTCATTGGTATCAAGTAGGATTTGGCTACCGAAAGGAAATTCGATAATGGATTGATTCAAGTACGACAGCACCAATCATGGTCATCCACGCTTTAAAGTAACTCTGTCCCGTTCTAAAAAGGACTCGCCCATTACAGAGTGAAATATATTATGTCCGAAAAATTTGACACCTCAAGTACTGCAGTGCCCCTCTCCAACTGCAATAAAAACTTTCACACTTCACGACAGCGCAAGATTCATCACCAGATAAGGAGCCACGCGTATTAATCAAATTCACCAACATAACAGAGACACAGACACCTAGGATGACTGTTTCACAATCTCCATACGACGGTATTGTAATTGTAAACTGTGGCGTGTACGTTCCGAGCTGTACCATAATATTAAGTTTGGTCTAGGTGAGGTGAGACTAGTCCTACCCATAGAGGAGGATGCTTGGAAGTCCACCCACCCGGAAAATACAGTCCAACTTGGCGGAGTCAGTGGACTTGGAATCCGCAAGACATGGAACTGTTTATACCAAACAATAAATTACCGTCAGCTATACTGCCCTAATTTTGATCAAGAACACAACTGTTCTACTGCGTATACAAATCATTAGTTTGCGGGCTGATGAAGCAGCATCAAAACGTAGACAGTATAACACCATAGAGAATTTCAAATATTCTCTTACCTACAAATTCCAGCCGACGATCAACATGGGCTGGAATATATACACCATACACAGGAGGTGGGGGGGGGCAGTGGTGGGGGGGGGGGGGTGCATGTTCAAGATCATGCGCATGAAAGGGATTCTGTTCTAAGGAACTGAGAAATGAAAACATATGTTTCTATTTTTTGCATCCAATACATACAGTCAACGGCATCAATCTCCACATATATACGAATTGCCTAAGTTTCCAATCAACCACGCGCTTTCAAAACAATTATCACGTGATCATCTCTTCTATTTTCTGTTAAATGGGATCAAAGGCTATAAACAAAAGAACCACTCTCCCACAACGCTACCACAATGTGATAGGGGAGGCGAGAGGTGGTGAGTCTGGGTCACGGCCGCTGACATCATCATGCTCTCCCACACCCCATGCGGCATTTCAGCCTGAAATTCGAACAGGCGAGTTTATAAGCATCCAACTTGAAAAACCGTATCACACTAATTAAAAGGTGAGCGTCCACAGGAATAAATAGTCCCAGATGTTAACATTGATCGGAGATCTGAGTGGGGATGAAAGCAGCTATCCTACCTTCTTATATATATATATATATATATATATATATATATATATATATATATATATATATATATATATATATATATATATATATATATATATATATATATATATTTACCTTCTTTTAATGAAGGGAATATGTAATCGGACTCCAGCAAAATGAAAGTTTAATAAACCTGAATATGGAGTGACCGAGTCACTCTGTAACTTTCAGGCATGGTCCTCCGCCCTCCTGTGACGTCACCAAAAAGTATAAAAGGAGGAAGGCACACACTGAAACTCCATCTTCCCTTCAAACTCAACACCAGGGAAGATCAGCCATTAGGCCATTTTCGTGTCGCAAACCAAATTCTGCTGTTTTCTTATTATCATCATTTCATGTTATAATTGGCCAGGAAAGTATTATGAAGAGATAGGAAAGTTAGGAAAAGTTTAGTTAGGTGCATTCAGTTCCACATATAACAATCATGCGGGAATAGTATGTCGCTTATGGAAGATCTCGCATTGTCCGACAGCTCGAAAGAATCGGCACCTGCGAACATCGGCAAGAAATATCCATGTACTTCAACTTCATATGACGGCCAGCCGTGCAAGCATGCATTTTCCAGAAATTCGGACTTGAAGCTTCAGGTCAATTGCGACCATCTACTTCAGAGGGCATACTATGTGGACTGCAAATACTTATATTCTGCCACGTGGTACGGTGTTACACACGCATTATCTTTTAAACATTGTGTGTTGGTCATAACTTTAAAACCTGGTGAACAAAGTGGGGATATAGATGTCCTCACTCCATGCTTTGAAAATAGACTTCCAATAATATTAATTCCGACTGGGAAGATGGCCAAAACTAAATGCACGAATAGACGACAACCTGACTTTCCGCAAGTAGCTTCAGCATCGGCATCAGCAGCACAGTCAGCTGGGACCAGCACACTAGCAATCATCACCACAACAGAAGAAGCACCTGTAAGATCAACACCGGCAGCGCTTGCATCATTGGCATCAACACCAACTGCAACATCCGCACTGGCAGCACCCACAGTCAGTAACCACACCAGCAGCACACATCACCACAACAACATCCGCGTCCATGATCGGACAGCCAATTTTGGTAGTGATAACCACTCCTGTGACAATTCGTGATCCAGTGTTACAGGGCATTTCAGACAGTTCTATATATCCTCTCAGTTTAGTTATCGACGAGGAGATAAGTCTCACGGAAACCACCATCACCACTTCCGCACCACCTGACAGCATTCCGACATCCACGCGCAGCACCATCGACCAGTAGATCCTGCCATCTAAAAAGCTACCACGCCAGACAGACCATACCCAGGGAAACGTCACGTAGCTCATTAACCTGAGATCCGCATGACACCTAGAACATCCACGAGCAGACTTATTCAGGCTCTAAAAGTTAGAAAACTATCCGCCCCCCCCCACCCCACTGAAGCAACATCGCAGCACAGCATTCTCACCACACCCAGTCGACCACACGAAACCACCACTACCACCACAGCCACGACAACAGTGATGACAACAACTTCGGAATCAGCCACCATCAGGACTCCAGACATAATCGTCACCACCGCAACAAGTGCATTACCAAACTTATCCGCAACTTCATCACACCTGAGCACAGAGAACATTAACATAGACAATGTAATATCAGCACCAGTAGGCACCCCCCCCCCCCACCTCCTCCTCCTCGACCATCATGATCAGATCGTGGAACTCAGACTCACTAGGGCAACTTTTCAGCAGACACTTGTGGCCATTATTGTCGTGGATGCAGCAGAATGTTTGACTAGGTGTGTGGAAAAGTGAACTATTATATTTTTATTTTTGAGATATTTTATTCTTATTATTATGTTTTTAAAGGTTGAAACCCTGTCCCTTGGCTGACTATGGTCATCCTACACAACCATGCACCTCTATGTGCTCTTCTCTGATAAACCACATATCTCTCGTGTCACTACTCCTCTCGGCTACATGCCTACTCGAGAAGTCTATAATTCTCACCTAGCGTGCTCCTGTGCTTTCGATCCGTGATGCGGTATCGTTTGCCACGGGTTTCAAATTAGGAGGGGGTGGTGTAGCACCGCCCTGGGTCAGATAGTACACGTGTATAAAGCCATATGAGAGAGGCTTCTGTAAAATGTTTAACTCTGTGAGGTCACGTAGCATGAATGTGCGCACGTCAGAACATCCCTGACAACACGTGTCAGCATTGGGAGAGAATGCATGCTAAAGTGTACCGAGTTGGTGCACGTAGCCCATTTAAAATTAAATATTTGCACGTAAACCCCTTTAAAATTAAATATTCTCGTCTTTCTTGGTACCTATCAGGACCGGAATGAGACGAGGATTCCAAAACTATTTACCTTTTTAAAACCGGACCAGAAATGGCCGAGTTATGCTAATTTAGCGCATTTAAATTATTTCCAAAATGTTACTGGGACGTCGTAAACGTGCGTATGTACTAAATGAATGGGGAAGATGTATATCACGTGATAGCTTCCTCACCCTTTCTATCGGCAAGCTGAATGGCTACAGATCGCCCACTGATTGACTGGGCATCCCGTCTATGATGTCATGAGTAGTATAAAAGGAGCAAAAAATCAAGAATCAAGACCACACTTCAGCGAGAGAGAACAAGTGGCAGGTTGTATGGCCAGAACAGTACAAGACGTGGGCAAGTGCTTACTGACTGTGGCTCCCTATTAGCCACATCAGTGCCTCTCGGATTTAAGTTCTTCGTCTCTGGCCCGCAATCGAACATTCACATCTAATTTTTGTCTCGGATGGCCATCCGGGGGCAACTAATTAAATAGAAGAGACCCTCACTTCCAACACTTCAGAGGAGCCTTCCTGCGGATGGACCTCGCAGCCCCGATGTAATTTCTCCAGCACGTAGAACGACTTGTGAATCTTTGTGGCCAACTCGTCAGATCTGCCGTGCAGCATGTCATGTGTTAATTACCTATTAGGCCGCAGTCTGGTGAGACTCTGCTTTGTATGCCGCAAGAGCTATGCAGTGTACCATGCACAGTGTACCTAGGAATGTACATGCATTGTTTAATTATAAATTACAACTGTAGCCCTTATATTACGGGCAACTTTCAACCTTCCGATATAGTACGGAACTTTTCAATAATCTGCTTAATTATATGTATTAGCTATTATGACTATCTAGTGAACATCCGACTACAGTCGTTCTTCTTCACTGTCTTTGAGAGTGAGCTGCATCAACAGTTCGCCTGTGGAGATTTCCAAGCAACTTCAGAACCGTGCCATCTCGTGTTCCTCATTTGTGATGCAGAATCTACAGTGATTTATGAACTTTTTCAATATCGATGACTAATAGGTACTCATTTAGCTATTGTATGTATTCATTTCTTTACAGGTACCGATGACTAATAGGTACCTCCCGGTCATCTGAGAGCGCATTTAATAGTTTATATCTTTATATGTAAATATTATCCTTATTTTTGTGCTTATGACTAACGAGCACTGCAAGGTCCTATGACCTGATTTACTGTCCATACTGTGATAGTTAGTTTATGTATATGATAGCAGCCATCATAGTTATTTGTTTTGCTTATTTTATATAAAACACTGTGACCGCAGTACGCTAGGCTATACTATACAGCAACAATAAATCTGCATCACTTCTCCCACAGCATCAATTTTACACTGACGTCACTGTTCATGTTCACATTACCCGAACCTGACATGTGATCGACTAAACCAGGATATTCTATCTCGATAGGATAGGTTTAAAAGTAGTTAGGGACAATCGCTCCTTAGGAGCCATTTGTGTACGCCTCTTTTCCGGATGTAGTGGATATATAACACCGCAGCTCAGCTAAATTGTGTAAAACTGACCAGTTACCTTAGGGCCTATTATTATATTGAGTGATTGTCTCTTTCTACGCTCCTCCAGCCGCAAGGCTTATTAATTGTCTGGAACTCCCATTGAAATGTTGGCATGATCAGACTTGGGAAACTATTGGGGTTTCCAAATGGTGAAGACCAAAGTGTCGATTTCGCATACACCTCCTTTATATCTTCGAATACTAGTTAGCATAGATAACTCCGCCAAAGTAGGAAGCACTGCGAAAAGATAATTATTTTAACTGGCCAGCAGTGCATCTCTGGGCATTCTGAAACCTAACCCTAATGACAGGCAAACATTAGTTCTCCGGAGCCGGACCTTGAAATGATCCACCCCCGACACACCTGGTGACTGATGGGACACAGATCTCCATCTAACTCTGAACAGTGACTGGGTGCGGTCTTGGAACCCACCACGCCCTCACGGGAAGGTGACTGGAGATAGATATCTGCCCATTACTCCCCACCATAAAACCTTTATGCGCTTTTCAAATTGCTTGTGTAATATTGACTTGTCCTAGTGATGTTATATATGGTTGTGGTGTGGTAAGCAACCGGATTGTTATATGATTCTGAAGCTGTCACTCCGTAATATGTCCGCTTGCTGCCTTTCTGAGAGAGATGCTCCAGAAGGTGACCTTCGGGAAACCGAGCATCTTCGCCAGTTAGGCTCATGTGTCAAAAGATAGGTAGAAATCCCTGCCACTTGCAGCAAAAGCTAGTAAATACATCTAACACCTAACTGGTAGTTTAAGATTTGGCAGAAGGACCACATAAATAAAAGCGCCAACTACCAATACAGTATCTTGGACCTACATAAGATGCGGGTGTTGAATTCTCCAGAAAGCATCCACCCCATCTTCACGCAATACAGCCTGCAGCACATTAATTATAATTTTACTAGGTTAACTCATACTACACTTAATATATGTTTGAACAAGAGAGTCGCCCTTTTTGCAAGCTCTCTTCCTCCGCTTCGGCATTGAAGGCATTTTCCTGTGATGGAGGCCGGCGTGAGGCACTTTCCTCTCGCAACAATAATATTTTTGCTAGGGGTATAATGGTTTATATTAAACTACATAGGTGACCTCGTTAGGACGCTCCCTTGTAGGGATACCTCACGGATATATATGGATTGGTGAGGTATCCCTGACGAATCAACGTTAACAACACACCAACTTAGTTCTATGTACTGTATCTTTTCTCTCTCGTGCCTGCAAACGAGTACCATTGTTTGTATAGTATATATTTTCTTTCTTAGTTATCATGTCTGGGCTCCTAAATTGAGTCATGGACCGTCATACCGGTCATACACATAGTTGGGACGAAACGGTGAGGTTCAATCTCAGCGGCAATGGTCGCACAACCCCACTGGAACGTTATCGTTCCACCGGTTCTAGAAGTCGGTCTTTGTACTTTTCGGAGATTTGCGATACTGGATCTGTAACGCTGAGAACCATAGCTAACCAGCCCTCCTGCACATCCTGTACATGCGGTGCAATGTAGCAGAGCAGTAGGACGGACCAGCACGTACCCCCGTAAGCTACACATCTATAGCCTCCACAAGTTAACATGTAGCCAAATGCTAGGTGCAGCAGGGTGCAACCATGAGTGTAGGTGGCACACCGCAGCTAACACAGGGAACACCCATCTGCACCAAAGCATTTCCACAAAACAGAGCTAAGGTTTTGCACAATAAGAGCCATATCATTCAAGAACACACCAGATATCTACTTAAAAGAATGAACTTTTGAATGGGACTGAGCAAGCCATACTATACCAAAAACATTGAGGCAATAACAAGCCAATGGCTTATGCCTCGTAAAATGATGTGATGATGATGATGATGATGATGATGATGATGACGATGATGACAAACATGTTAGAGTGCCAGTCCATCAGTGCAGTTGGATTTTGAATTTCTGTTGTGAATCTTTAGAAAATTTGTAAAATCTGGATCTTTTCCTCAATCAGTTTTATGAACTAAGTGTACAAAGAACGCCATAACAGCACCTACAATGATCTATACACTATCACCTGCAACTGGATCTGAAATTAACTTTTAAACACCTGTTTTCATTATTGTTGGGTGATCACGCTCCTCAAATAGGAGCACCAACGTGGTACAAAATTTATAAAATCTGCAAACTCGACACATGTATATTGTTATAGGACCCCAATGTACTTGGATACTCATGTTGTTTGACTCTGATCTTTGCTATTGCCTTGAACATTGCTTAAGGCACATTACATCGTCGAACATGAAATCTGGACTTGCACTGCTGCTGTTCGCAGCAGTACTGCAGCATTTTAAAACATCTTTGCAACCTGATAATGTGTCTATGTATGTACCTTCATCTGGGAACTATGGCATTAAGTCTAGCCCAATTGGTAGCCTTATCATTCACAAAATTACAATAAAGTGCATGCTTCGTTATCCACTACCACTTACTCATCCTAGACCATGTGCTACTCTAGTTATAACTGCACTTATAATAGAACGCAGCATTGAACTAAACCCTTGTCCCCAAACAGTAAGCCTCTACAACCATGGTCCCAAAACAGCAAGCCTCTACCCATGCAGACTCTGTGATCACCTTGTGGCCTGGAACTGCAGGGGAGTTGCCTATGATGAATATTATGTCTGGTTCCATAAATTTTGTATTGACATGTGTAGGCCCACCATAGATTAAGCACAGTTAAATGAATCAGATACCAAATGGTTGCACTTCAGATGTTATAGTATGAATTGTGACACATTTACCGTTCACAGCTATGAGGTTCAAACTTCTGTTCATCATACCACTTCCAGTGGTTACAGACTCGACACCTAATCAGTCAAATTGGTGAACTCAAATTCAAGTTTTTTGCCATTCCAAACTAGCAGCCCTAAAGAATTCAATAACAAAATCATTTGTGCATTAGTGCATGGTAGTGCCAATGGCACTTCTCCAGATTATGTGTTTAACTTACCACAAAAAAGCAGAATCTTCATATTTAAATGTAAACTGTAGTAGTTTGCTGAACAAAACCTCGGAACTTACAGCTGCCATAGATTATATTAAGCCAGACTTAATATGTGGTACTGAATTTCGGGTGAACAATGAAATCAAACTAAGTGATGTTTTTTCTAAAACACTATACCGTATATAGGAATAATCTTCCTACAACAGGCGGAGGTTAATTCACACTTATTAATAACAGTCTCAACGTGTGTGGTGTTCCAGGAATGACTACTAACTGTGAGATTATTTGGGCAAATATTAAATCCCATGGAAATCGAGAGCTTCTTGTTGGCACATTTTACATGCCTCGCAGAAATCAGAAGACAATTTCTGAGCTCGACCAGTCTCTCAAACTGCCACTTCAGGAATAAACGACAAACATATCATACTTGGTAGAGATTTCAATTGCCCAAATATAAAGTGGGACTGTCTAATAATCAGCCAAAAAACTCCCCAATCGTTAAGTCCAACATGATCTGATTGGTATCAATTCTGATGCACAGCTCTTCTAAACTCATAATATCCCAGCTAGAGAAAATAACATTCTTGATTTATTATTTATGTCAAATTCAATTCATTGTAAATCTTCCTGCTCTGTTCCAAGTATATCAGACCATGGAAAGCTGGTAACTAACATAGACCAAAAACCAACAAGGTCACATATAAAGTATTAAAAATGCTACATTTACTCACAGGCTAGCTGGCCCAAGCTCCAAGCTGACCTCAGTAAGCTTTCAAATGACAGTACCAGCATGGTGTGTGGGTCTGACGCAGAAACTCTTTGGAACAAATTCAAAACCACAATTCATAGTCTCATTGACAAACACAGCCCTGCAAAACTACTTAAGACAGACCAATCAACCCCCTTGGCTCAACCTATCCATCAAAAGGCTACTAAAAAGGAAGAAGCATGCCTACTCTAAGACAAAGCACTCTGAAAGGTTCCCATATGTGAAAGCAAAGTTTAACAACCACACCGTAAATGCTACATGTTCTGTCTGGGATAAAGAATGAGACAACAATTTACTTCCTCATATCATGGCCAATCATTAAATCTATCAGAGAACAAGATTTTGCACCAATCAAACAAGTAGTTGCGAAATAATTAAGCCTCTCAGCCTAGAACAACATTTCGCAACATAAGCACATGATCACTCAGCTTATAATGGACTGCAGAAAACTATCAGATAATTACTCCTTACAGAGTCATGACAATCTGGCATGCATATTAGGATCTTTAAGCCGCACTCTCGTCCACACTCTACACAGAAAGAGACTATACAATATGTATCCTGACTTCTCAATATTCAGACTGTATCCAATCTGCGAAATGTTCTACATGTAAACATTGCCAGTGCATTTAATTTGGACAACACTTATAATTAGAGACAAACCAGTCTTTCTTAGCAAACTTACGTACTTTCATATTGTAGATATGGGATTGTCTTGTGGGGAGTCATGACCCCGCTGGATATCTTATATTTACGAGTAAGTCCTAAGCGAAATTTATATTTGAAAATACCAGGTGAGCTAATGGACCGAGTGAATGTATATCTTATTATCTAGTTTATTATTATTATTATTATTATTATTATTATTATTATCTTCATCTTCTTTTCGATCGCTGGTATCACACTTGGAGAGCCGTTCTCAAGATGAAATCTGTGGTTTTCTGCAGTTCTTCCACAGGCCCATACAGCTTTTCAAGAATAGAGGTTGACAAAGGCCAGATCTCTTCTCTCAGCAGCTGATACGTACTGCAACATTGAAGTATGTGCTCTGTGGTCTGTTCTGCTTCTCCACAAGGACAAGCGGGCGATGTCGTAAGGTGGAACCGCCTGTACATGTGTTGGTTTAGTCTGTTGTGTCCAGTTCTGAGACGAAAAATGGTCACTTGCTCTGGCCTCGAGAGATGATGGTAGGCATCTTCTGATTGAGGTGTTCTATAGAGGGACTTAATGATAGTCTTCATCTCTGTATGGGTAACCATGTTTTCTGTCTGATTCTCTTCTGCACCCACCTTTGCCATCTTGTCTGCTTCCTCATTTCCTTGAACTCTACAGTGTGAGGGGATCCACTGCAGTGCTATCCGAAAGCATTTGATGGTTTGTAGTGCTTCTTCAAGTTGTGGCAGCTTACCTTTGGTGATAGCCTCAAGGACGGAGCAGGCATCAGATAAAAAGACAATCTGTGCAATAGGGTCTGCTGTTCTGCTGATGGTATTAGCTGCATGAACCAGTGCTTCGACTTCAGCTCTGTAGTTTGTGCAGTGTTTGCCTGTCGGTATTGCAGCTGACTCATGTTGTCCGTTTGGATACTGTATGTGCAGTCCGGCACCTCCGCTCCTAATTGCATCTTTGGCTGATCCATCTGTGTAGATCCTTATCCATGTCTCCTGAGGGTACATTTCTTCCAGCATGGCTAGGGTCAGGGCCTTCTTGCTCACATCACTGTGTTCATTTTTGGTTGTGAGATGAGGTACTGTGGTGCGAATAGCTATGCTCTCTAGTTTGTTTTCCCAGGGTGGAGGATCAAGGGTGTGGTTTGGATCTTCTATTTGTGCTGGCAACATCTCTTGGTGTTTCCTTTGAAGTGCTTTTGTCTCTTTCACAAAACTTGATCTTTTAAGTCTTCCTGATGACAGCTGTGCTTGCCTGATCTTCATCGGGTGGTTATTGAACGATTTGAACTGTGCAGCTTGGATCAGTGCTTTGCATTCCCTTCCTTTGCTAAGTGGGGGAATGCCTGCTATCTGCTCCATTTTTTCTATTGGTGTTGATCTCATTCCACCAGTGATGATGCGCAGTGCCTGGTTTTGTACTCTGTCGAGGTTCTGTTGATGAGATTTAGCTGTTGTCATCCATGAGCTGGATCCATACTCAAGGTGTGGTCGTACGGCACCTAGGTAGATGGTCTTGAGGATCCTTTCATTGGCACCCCACTTTGTTCCTGCCAGCTTCCTCATGATGTTTAGCTTTCTTCTGGCCTTTGCCTCTGCATTCTGGATGTGCTCCTTCCATGTTAATCTTCTGTCATATGTGACTCCCAGGTATGTCTGCTGTTCCTCGTATTCGAGTGGAGTACCGCCCAGTGTCAGATTGCCAACCTTGGTTTTTTTATTATTATTATTATTATTATTATTATTATTATTATACAGTAACTAGTTGACATCAGCCAGTGCTGATGATATACAGTTTCGGCGAAACCTGATCGATTGTTGGACAAAGTTTTATCATCTAATCCGAACCAGCGGATCTTCATCGTCAGATAGGCCCGACAGTCTCTAAATAAATATCGTCGTAAGTCATCTTCTCGACGAGGCGAGCCGACTGTCAGTCTTCTGCTTCATCATCGGTAAGAGGTTGCTGCAGCAACCGCTAACATCATAATCTTGCCGTTGACGAAGTGGAATCATCATCTTTAGGAAACCATTCACACCAAGTCATACCCGGAGATCCGAAATCTTCATTGGCGAGCCTGCCAGGATTGGTGTCAGCATTTATCAACATCGTGTATTACATTCGCGAATATGTGAGTAATTAACTTCAATATGTCATCTACTAGACCAGTAGTAACCGTTCTTGAAGACGTAGTTGATAGAATAAAAGCTTTTATAGAATTAGCAAAGCAGTCTGAAAACACTAGAGTAACGCAACATAGAGAATACCGAGAGAACACAATAATAAAAATAACAACGGACATTAACTGTGAAGAACAGCCAGGCCTTAAGCGAGCGATAGTTCAGTTATATTATCAATAGAACTGTGTAATATCCATAGAACTGTATCGTATTAAAATCAGTATGGCAACACCACGTAGACCAGTTGATGGTTTACCACCAGTAACAGTGCAACATGGACCAGAACTTCGGCAGGAAACTGTCGAAGCCATGCGGCAGATGGGAACTGCAATGGCTAACACTATTGTAGTGGAATGAGAGTGAAGAGAAAGGAATCGGCTTCTACGATGCGAGGTAAGAGAGCTAACGCAGCGGGTGAAACCCTGTGACGGCCTTATCCCCGAAGAAGTTCGTCAGTTTCTGGACAAAACATGCCGGGTGTGGGAAGCAACAGAGGGCAACCTCGATGGGATACCAGTATACATTGTCACCCGCGCGTCCAGAGGACAGTTATCAAAAGCAATAGACGGATTTGTAGTGGGGAAGGTCAGGGACACAGTCACGTATGAAGAGCTGCGCGACTTCATAACCATCAATTTCGTGTTGGCGAACGAACCGGAACATGTGAAGTATGATTTGGAGGCCATACAGCAGCGCCACAGTGAGACCATGGTCTCATTCAATCGGCGCTCCCGGGAGATGGCCGCCAGAGCATATCCAGAGGAGAACGTCGACAACATGAGAATCGTCTTGTCTGCCTACATCAAGGCATTGAGCGATAGAGGAATGGGTCGGCGTATCGTAAGAAAGAAAATCACAAACGTACAGCGTGCAATGGAAATGACAGAGGAGGAAGAGGGCTGCAACGACTTGTTGCAGGCCATGAATATTTCTCCTCGGGTAGGTGAAGAAAACATGGAAGTTAACATGATCGATGCAGAGGAGGGCAAGGACGTCTGGTCTGTGATCAGCTCAATGAAACGCCAGATCAGTCAACAGACTAAGCTAATAGAACGGCTTTGTGCAATCATCAAGAATTTACAGAGTGGACCAGTGTTCTCACCACCACAGACCCGCGCCGCACCCCAACGCAAAGCCAAAACACAACCTCGTAAGCCAGCCACAGCGCCCAAGGAAACGAAGAAAACGATCACATGCTTTAACTGTGGACGAACTGGACATTACAAAAATGAATGTCAACAGCCAGTACAGCCACCCCGAAGACCGACGGTACAGAAAACACAACAACAACATCCGCAGTGTCCGCCGATGACGTGCTTCACCTGTGGTAGGGCGGGACATCAGGCTAGAGTTTGTTTGTGGGAGAAGTTAAAAACA
The DNA here is from genome assembly GCA_034401795.1 of Chaetoderma sp. LZ-2023a. Classification (NCBI taxonomy): domain Eukaryota; kingdom Metazoa; phylum Mollusca; class Caudofoveata; order Chaetodermatida; family Chaetodermatidae; genus Chaetoderma; species Chaetoderma sp. LZ-2023a. Next base: position 2,517,989 of record CM067365.1, read on the forward strand.
CAAAAGTGCAGCGCTGGGCATACTGATTGCCGAGTACGGATGTAAGATAGAATACATCCAAGGCTCGAAGAACATTCGAGCGGATATGTTGTCCAGATTACGTTGTCTGGTAGAAGTCGCCACGTTGGACACGGGCGATTACATCATACCTGAGGTAGACGAAGGTGCTTTACCTCACGTCCCTCTAGAGGTATATGACATACCGTACGAGGAATTATGTGCCGAACAAACCAAGGAATACCCGGAATTATTTAGAAATACACCGGAGGAGTACATGGTAAAGAATGGCATAGTGTATTCTTTAATTCCACCTTCAGCATTGGATGCTGAGTATCCCCGAATCTTACTACCTACCCTGTTCCATGAGAAAGTGCTCCGGAAGGCTCATGAATGAGCTGGTCACCAAGGTTTGAAGAAAACCATCGGTATGGTAAGGGATTCTTTTGTCTGGACATCTTTGAGAAAAGATGTGGTACGTATGCTTGAGACGTGTACGACGTGCCAGGTCAACCGACCTGTCACTACTCGACCTAAGTATAGTGAGATGCCAATGGCCAGTTATCCAAGTCAGATAATTGGTATGGATTTGATTGGTCCACTTTTAGAGTCGAGCAGAGGTAATAATTATATCATGACGGTGATCGATCACCGTTCTGCATGGGCAGAAGCATATCCGATTGCAGCTAAGACATCTCAGAATGTTGAGGATAAATTCGTCAATGAGTATGTTGCTCATCATGGTGTCCCTGAGATTCTGATTACAGATCAGGGTAAAGAATTCTTTTCAAATTTTCTGGAACAGCGATTCCATGAACATGGTATTGATCATAGACGATCGAGTCCGTATCACCCACAAACTAACGGACGTACCGAGAGGTTCAATCGCACTCTTAAGGAGTTAATCCAGAAAGGTGTGAATAACGAGTCTCGTGCATGGGAAGATGAGTTAGGCGCAGCTTTAACAGCGTACCGCAACACTCGTCATTCCACAACCGGATATACGCCATTCTATCTGACGTACGGTCAATGTGCAAGACTTCCATTTGCTATCCCACTCGATGCTTCGCATGATCTCGGTGAGAGACTAACGTGTCTCAATAATGCCTTACTGCGTGCTCGAGTTGAAACGGCCAAGTCTCGAGAAGTACACCGAGAACAGGTTAACAAGCGTGCAAACGCTGGTGAGTATAAGGTTGGCGATTCAGTGGTCGTAAAAGCTGAAGAGAGGATGAAATTGACCTCTCGCAGTGACCCTGAGTATGAGATCTTTAAGATCGATGGACCCATAGCCCATGTCCACCATCAAAGGTCTGGGAAAGTATGCGTGCTTAATATATCCAAGCTACGTGGAGTCGACTCAGAGATGTGCTGGGACAAAGTAAGACCACGCCCTATTCGTAACCCTGCAAAAGGTACGAAAGCCAGCCATCATCCACGAATTGTACCATTGCCCGAGTCTGGACCTTTGCCGGTACCTGACTCCAACGCAACACCTCATAAAGTGGCTCGTAGGAAGCGACCAGCTTCTAATTGGGAGCCGAAGGTGCGTAAGGTGGGTAAGGTCGTCGACATGGATGTAGATCGACCTGGTACAAGCAATGATCCAAAGTATGAGTCACCGATAGATACATCCGAGACTCCTCATACTGTAATGATGGACACCTCGGAGGATGTACCCGAGCCTGCCACCGAGCCAATGGAATCACTTCCATCGCGCCCCTACTTTCTGCGCAGGCGCAGTCACGCTCCTGAATTCAGTTCAAACGGCAAGCGTATTAGGATTGGTGCATTTGGCCGATCAGTATACGACGACTTTGTCAGTCGTATTGAAGCTGTTATAAAGTGGTGTAGCATGAGATAATTTTAATATCTGCTTAATTGCTAATGCTAGTAACATCGCATTTGTCTAAACGAATCATGTATACATTACAGTTTTGCGTGACTGTAACGATAGTCAGTTTAGCGTACGGATTATGTCAGAACTCTAGTGTTCATAAATTACAAAATGGCGTAATGATAACGAACCACCAGAAGATATCTGTAATACGTGCTGAATGGACAGTTGTGGTATCTATCGACCATCTGTATTTACCTGTTAACTTTATTGAACGATTAGTAAGATTTCGAGTACTTGTTGCGGATATTGGTCGTAGGACTGCGTTAAGTGGCAATGACATTTTCGGACTACAACACCGTATAAACATTATCAAAAAGATTGCCATTAGAACGCAACAGACAATGTTGAGTCGTGCCAGTAATCGACAAAAGTGTGGACTGTTTGATTTTGTAGGGGATATAGCATCATCTCTGTTTGGGACAGCAACATCAGGCGATATTGAAACTATCAAGAACGTTGTCAAATCCGCTATGAAGAACATGAACCGATTAGTGCATTTCTCTAATAAATTAGCATCCCATGTGAAACTTGCTTTCAAAGGAATTAACCTCAATGTTGACCGAATTAATGAGGTCACCGATAGTTTGGTCGATTTGACCAAAAATGTAAGCAATCTATTCAAAATTCATGCTGCACGACAGGCTGACCTATATGCGTTAGTGCGACTGGGGCATATTATCGATTCGGCCGAGAATGTGGTATATAGCTACCAAAATTTGGCCGCCCGGTTTCATAGGCAGACCGCTTCTCTGGAATTGGGAAGGTTAACAGAAGAACTGTTTAGTCCGTCTGACTTGGCCCAAGTCGCTAAACAAGTCAGTGTAGGAAACCAATTGGTTCGTCCATACCAATGGTATTACAGAAACGTTGTCGTGTATCCACTATGGAAAGACGACTTGCAGTTGCATTATATCGCAACTGTACCATTAATTGATGGTGGCAATTACATTGAGTATGGGTTACATTCGTGGCCAGAACCCTTGGCCACTGTCGGTTATTACATGCAGGTTATCATTGCTCGAACAAGTATAGGACTTGATACCAAGACTGGGTGGTATTTCACACCATCCGAGTGTCGGAGCAGCGAACCTCGTGTATGTCACGGACAACTGAGAGTCTATAAGACTCACGTACCATGCATTGTTAGTCTGTTGACCAACACTACCGACAGTTCGTGTAACATTCAATTATCCAAGTCTAATGAAACTTCTAGTAAACTGTTCGCCCATAAGAAAGTAGGTGTTATGTTGCAAACCTTTGGTGAAACTATCGAAGTGCATTGTGGAGGACGACTGACAGACCGGTGTGTTGTGAAAAGTGGTCTGTATGCATTAATGTCGAGTGGATGCGATTATAGTGGGAAAGGGTGGCGATTCGAACCTATACAGTCTTGCAGTCAGACTTATAGTCGAATCGGTCTTGCAGTGGATGTTTCCAGATTGGATGTGGCCGGGGTGCTAAACCAATCTCTAATTATTAACTATCTTAAAGTACAAAAGTGGGACCATTTACGTAAGACTAAATATGTGCCGCTAGCACCATTATCAGAGGTCGACCCAGCGATGGTCGACAGCATCGCCATACGATCCGTGTTTTCCTACTCGACGGTCTCCGTCGTCACATTAATGGAGTTTTTATTTATACTATATAGGTGTGGAATCCTGAACCGCATGTGGAAGTGCTTCACACGAAAGCCACGTGCGGCAAGGATTCCGAGTTCACGTCACACTCAGATCCGACGGCCGCAGCTGCCTGCAGCGCTGCCATTGCCGTCGAGGACGCCTAATGGATCGTCGCCTAACGTACATTCGAGGACTGGGATCGACCCTATGGCTGATGGCTGGGTGGACGTGGAGCTGAACAGTATTCCTGCTATGGAATATGAGGACTTATAATTCATTTCACGTATTGTATTTATTGTTTGATATGATATTATCGTACTATTATCGTACTGTTTCTTTCGTATTACTGATTATTTTAACTATTTCTATATGGTTAACTGTTATCGTGTTTTACTGTTTTATTTAAACGTTTCGTAATGACATTAGTTTTATACTATTAACGGTCTGAGTGGCTAATAATTGATCTATTGTTCGTAGTGTGTTGATATGTTATATTACCTGTTGATTTCGTTTTGTTTATGTTGGTCTGGATAGCCCTGGTATAGTGAGGTTTTGTTGTTGATGTTGTACAACGAGTTAGTTAACACTCTCTTAAGGCCTTAAGAGACGGTTAACTAACTTTGGTTGTGGGGCATGTGTAGATATGGGATTGTCTTTTGGGAAGTGATGACCCCGCTGGATATCTTATATTTACGAGTAAGTCCTAGGTGAAATTTATATTTGAAAATACCAGGTGAGCTAATGGACCGAGTGACTGTATATCTTATTATCTAGTTTATTATTATTATTATTATTATTATTATTATTATTATTATTATTATTATTATTATTATACAGTAACTAGTTGACATCAGCCAGTGCTGATGATATACAGTTTTGGCGAAACCTGATCGATTGTTGGATAAAGTTTTATCATCAAAATTGAAACAGTCGAATTGATTAAAATAAGTCCTACGGTTCTGAGTTGATGGGTATCTGGAAATAGTTGAGATGAAAGTTGTTGCTGTTTAGTCGGCACACACTTTTATAATATTCAGCAGTCATTTGGATCGGTAGTTTAGGAAATAATCAATGTAGAAGAATCACTGGAATCGGACGTGACAAAAGGACTTAGTTGATGACGATAGGCATTCCGATTCTCATATGAGAATAGAACAACACCAGCTGGCAATGAGATCATACAGCTCATGTGCCTATTAACTCTAGTATCCTACAGGCTTATTCACAATAGGCAATGGACAGGACATAGACATTGTAGCGTCCTATAGAAATGAATATCATAATCGAAATTTGTATATCAACTATATGTCACTCATACAATGGTATGCAACAACAACACATTCCATAATGGTGTTAGTTAGCTGACAGATCGCATCAAATCAGAACCAGCTACCACCGCTCTGTCTATGTGAGGCATCATCTCCATAGAAGAGTAGCACAGAGTTTAATTGGTCAGAATGATGTCATGATCAATGAGCGTCGATCAAACTCTGTAGCAGAGAATTAAACCGAATAAGTTTCGAAGTTGAAATCGAAATGTAGTGATCATTGATTGGACAGGACGACCAGCATTTAGTATGTAGAAACTTCTAGGAAGGAATAAGCAGAAGTTGATTGGTGGACTGATTGTCCGGGCCAATCAAGCTGTGCTTATAACGTACCTAGAAGAATCATCAGAACAAGATCTAAATATCGCAATATGTATAGATCTAAATATCTTAATATGTATAGATCCTCAGAGATTCTGAGGGCTATATAAGAAGCACTTTTCAGTTAGAAAAGTTAATCAATCCAACATCAGGGTTCACGTAGCACATCGCTGGTGCTACGTTCGTGCCTAGAGAATAGATACTTGATTTGTACCCGCCAGGTACTTGTTATATATGAGAGATTTATCAAACTTACTTTATCAGTCTTGTACAGTTAATTGTAGCATTTAATAAAACTTATCCTCTTACAAAAGTAAGACACTAGTTTGGTTATCAGTAGCTTAGGACTCCAGAGTTAGAGGAAACATCTAATCCGAACCATCGGATCTTCAATGTCAGATAGGCCCGACAGTCTCTAAATAAATATCGTCGTAAGTCATCTTCTCGACGAGGCGAGCCGACTGTCAGTCTTCTGCTTCATCATCGGTAAGAGGTTGTCGCAGCAACCGCTAACATCATAATCTTGCCGTTGACGAAGTGGAATCACCATCTTTAGGAAACCATTCACACCAAGTCATATCCGATGATCCAAAATCTTCAATATGTTACAATGTAACATTGCATGTAACGTGGCAGTTACCAACCATGTTGTTGTTGTTGTTGTTCGTATATCCCTCCTCCTGATAGGAGCACCCACATGTGTGGTTACGTAAACTACAGTTTGATTTATGAACATTATATAATTGTAATTTTAGTCTGCAATTATAGATTTGCTAAATATGTTGTCCGAATACAGTTCAATAATAATAATAATAATAATAATAATAATAATAATAATAATAATAATAATAATAATAATAATAATAATAATAATAATAACAACACAAATACTGTTCAGCACCAGAGTGCATGGACAATTATATATAAATGCAGTTCTGATTCAGGATATCAGTTAACAGCAGTTACTGTTGATTAATGTTGTTGTGGAAGCTGGTTAAAGAGGAAGCTTCCACCGCAATGCAGGTTGTAACATAGTTCTCTAGTTATACACTCCAATTCACATAATAATGAGAATTTGTTAGGTAGTAATCCAGCCCTGACTAGACTTGGACAGTCTTTCATCATCATATCCACAGAACATAAGCCTATGGCTTGTTATTGTGCTGAATTTATGTAGATTCTAGTCTTAGTTTTGGATTATTTCCCTATAGTGATTGTCTACTTTTATTTTAAATACCTCAAGAGTATGTGCCCCTACAGCCTCAGCTGTTAGTGAGTTCCAGTATGGTACTACTCGGTTGGAAAAGAAACATTTACGAACATCCTTAATGCTATGCTGTGTGTATAGCTTAAGGTTGTGTCCCCATGTCTGAGTATTGGTGGCGGGTGTGAAGAAGGTATTTTTGTCAATATTGTATTGATTGTGTATGATTTTATATGTTTCGATTAAGTCCCCACGGATACCCCTGTATTTTAATAACATTAAGTTTAGCATGGTAAGTTGTTCTGGATAGCTGTAATTTCTCATTTCTGGTATCATTTTTGTAGCTCTACGCTGGACCTGTTCTATTAGTTGGGATTGTCTTTTGAACCTGGGCGACCATATGCAATTACAATACTCTAGTATTGGTCTCACCAAAAATTTATGAAGTAAAATGAAGATGCTAGGATTTATGTGTCGAAATGTTCTCTTTATGATTCCTAGTATTTGGTTGGCCTTTGACACCATAGCATTGATGTGTATGTCAAATATTAAACTTTCATCGATATACACTCCCAGGTCCTTTTCACTTCCCGACATTGCGATTGTCTGTATTTCGGTGGAATCTGTCATATAGTACTTAGTGGTAGGGTTGTTTCTACCAAAATGTAAAATGTGGGTTTTAGCTGTGTTGAAGGTTAGCTAGAATGCTTTTTTATACTCGTGCATAATTGGATCCTAAGACATTGCTGTCTAATAGGACAGCGATGTCTATCGGTCCAAATAATTTTATAGTATTTGACAGAAATTTTTTCTATCTATATAACATGCTTCTTTTCTTGTTTTAAAAAAAATATTGACCTGCTACTAATACTGATGCTACTTCTGCTGCTACCACTGCTACTAGCACTACTACTACATGTACTACTACTACTACTACTACTACTACTACTACTACTACTACTACTACTACTACTACTACTACTACTACTACTACTACTACTACTACTACTACTACTACTACTACTACTACTACTACTACTACTACTACTACTACTACTACTACTACAGCTAGCGCTACTGCTACCACTATCGCTACCGCTGCCGCTACTACTACTACTACTACTACTACTACTACTACTACTACTACTACTACTACTACTACTACTACTACTACTACTAGAATTATGACTAGATGATTCCACTTGCTATTATATCCAATAATAATTTCAATTACCATAGTAACAAACTACAGGACGAGCAGGAGAATGAGCACCCTCCCCTCCATCCCCCTTCCCTTGTCCAAGGATGCTCCCCATTAGCCAGCATCCTGTAAACAGTATCATTATAAGTAAAAGTACCCTCCCCCCAAAATATATAAATGTTTATTGTTGTATCTATAATCATAGACATCCATGTATATTATTGAACTTGACTATGTTCTGTGCTTGTCTGTTACGTAACTGTCTTGTCCTTAATTACTACGCATATGTATCGCAAAATAATAATAATAATAATAATAATAATAATAATAATAATAATAATAATAATAATAATAATAACCCAAGTGACTAACTCTTACGCACACCCTGCTGTTACAGTATTATATGTTGGTTCGCGGACTGAGAGAGGCCCACTCGTGTAGTTTTTCTTTCCACTGTAATGACTGACAAGATAATTGAACCGGTGGTGAACTCTTGGTTGGGGTGGGGGGTGGGTGGGGGTGGGTGGGGTTGGAGTGGGGTGGTGGGTGTGGGAGGGTACTGGGGTGTGTGGGGAGGGGTGGTCTCCTCTTGCCCCACGAATTGACATATTTCCTCTTTGAAATTTAAACTGTTTATGTGGATCAAGGGTCAAAGGGTTAATAAGGAAGTAGTAAATGTAATGTCTGAATTTATAATTGTTTGTGTAAGTACTGTCTTGTCTAATTTATATATACCTGTATATATGTGTGTAAGGTGTCCGCCGTAACAATAGGCACTGCCTTAGGCGGACAACCTGGTATGATTCGTGAAATCGTTTATCTTGGAATTATTGAATAAATAAGCTTGAATCTTGACTCTTGAATCTTGAATCTTGCCATGTGTGTGTCCAGTTACATACTTTGTTAATGTCATCTTGTATATGATGGGTTAGTGGATTACCATATATTTTCGTATCATCTGCAAAGATTTTGCAATAGCATGTGACTAAATCAGGCAAATCATTTATGTATATTAGAAACAGGGTAGGTCCAATAACACTCCCCTGTGCAACGCCACTAGTGATATCTGCCCACTCTGAGACGGTGTCATTGATTTTTACCCTCTGCTTCCTGCTAGTTAGGTAGTTTTTGATCCACTGAACTATTTTATTAATAATCGATAATAAGTTTTACGAGGTAATCTTCTATGCTGGAGATATATTTCCAGGAATTCTCGCCAAGGTGGTCGATGATGGTTTTCTTGAGTAGTGATAAATATTGATTTCTATACTGATGGAGTGCACCACAGTGTAGCAAGAAGTGTTGATAATCTTCAGAACTCAACTGACAGAGACGGCGTGGTTCTCCTACTACAGCACGTATATACAAAGCAAGAATAATAATAATAATAATAATAAAAATAATAATTAGCACTTCCGTCATACAGATGCACAGTGTCATAATATTAAAGGGCCTTTGCATAATATGGCAAAATCGTCAGCAGAAAACAGCAGATTGGTTTTGCACGTTGTTGTTGTAGGATTTCACCATAAGAAAGGATGTCAGGTGAAATTTTCTCAAGATACTAGTTTTCGTATTATCCCAAGATTCAAGATTATTTATTCAATAATTCCAAGATAAACGTATTCAGTCACGAATCATACCAGGTTGTCCGCCTAAGGCAGTGCCTATTGTTATGGCGGACACCTTACACACATATACAGGTATATATAAATTAGACAAGACAGTACTTACACAAACAATTATAAACTCAGACATTACATTTACTACTTCCTTATTAAGTAATTAACCCTTTGACCTTTGATTTAAATTTCAAAAAGGAAATATGTCAATTCGTGGGTCAAGAGGAGATTATTTGAAATTATTATTCAATATAATAGCAGGTGGAATCATCTAGTCATAATTCTAGTAGTAGTAGTAGTAGTAGTGGTAGCAGTAGTACATGTAGTAGTAGTGCTAGTAGCCGTAGTAGCAGCAGAAGTAGCATCAGTATTATTAGCAGGTCAATAGTTCTTTCAAAACAAGAAAAGAAGCATGTTATATAGATAGAACAAATTTTCTGTCAAATACTATAAAATTATTTGGACCGATAGACATCGCTGTCCTATTAGACAGCAATGTCTTAGGATCCAATTATGCACGAGTATAAAACAGCATTTTTTACCTTGTTTTGTAGACGAGTCGGGCCATTTTTGAGCTGTACTGCATGAGTTAAATAATACTAGTATGTGTTAATCAAGTAGTTTTTTATTGCACAATTTTGTTGATAGAATTTTCTCACGTGTTTCCTGTTTTGTGTTGTTCCATAGTTTAGTGGCTGCAAATGATATTCAGTGTGTTCCTATGTCTGTCCGTGTGTATTGCTCATGTAGTTTATGTCTGCTTCTAGTGTTATGTTGATGGATGTTAATATTGTTTATAAAGAAGGGGGGGCTATAGATTTGGGTAAAGTGTCGTGGTGGAAGTCTTTGACAATAGTTAGCATTTGAGATTTTCCTATGTCGGTGAGCTTAAGTAATTTTTCTGCTTTGAACATGTTTTGGCCCTCTGCTGGCCTAGAAAATAATTTGATACTCTTTTTTTGGAGACTGAATTTTGGATATTGTGTTTTTGTAAGTGTTAGTCCAAACAGCATTGCAGTAAGTGAGGTGCGGGAGGATCAAGGTGCTGTACAGTGTTTTAACCGTGGCCTGTGTCATGTATGGTAATGGTTTTAGTCTTTGGATGACACCTATTCCTCTTGCTACTTTTGCAGTAACTGTTTCGATTTGTTTGGCCCAGGTCAAGTTTTTATCTAAATATACTCCTAGGAACTTTGCATAAGGGGCCTCTTCAATTTCCTTATTGCTAATGTACAATTTTGGAACCTCTTTATTTATTAATTCTCTAGATTTTGAAAATAACAAATAGTTTGTTTTATCCACATTTAGTGATAATCTATTTAGTGAAAACCAGTTACCGTTAAATCCTGTGTATATTGCGCTATCGTGCATAGTGCGCACCCCTAAATTTAACCAAAATCGGCATAAAAAACCCCGTGTTTTCGTGTATAGTGCGCTGTAAGATTGAGAGACGTGTGAACAAAAACTGGTAACAAAAAAATCAATGACTTACTGCGTGTCGAATAGGCTTTCCTTATAAAACCTTGTTTGTGGCGTGCGTTACTCTGTTGTTTAATCATGGGAATATCATTCGCCTACACTTTTAGCAAATATTTTGTATTAAACTTTATTGAATGATATAAAAATACAAATATAATTTCCATCAGAACAGGTTAGAATCAGAATTTGATTTGAGCAGAGCTCATTAACATAAATGGTCGTTAGAAGTTTTAGATAACTATATCAAAGGCGAGCCCATGAGATTTTGTTCAATCATATACACAGTAGATGAGTGGTTTCAAGACTCAGTTCACAGGCAGTGTAGTCAGGTGGTGGGGCGGGGTGGGTGGATTAACGCGGTCAGAAGTACAATAAACAAAGGTGATAGAGCTGACCGCCTGCCGTTTACACAATCGACAGTGATCAATTGTGGGTATTGTTTGAGTGGGGGTGCGGTTTATATAAAATATTTTAGTATATCATCATCATAATATATTGTAATATAGTGCTATAATCTAGTTTATTCCACGCATTGTTTACTAAATAAATTGAATTATCTTCAATTTGAAATGATTTTCTATTCTCATCCTTTCGTTTCTACAGTTACTTCGTACGTTGACGGCTGTGACTTTTAACCTTAACCTGTCAATCATAATCATCCGGTCCGCCGATTGGTCAAAACATTGTGCCGTTTAGTACATATAAAACATTCCTTTCTATATCTATGTAAATGCTGGATCACCATGAAAAACATCGGCTCTATCATTCTTTTTTTAACACATTTATGTCCGTATCTGTGTAGTAATCTATGGATTCTAAACATCTCTATGTTCGACTTGGGAAGACAGGAGGAACCTCCCTATATAGAAATAAATTAGAACAAATTACAGGAAATAATGGCGTTGTAAAAAAGTTAAATGATGGTTTATTTGATAATTTTACAACACTATATGGTATTTAATAAAGGTATAACACAATATTTAGACAGTAGTAAGACATTTTAACGATCTAGTTGAGATAGTACCATTATAGACATGGTAGAATGCGATCGTTATTCCTGACTGATTCCCGATCCATAAAATCATATTTCAGCCCTGAATTTTGCGATTGTGACGAAAAATTATGAGGAAAAAAATGTGACAAATATTTATCCTTGTATATAGTGCGCAGTAGCTTTTTATAACATGTAATTTCAGCCAAAAAGTGCGCAATATACACAGAATTTAACGGTAGTAATTTCTTCCATTTCCTTATTTACGTTTTTATATAATGTAGCTATGTCTTCCTTCAGAGCAAAAGGCATTGGTGTCATCAGCAAATAGTATTAGAGACATATGTTAGGCAGATCGTTCATATACAAGAGGAACAGCAGAGGGCCAAGGATGGACCCCTGGGGGACACCGCAAGTTAGTCTCCTATTTTCAGAGCAAGTTGCGTTGAATTGCACACATTGCGTTCTGTCACTTAGATAGCTTTCAAACCAGATGAGTGCACTTCCTCGTATTCCGTAATAGGCAAGTTTTTCTAGTTGGATTTTATGATTGATAGTGTCGAAAGCTTTTGAAAGGTAAAAAAAAAGGCCTATTATGTGCTTTTTCTTTTCAATTGAGTTTATTATTTTTTCTGTCATTTCAATTAGTGCTAGCATTGTTGAATGTTTTTCACGGAATCCATATTGTGATGTACCAAATAAGTATCTCCAGATTTATCTGGTTCTAGATAATAAGATATCTGATAATCTCGGAGTTCTGAATGAATATGTGTAGCCTATGTCATGCACACACGTTGTTCATCATGGAAAATGCATGGGACAGTCATCAAGCCTGCGTTTAAGCATTTGAATAGCCATAACTCTATAAGTATAAGAAATTATACTTATGCAGTTAAAGTCTCTAAGACTCCCAACTCTTTACTACCGTCAATCATGTGGGGACATGATAGAAACATATAAATACCGTCATGGCTTTTATCACGTCCAAAGCCCATTTCTAAAGCTAGATAAATAAAGCAACACTCGTGGCATAGTTTGAAAAAGAACAAAAGTAACAAACTGGTTGGGCAAAATTTCTTTTTAAACCATATTACAAATAGCTGGAATAGCTTACGAGAAGACATAGTCATGTCCATAAGTCTAAACATCTTCGTAAACAGACTAGACTCGTACTGGTCTGAATTCTTGTATATTCAACAACCTGTGTGTAATCATTATCTTGCTTCTACTTCAAAACAAATCATGGACTAACAATTAAGTAAGCACAATATGTATGAGGTATGATTACTGTATTCTGTGGCTGTAGTAGTAGAAACATCGTACAGCTGCAATCGGTCCTTCTTCGCTTTTTCCCACTGTGTCTTGTCCTCAGCCGAAATCCTTAGCTTCCTCAGGTCCATTCTTTACTTGAGTGTACCGAGTCCTGCTTTCTTGAGGTCACCTAGTAGCACTCTTAGCAGATTTATGCAATGACATCCTCTCCTGACTTTGTATTTGCTGACTCCGAGTAGGGAGAATTCCAAGGCTTTGTGCTGGTGTCTCTTCTGGCATCCTTAGCGCATGGCCAAACATGGACCATCTTTGCTGGGTGACTTTTACAGACAGCGGCGACGTATTACACATCTTGTATAGTGCATCGTTGGAAATTATGCTGTCTGGCCATCGGTGTCCAGTGATGGTGTGTAGGTGTTTGCGGTGGCAGGCATCGAGTTTGTCTAGAGCTGGCTTTGGAGCTGCCCAGCTGTTACAGTTATACAGCATCAAGGATATGCAGGTTGCATTGTATAAACGTATCTTCTTTATCAAGGGAATCTTTGATCTACGAATCCATAGCTTTCAGAAGGTCTGGAAAGCTATGTTCCCCATGACGCAGCATGTAGAAATGTCAGCAGTACTGCAAAGCAGTGAGCCCAGGATTTTACTTTTTCTCCATGGTTCGCTGCCCAGGGAATATTTTGTTGGAAAAAAATTATGTGGCAGTAACTGCTAAACAAATCGAATAATGCATAGCAGTTCATAGCACTTGCATAGCAAACAAACTGTTTTCAAACTGGTTGGTGTTCCAACGGGGAAACATTTCAAAACATATTTGCATGATCAAAAACGTTTTTTTTTGTCTACACACGCTATGAGCAAGTGAATCCGAAAACAACTGAAAAGCATAATTCTCTAATTTCACAAAACGTTTTCCCTGTGGAATGCAGGACTGGTTCCAATGTAGCAGCCATTGATACATATACCATACCGGGAGCTAGTTAATATTTTCAAGCCGAGACAATTCATGATTTTTACCATGTATTCAAGCCACAAACAGAATAAATATGGAATGTAGTCTTTTCTAATATGGTTTCGAAATAATCTAGATGGAGATCAGTGTTAAAATGTGTAATATAACCAGGGTTCGAAATTAGCGAAAAGTTGATTGTAGTCCCAGACTTGGCAAATCAGTAGTCCGTCTAAAAAATTAGTTGTCCGTAAGGCACGTAATATATGCGACACGTAGTTTACACAACTTGCACAATTGTGACATGAACAGATGGTTGAATAATTAATAATTGGACTTCTGAGAATGTCATTGAGGATAGTGTATCAGTCTTCAGGTCTACAGTAGCCAGTATTGTCATTTGTCAGTAACATAACATATGTCAGATTCAGAATATGCATGTACCGGCTCTGGCCAAGATCAGGGAGTATAGGAAACCTAAAATAATACGTATTGGCAGATTTGGCAATTACATTGATTGGAAGCTGTTGCTGCTTAAGGCAACAACACATCTCAGTCAAATTATTTTAAAAAAAAATCAATAATGTACCTCCCATGAATACTGTAATTTCATTGACTAGGGTTAACATATATTTTGTAACTTACCAACCTACATCACATATCCCTTTCAACTGGTAGGCTAAACAAAGTACACATCATTCAATACAATGTAAGAAGGCTGAATAGTGTTAGTGCTTAACTGGAAGCTGTTGCAGGCTATGGCAGCTGTGAGCAACAGGTCCCCCTTAAAAACTTGCAACATATCAACAGCTTATTGAGATGAAATTGAGTTTTTGCGAATCTGTGACTTCAGTTGAAAGAGTTAACAATTTTTATTTAAAAATTACTAATGGTTGTTTTCTCTGGTTTAAATAGTGAATGATAAAAAGTTTTACTGTGATCAGCGTGTATCAATCGGCTCACGTGTTACTAGTTTTACTACGAATGCTATATATATACTACTACGGCATTCTTAAAATTACCGCGTAAAACATTGTTTATTTTCTTTACCGTCGGTAGTTTCCTTGCGATTCGTTGGTTGCTCTCTATATAGTTGTATTTATTAACCAATAATCTTGCGAGAAAGTATGTTCCCGACTTTGGAGAAGAGTACTCGAGAACACTCTCGCACATGCGTCGATCTGGCGACATGCCATTCTAAATCTGTCGCTTACACGAATCAAGTGCGATACGCCGCCGTAGCATGGCTAACTATACTGTGTCGGCCTTGATTTGGGGATGCGCTAACAGGAGTAGCATTCGCGATGATATAATTCAGTTTCCGAGACAAACATTGTCTAAATCGACCAGAATGAGCCTAGATAAACTTGTATGAAGATATGTGCTCTATAGCTATATATGTCTATGGGCTATATCGGAAATCAGTCTCCAACGCATGCGCATCTCACTTCCTTATGAAATTTGACAATCGTTTTGCAACTCTTAGCGACCTTTTATCAAAAATATTACAAAATTAAGTGAATTGACTGAATTTTACATCAAAATTATGTATCGCAGCAAATAGCTATGTGAAGTTGTAGATGTGTAGCAACAGGTACTCATTTGCATCGCATTTTGCGATGCGATACCGCTCAAAATATTCCCTGCCGCCACAAAGTGAGTCGTCATTTTCTATAGTGTCATGCTTTGTCGATAGGTATATGTGGGTGAACTCTGTTTTGGATTCATTCATAAAGAGATTCTCAATTTTTAGTTTGCTTGCAGCTATTGGGAGAAGTTTGTCAAGGGTTTCTTTTCCTCATCTATGAAGTCCACATCATTGGCATATTCCATCTCTAGCACCATGCCCAGTATTGACACTGGGGGGTTTGGTCTTGTGGAACTTTCCCGCACAGATTTCAATGTGGCAGCAAGGTAGCAGGTGAAAAGCACCGGAGATAGGCCATCTCCCTGTGGGGAGCCGATTGATGTCTCAAACTCTACAGACTTCACTGACTTGACTCGTACTCTCAGCTTTGTGTCTGCAAGCAGTAGTCTCACTACTCGTAGCTCATCTTCATTGCAACTGGCCTTGCGTAGTACATCTAGGATCTTTGAGCGTTTAATTGTGTCGAAGGCTCATGACATGTCAATGCCCATTTTGTAGATCCCAGTATTTGGACATGACTAATGACACAAGCATGCGTTGAGCCCATACAATGTCTGCGCAACTGCGTTCACGTTTGAAGCCACTTTGACATGATCCGGTGAAGTAATCGATCTTGTCTCGGATGCGGCATAGAGTAACATTGGATAGGATTTTCTGTATGCTGTTGAGGAGCGCAATGGTCCACAGATTGGCTGGGGGTCAGGTGGCTTCACGTAGCCACAGTATACCTACAGGTATTAGCCTATATAGGTAGTATATGATAAGTATAACATAGGTGTCAAAATGAGCTTCTATTTGGTGAAGACGTTTCTGATAGCTGATTGGCTATTCTTGAAATATAGACAATTTCGGGGAGATTTAATTGAAACATTCAAGCTCATCAGGGATCTATATAATATTGATAAAGACTACTTTTTCAAGCCATCCGGTATTACACAGACCAGATGGCATAGATTCAAGCTCAACATACAGCGCAGCAACAAAGATATTCGCAAGCACTTTTTCGCTAACAGAGTGGTATCACAGTGGAATTCACTGCCAGCTACAATAGTCGAAGCAACAACAGTTGAATTATTCAAGAGCAGACTAGATACTTACTTCAAAGAAAAATCATTTGAATTCGACTGAACAGGCATGCGTATGCCAGGGCTGGGGTAACTGTAACTTGTAACTGTAACTGACTGTAACTTAGTTCCATTTTTCATGTAACTGAAGTAACTTGTAACTGAAGAATTTTTTTTAATTACGTTAACTGAAATGTAACCAGTTACATTGCAAAAGTAACTGAAATTTCGGTTACATTTCAAACTTCTTTAAACAAATTTATTACAATTTTCCCAATATCCCAATTTCGATGTAGTCATTCAGGTAAACTGTTGAATATATGGGCAACAACTTTATTTCCAAGCGCCAGTGATATTTATTTTAGAAATTTGCCAATGGAATAACTGGCTTGATTATTACGGCATTCATTCCAGTGGTAACCTTTCAAATATAAATCTTATAGCCTACAAAATAGATGTTTTTTTTACCAATCTTGACCATTAAAGGGTTAACACACTTTATATCTGTATATGTGATATTTTAGCAATTATAATCTGAATGTTATTGCTACATCAGGCAACAAAAACCTTTAATCAAAATCTTATACAGCTTTTACATTAATCTACAATGTAGCTTAGGAACAGGTTGTTTACTAAATTATTATAGAATTAACTGTTACCATTTAAAGATTAAATTTGTTGAAGAAAACTAGCTTTCTCATAGAAAATTTCCATTTGCAGACCATGAGATTATTTCTGAAAATTTGTCACTGAAATGACTGACTTGGTTATTGATCCAGTCATACCAGTGGTAAATTTTCAAAAATATCTTATATTTGTCTGAAAATGGGCATTTCTCAACCACTACAAAAGCTGTTTTGTCCATCTTTATTGTTAAAGGGTTAAAAGGATTAAAAACACTAAATGTTGAATTGTAAAGCAAGTTAAAATCTGCCACAATATGTGTTAACAGCATATCATGTTCTTTTCTTTATATACTATTGATTAGGCCAGCTTAGAACATCATTGCTCAGCAATTGTACTCTAGCTAAATTCAATTTGTGGAAGTCCCTGTAGTGATAAGGATCAAAGGACAATGCCAGTGATAAAAGTCAAGCCATCAACCATTTTGGTAAAGCAGACAAAATTTATAAAAGCTGTGGAATTAAACTAGTGTACTGGAAAGCTGTTGAACATTTTGAAACTAACCTGACCTGAAAAAAATTGCCGCTGCCATATGAAGCAAACAGCTCTTGAAAGTAAAGTTACAAATGCAGTAAGTATAAATTACTCAGCAGATTATCAGATCGGAATCAATTTGCCATTGCAACTAATGAAAGTAATGAATTATTTTATATATTCCTGTTTGAAATTAAGCACACATCAAAGCTGATGGACATTTGGAAGCTAATTTCACCGGAAACTATTATATTGCCCCATGGTAGATGACAGATTATCTTATCATAGAAAGTCAATGCTCTGAGGAACACTTTGAAACTAATTTCACTGAAAAATATTGATACATACGGTGGCAAAGCTTTCAATCACATTAGTTTCAAAACATTCAACCAATTATTTCTTACTTGTAATAAGATTAATGTTTGTTATATGGCATGTCTGAGTTGAAAGGGTTAGAGGAAGAAATATATATATATATATATATATATATATATATATATATATATATATATATATATATATATATATATATATATATATATATATATATATATATATATATATATGAAGGCTGTGGAATTAAACTAGTGTCTTATTATTTTGAAAACATGTTGATTGAAATTTGTTATTGCATATGGCAGCACTAAAATTCAGTCAAATTTATTAAAGAATTTTCAGCAGGTTTTATATTTTATATCTGAAATGGATTCAGTTCTGTCAGTATATTATATCAGTGGTTATAGTGGTATTTTGTTTCTACTATATATCTCAATTTAGTTGACTACATTACACCTTTTATGATGACATTGATGTTCACATAGTCCTTCATAATAGTTATCAGTCAAAGTAACCAATGTAACTGAAATGTAACTGAAATGTAACTTTAGTTACATTATGCAAAGTAACTGAAATGTAGCTAGGTACTAGAGCTGGGCGGTATTGACATTTACATGACAGTATCGGTACCATGAAAAAATACCACGGTACCACGGTATACCGTCAGCTGAGGTTGAGGCATGCCACGAAATTAGAACAATTTTTTTCATTTCCTTTTCACTTCCATCTCCAATCAACGGTAAATATAGGTAAAATACATAAATCGGCTTCCTGATTTTGAGAAGAAAAACATTATGGCTATTGTGACTTTAATTTCATGATTTTATTAGGTCACTATTTTTATTGACGTAATATCATTCACGGGAATATCGGTCAAAGTGTGTGGTCGACTCGCTAACTATAACCCTCTGTTTGAGACATTGGGGTGTACTATTTTCAATCTGGATTGGTCTTGCTATTAATGCCAGCAAACGGTAATTTTATTTTGGCGGTCGAGCGCGTTGATAAACAGAGTCCAGACAAAATCCGCGAGTATTTAAACGAGGCCAGTGTTGTAATGTTTTATTTCTCTTGGAGTCGTATATTCGGTTACTCGCGAAAACAGGCCTATACACATGCCGAATGATACTACATTGAATATAGCCGATTCCAAAGCTTCTGATAATTACCGAGTACCCGATGTGCAGACTCGTTACTTGCCATGCTTCACGTGAACAATGCATGTAAAAAGCTATTTCCACGAACTTCCGACGTGTGGCCAGTTAAAAAATGAATTACAAAAACTAAAGCACTATAATTTTTAGGTGTCATTACTTAAACTGGATTTAATTCTTAAAGAAATTTCTTAAAACAAGCCAGAAAAAAAGAAAATAACGACTTAATAAATTAGCACGTGATCAAAATGGCGCGAACAAATACTACATTTTAGTACATTTTCATTGATAAATTCAGCATAGTAATGTATTTTCCTACGGCCTAGTTCATGAACAACCAATCAGATACGTCTTTGCGAGATTGCTGTTGCGTTTGAATAGCATGCAGTTTGTATGTTATTTTGTTATTCTAGCGTTTTTGTTCGGTGACAAAATGCTTGGAGTAATAAATTACAAATAATAGAAACGGGAATAGGGAATATATTATAGTGTAGTTATTACCGGCGGATGGACAGAGAATGAGTTTAGAT
This sequence comes from Chaetoderma sp. LZ-2023a, assembly GCA_034401795.1. Classification (NCBI taxonomy): domain Eukaryota; kingdom Metazoa; phylum Mollusca; class Caudofoveata; order Chaetodermatida; family Chaetodermatidae; genus Chaetoderma; species Chaetoderma sp. LZ-2023a. Next base: position 2,537,768 of record CM067365.1, read on the forward strand.
GTTTTAAATAAAGCAATTTTACCGTGAGACTTTCAAGATGTACGTTTGACATACGATTCTGCCTGTCATTATTTTGTAATTGACATTTTGATGTTTGTTTTTACAACAACCCTTTCACCTCAACTCGGGTAATAGTTAGGGATGCCTGTATTTTTGGCACTATTAGCACCTATTTACCCTTGGTCAAGTCAGATTTCATGGATCTATTTCCCAAATATTGCTCAAACATGGACGGTATTCACGGTATTTGGAAATGTCAATGGTCACAGTATCGGTTCACGGTATACCGTGGTCCTCACGGTACTACCGTCAGACCGCCCAGCTCTACTAGGTACATTGATCAACACAGTGCAATGTAACTGTAACTAGGGCTGACGTATACCAGCCCATCACAATGTCATACTGTAATTCTTCCGATACAGTGGACTTGCCTTGGAGTAGCCTATGTATCGACAAAAACATGCCCTGTAGCGATTTTAATTATCAGTAGATAACTCTCTGCTTCCATGTCTGTATTTTGTGGTTGCATGAGGTGACACTAGCATAAAGAAGGAGAGTCTGATAGCGACAAACACAGAAAATGAAAACAACAGCAATAACACCAACCATGGCCTCCACAAGTCCGCATGCAAACAAATTCTAGGCACAGCAGGGTGTAACCATGAGTGTAGGTGGCACACCGCAGCTGACACGGCGAACACCCATCTGCACCACAGCATTTCCACAAATCAGTATTAGCCCTTGCCGCTCCGATGTCAAGATTTTAAATTTTCATATTAAATTAAAGAATGATCTCGTGTTCATTTTTCGGTAAATTTGGTGGTGGATGTTGCAATCATAGACATCAACATCATCAACCAAACTGTTGAGAAATGTTCACCAGCTTCTTTGTTATTTACACAGCAAAAGATAGAATATTGACATCGGAGTGGTAAGACTTAAACTCTTAAATCTAACGGTTTCGAGGAGACTTAATTAATCACCAACAGTCAAATCATTCAAGAACAAACTCATCTTTCTATGAAAGAACTTTTGAATTGGACTGAGCAAGCCATACTACAACAAAAACATTGAGGCAATAACAAGCCAATGGGTTATGGCTCGTAAAATGATGATGATGATGAATGTTCATTGTATTTGTTGAGGATATTCAGCGAATTGTAATGGTTTCACGCAGTTAAATCTCCCAGGTGATACAACACTACAGGTGTTAACAATTAAACAAACCCTGTTGTTTTTTTACGCCAAAGATTTTAATTCTGAAATTGATCTCTCAATAAACGACAACAAACTTACAATGTACACCTTGCAATAGTTCTAAATGAATAGCCCTTGATGGTGGCTCTAAAAAACGTTGCTATATTACTGTATAGGACCACCTGCGTTTTATTGATGGTTCAGTTTTTGCAGTTTGAGACAGCAGGTTCTTAACTGTTAGCGCTGAAATTACTGCATATGACCACCTATCCAAGGTGGACCACTTGACTGGTGATTCTAAAAAAAAAGTTGTTATAATGGTATTACTGTATAGGACCACAGGTGTAAATGTTTAATTAGCCTAAGTCCTGCATAGGACCGCCTGTCTAAGGGAGACCATCAGTTTCATTGATAATGGGTAGGTATCTTGTGGTCAAATGGGTACCGCGGGAAATGGGAGAATGGTGAGAGAGCGCATTTGTGATAGGTGATGTCATACCATATTGATGACATCATGCCTCTGAGAGTGCTTAAGATCTCTTAATCGTGGCAATGGCTAGACCTTAACATTAATTCTTGGGAATAACACAGGAAATGTTAGTTGCCACTTAGGTGGTCATTTAGTGACTAGAGATGGCCGTGAGGACCGCGGTATACCGTGAACCGATACCGTGACCGTTGACATTTCCAAATACTGTGAATACCGTTCATAATGGTTGACCAATATTTGAGAAATATATTCATAAAATCTGACTTGACCACGGGTAAATAAGTGCTAATAGTGCCAAAAGTACAGGCATCCCTAACTATTAGCCGAGTTGAGGTGAAAGGGTCGTTGTAAAAACAAACATCAAGACGTCAATTACAAAATAATGACAGGCAGAATTGTATGTCAAACGTACGTCTTGAGTCTCACGGTAAAATTGCTTTATTTAAAACATCTAAACTCATTCTCTGGCCGTCCGCCGGTAGTAATTACACTATAATATATTCCCTATTCCCGTTTCTAGTATTTGTAATTTATTACTCCAAGCATTTTGTCACCGAACAAACACGCTAGAATAACAAAATAACATACAAACTGCGTGCTATTCAAACACAACTGCGATCTCGCAAAGACGTATCTGATTGGTTGATCATGAACTAGACCGTGGGAAAATACATTACTATGCTGAATTTATCAATGAAAATTTACTAAGACGTAGTATTTGCTCGCGCCATTTTGATCACGTGCTAATTTATTAACAACGAGCAAGTGTTGAATTGTTATTTTTTATTTTTCTGGCTTGTTTTAAGAAATTTCTTTAAGGATTAAATCCAGTTTAAGTAATGACACCTAGAAATTATAGTGTTTTAGTTTTTGTAATTCATTTTCAACTGGCTACACGTCGGAAGTTCGCGGAGATAGCTTTTTACACACATTGTTCACGTGAAGCATGGCGAGTAACGAGTCTGCACATCGGGTACTCGGTAATTATCAGAAGCTTTGGAATCGGCTATATTCAATGTCGTGTTATATGTATGTGTATAGGCCTGTTTTCGCGAGTAACAGAATATACGACTCCAACAGAAATAAAAGAGTACAACACTCGCCCCGTTTAAATACTCGCGGATTTTGTCTGGACTCTGTTTATCAAAGCGCTCGACTGCCAAACTAAAATTTACCGTTTGCTGGTCGCACGCATTAATAGGCAAGAACAATCCAGATTGAAAATAGTACACCCCAATGTCTCAAACAGCGGGTAATAGTTAGCGAGTCGACCACACCCTTTGACCGATATTCCCGTGAATGATATTACGTCAATAAAAATAGTGACCTAATAAAATCGTGAAACTAAATAGCCATGTTTTTCTTCTCTAAATCAGGAAGCCGATTTATTTATTTTACATATATTTACTGTTGATTGGAGATGGCAGTGAAAAGGAAATGGAAAAAATTGTTCTAATTTCGTGGCATGCCTCAAGCTCAGATGACGGTATACCGTGGTATTTTTTCATGGTACCGATACCGTCATGTAAATATCAATACCGCCCAGCTCTATTAGTGACGTGGTTCTATACTATACAAAATCTACAAACATCAACCAGCCATGATCCGAGATAAGGGCTACCGTATACCAGCAGTCTACCAGTCCTTCTGTCATGTGACTCCACAAGAACTGACCAGATAGCATTATAAATACATTTCTGACCTCTCTAATCCACAGGTTGAGTATGCTTATCCACCATTGATCTCTGGCAATCCTGTTGACAGCCATGATCTACCAGATGAGTGGCGCCATCTACCATCATTAGCATTGCCGGATGGTGCTCATAATTATAATTATGGTAATTTTTTAAACTCTTAGCCACCCTAGAAAAAAAAAAGTTAGAATGTATTTTATGGCAATTTTTTAAAAGAAATTAGCATTTCACCATTCCAGACTACAAATATATGTCAAATTCTTTGTGATGTAAGAAATAGTCTATATGTATATTTTGAAATTAACTTGACTGTTTGGCTTCCAGTCAAAATTATATAAAAATTTTCAACAGTTCTATTCATATCAGTTTCCTGTGATTAGAGAATGAAATGAGTTAGACCATGATATCAATGCTGTTAACGGCTTAGTCCACAGGGACAGATTTGGCTTTGGCAGTTGTCCAGTGACAATAGGGCCTTACTACATGCATATAAGAAAGATGTTGACTATTTTGAAACTAATTGGACTGGAAGCTGTTGGTGCCTTAATAAAATATAGTAAGGGTAGACAATCAATATGTACAGCTTTGACGGTCAAGACACCCAAAACTTACCTCTATAGTGGTCTTGTGGAATGTCCATTTGCAGGCCAAGAGATTATTTTAGAAAATTTACCACTGAAATGATTGGCTCGATAACCGAGCCAGCCATTCCACTAATAAATTTTCGAAAAAAGCTTTCTCTTGGCCTGCAAATGAATATTGACTGAGCAGGAATTTATTTATGCTTTACCAGTCTTGACCATTGCATGGTTGACCAATTAACACTCATATCAGCGAAAAATAGTGTCTGTAGTGGTCTTGAAAAATTTCCATTTGCATGCCAAGAGAAGATGAATTTTGAAAATTTATCACTGGAATGACTGGTGAATTTTCTAAAATAGTCTTCTTGGTCCGCAAATGGACATTTTCTATGAGAAAATTGATTTAAAAAACCCGTAATTGGAGGGTTAAATGGTTAAGGAATAAGAAATGAAGTGTTATGGATTCACTTAACCCTTTAACACTAAAACTAAATTTTAATTTTCTCATAAAAAACGTCCATTTAGGCCAAAAGATTACTTTTGAAAATGTACCACTGGAATGACTAGCTCCATTATTGAGCCAGTCATTCCAGTGGTAATTTTTCAAAAAGTCTTCTTGATCTGCACATGGACATCTCTCAAGACTACCGCAGAAGCCATTTTTTGCCGTCTTGAGGGTTAAAGGGTTAATATATTTCGGGTCGCTACACACAAAAAACACATTAACAGAATGATGTTTAATCCAGTCGCCTATCTGTATAATCTGTAGAATTTAGGAATTTATGTATTTTGCTGTTTTCAGACACCATCTATTTTCACTTGCCATCACGTGATGGGAACCAGAAGACGGTGTACGGTGTGTCATGCTATAGACAGATGGATGCAAAGGTGGACTATTAGAGATAGAATAATCAGTTATTGTCATACACGCCATATGCTGGCCTTTTACATTACATTAACCCTTTTATTCCAGTAATCCATGTTTGTCTATTTCATCGTAAAACAAAAGCAATGATAGATTGCAGACCCTGTCACACTTGTCATAGTCTAAGTTGCAAAATCTTACTGTACAGTCGCAATCTTTCTTATTTTCAAATTTGAGCCAAATCGGATGATCCCAAATATGCATAAATCTGGACTTTGATCTGATCCTGATCCAGGTCCTTTGAATCCGGATCATGGCCAAAGTCTGGAAATCTTCTTTGACGGTAACAGTCTTTGTTGTGTTAAAATTTCAGCAAAATCAGATAAGTTGTTTTTGAGATATGGCACCGGGCACACAGGCAGACAAACTTAAATTTCTACCTGCTCTATATAAGTGCCACACACAATGTACATATTTTTTAATCAGTTTTAGCACTTGATATGGACCTTTTCCTCTTTGCTGACGGACTGACGTAATTTTGATTGTGACATTTTTTGCTGTTTCCATCTACAGGGTGTGTCCATTGTGAATTATAACTCGAGCATAACTGAATCCTGAATTTTCACCATCCTAGTGTTGAAGGTTGCTATTGTGAAACGTAGTGATTTTGTTATCAAAGTCATTGTCACCGAATTCACCTTTCCAGGGTATCCATCGATGATCTAATGTCATATGACGTCATACTCGGCTAAGCGGCGTGTAGGATAATCATTACGTCATAAATGATTCTATTAGGTCCATCTATAACTCTAATAGCCCGACACCTACAAATTGTATGTCTCTACTATTTAATAAACATGCTGTTGAATGTTTTGAAACTAATTTGACTGGGCGCTGTTGCTGCCATAGGCAGCAACAGCGCCCAGTAAAATTAGTTTCAAAATATTCATCCGCTTACCTATACAGTTTTCTGGAAACTGAGAGTCAGGAAGGTCAGAGATCGATCGATCCCAACATGAGCGAGGTGTGGGTGGATCTTAGCAAGAGATAGGCAGGGCATAGCTAAAATGGAAAGATCCGTTATGGACATTTTGTTCCATTACTGCACTTACTGGATGATAATGACTAAACTTTGCTTGTATGGTCACCATTGTGGTTTGTAAGAATTGTATGTTGGTGTCAAAAGCTTACGATCATGGTGACCCAGTTACGGAATACTGTTGTTGTGGGTCCTAGATCGTAGATCTTAGCAAACTCTGATAGTCATTCTTGTTATGAATTGATTTATTATTGCATTGAGGTCTTGTCGTTAATGCCAGACCAATTTAATATTTTATTTTTTTACGAAAATTCTCACCCAAAACATACAATCAGAGATTGGGAATAAAAATAAAAATAAAGCGCAATTTTAAGTTCAGAAGTGTTAAGCCATTACAGCATTAATCCTTTCATCAAGACAATTAACGAGCCAGATATTCCAGTGGTAAATTTTCAAAAATAGCCTGCTCTTGGCCAGCAAATAGACTTTTCTCATGACGACATGTATTGCAAAGCCCTTTTGAGTGACCTGACCATTAAACAATTAACAAAACTACAGAGCTAGATATGAACAAATTATGTTAGGAGGGTCTGTAAAACCAAAGAAAATAAATTAGTGTGGCTTAGAGGTAAGAGAGGTACGACACTCTGTACCGAAATCCAGATGTGGATTAAACATACATGTATATAAAAGAGCGTTGGTTTTATCCAATATCCTATCACTGATGTCTTACTAGTCCATTAACCCTTTAGTGGTCACACCGGCCAATTCCGACCTCTACTATTGTCTTGTAGAATGTCCATTTACGGGCCAAGAGAATAGAATTTTTGAAAATTTACCACTGGAATAACTGGCTCGATTTCAGTGACAAATTAACAAAAATTGTATTTTCTTGTCCTGTAAATGGACATTCAATACGAAAATAGTTAAATTTTCGTGACCAAATTTAACCATTAAAGGGTTAAATATCAAGCTGGCCAAGAGTGGCCTTTGCATTGGTCATGAGGAATATCCATGTGCAGACAAAATGAATAAGAAATTACCACTTAATGTCTAATTAACCTTTTAATGGCTAAATTTGCTGAAGAAAATTTAAATAGCTGCCTATTGAATGTCCATTTACAGGCCAATAGAATACAATTTTTGAAAATTTATCACTTGAATGGTTGGCTCGGTTATCCAGTCATTCCAGTGGTAAATTTTCAAAGTATACTCTGGCCTGTAAATGGACATTCCACAAGATCATAACAGAGGCTGGTTTTGGCCATCATGACCATTAAAGGGTTAAGAATGCTATTTGTATGAGTATCATATGAGAACCTTACATGTATGTTTGTTTTAGGATTTGCTGAATAAGACTGAGGATGTGACGCGATGTACGGTCCAGAAGAGTGTGTGTGTTCTCAGTACACTGGTCAGTATTTAACTATCTAACGCTCAAATCGGCATCAGTAGAGGTCTTGAGGAATGTCCATTTGCAAGGCAAGAGAAAACTATTTTTGAAAATTTACCACTGGAATGCCTGGCTCGATAAACGAGCCAGTCATTCCAGTGGTAAATTCTCAAAAATAGTATTCTCTTGGCCTGCAAATTAACATCAATAAGCAAATATTTTGATTTTCTTAACCAAATCTTACCATTAAAGGGTTAATCATCTGAGTGCACTAAGGTCAAAAGGTCAATTGTTTCACAGTTTAAGCCTGTACATCATTCAGGTACATATAATCTGACCTGTTGATTTTGTTGCCATTTTGAGAGTTTTATAATAGTATTTGCTTTATTCTGTCACGTCTGCATGTGTATGCATGTGGGCTGCTCTCTCCAGTTCTGAAGGGATTGTCACCAATCTTGCATGGGAGGTACCCCCTGCAGGGTACAAAGATGGTCCCTGCTGTTTGGATCATGTGTAGTGTCATGCTGATACAATTACAGAAAAATATAATGATAAAATAAGTTCTACTAAAGGGATCGTCACCAGACTTTAGTGGGTGATTGCTCTTGATTGTGCGGGTCAATGCGGAGCCGCATCTTTTTGCATTTCTGGAGTATAGCTCAAGTTCTACTGAAGGGATTTTAATCAGAGATGGATGGGGACACTGTCCTGTATTGTCCGAATGATCTTATTGATATTGGGTTCTAAACATCAAGGTCTTGCTGATCTAATTATGGAAATTGTGTTGTGTGTCAGGAGGATAGTTAAAGTTATGCTTAAATGCTAAGTTTTGGTAGCAGGTTACCAGCTCATGCCCGAAGACACATATTGATTGTGTCAGTCATAAAAAAATGCCAAATGGCAAAGATATGGTAACAAAAATACAGAATTGTGTTGCTGTACGTAGGTTGGGGGGTTGGGGGTGGTGGTGCTCATAGATTTTAACATTCCCTGGTTGTCATAGCTGTTCTTTAAATTTATATTACATGCTTGTTTTTCAGCCACTGTTTGGACTGATTCATGCTAAGCTTGAGCTTATTACACATGCATATTTCCAAGAGCGGGATTTCTCCAAGGTCGAATTGCTTCAACAGACATACCAGAACTTGAGTGCAACTTTGTCGGAGAACATGCTCACCGGATCACAAATATTTCTGGGTAATATCTGCTGAGCTTATCAGGAACATATTAACCATTTAACACTTGAATTTGTGCAAGAAAATTTAAATTTTCTCAGAAAATGTCCATTTGTAGACCAAGAAAAGACTATTTTTGAAAATTTACCACTGGAATGACTGGCTCGATAACCAAGCCAGTCATTCCATTGGCAAATTATCAAAAATAGTCTTCTCTTGGTCAGCTAATAGAAATTTCTCAAGACCACTGCAGAAGCCATTTTTTGGCTGATATGAATGTAAAAGGGTTAATGAAAGGATTCGATCTGTCGCTCAAGTATATGACATCATAATTAAATGTGTCACATGTTAGTTGACATCACAATCAAAATGGCATATATCGCTCTGTCACGAAGTGTATGAATTATATGAATATTTTGAAACTAATTTCGCTGGGAGCTGTTGCTGCCATACACAGCAATAGCTCCCAGTTAAATGAGTCTCAAAATGTTCAACAGCTTACCTCTATAATTACCTTGAAATTTAGATTGGGGAAATTCCGGTTTCAAAGTTTCATATGAATTCCAATAATCATAAAAAGCGGGCAGGGCTTGGTTGGAAATAGCTAGAAATGGATCCCTCTATTATACTCAGTTGATAGAATATTTGAGCTGCATCTGACTCATGATTGACAGCTTATACATTGAACTGAATATTATAGGTATGATTAGGTCTCGCCTATTACTAATTGTGTAAATGATAACAAGTGTGTCTGTGTATGTTCCCCTAATGCAACAATGGCTTCCAAATTTCTAGTCAAATTATTTTCAAAATATCCAACAGCTTTCCTGTATGGTTGACTTATAATTTGGGTTTTGGGGGTGGGTGGTGGGTTGGTGGTGTGATTGTAATGATAGAATATGCATATCTATTATTTGACAATCAGTACTATAATATTGGAATGTCGTAGGTGTTTTGAAAATGATTTGGCTTAGAAATGAGTTCAAATGACTTGCGTTCAAATTATTAAAAAAATATTTAACACCATTTCACCATGTTTGTCTTGAAAGTGAGATACGTATACATGATTGGAAGGGTTAATTAGAGGAAACACAGTTGATGCCTTCGATTTCTTTGAACATACATGGACAGTATCGATGTAGCGGTACTATCTGTACATGAGTATCCACTCTGCCCTTTTAGTGCAATTTCTGTGTCTTTCTCAAATAAATCTTATACATTGCTGTTGTTATTAACACTAACACTCATATCAGGCAAAAATATTTGTAGTGGTCTTGAGAAATGTCCATTTATGGACCAAGAGAAGAGTATTTTTGAAAATTTACCACTGGAATGACTGGCTCGATAAACGAGCCAGTCATTCCAGTGCTAAATTTTTTTAAATAGTCTTCTCTTGGTCTGGAAATTGACATTTTCTATGAGAAAGTTGAAATTTTCTTGAACACATTCGAGGGTTAAAGGGTTAACACAAATTTTGCTCTAAACCATTGAACCCTGATGTCCCAGAAGCATATTTTCAGGACAATCATACAGGTAATCACTACTGGATGTTTTGAAAGTAATTTGACTGCGAGAACTATTACTGCCTATGTGGCAGCAACATGTTCCAGTCAAAATACATGTAGATTCAAATTGTTCAACAGCCTTCAGGAACTGTTTAGCTGACGTGAAATTGCGACACTGGAATTTCAAGGCTTAGAGCTTTAGATGATGTGTGTGTACATGCATATTTCTGAAGGTAACTGTTTTTATTTTATTATATGGTGTTACTTCATAATGCTACCCACACAGGTATATCTGCCAGAGATGCGGTGATGTTGTTCAAACATAGGATAGTTGTCCTCTTCAAACTCATACTACTGGAGAGAAGGGTAAGTTATCTTTTTTAATTTTCAACCTCAGTCAAGAAAATCAGAATTACTCCTCTGTAAATGTTCATTTGCAGACCAAGAGAAGACTATTTTTGAATATTTACCACTGGAATGACTGGCTCGATAAGAATGCAAATGGACGTTTCTCAAGACCATTGTATAAAGGCTAGCTTGACCATTCATGGGTTAAAACTAGCATAAAAGCTGTAGTCCTGTATGGTGTTTAACCATTAATACTTTAACAACTTACTGATCTATCTTAGAAATAAATGCCCCAGGATAATCCTTAGCCAGATAACATCTCACATGCTGATCTGTGGGTGCAAGCAAATCTGGATCCAATGAGCATCCATGTGAAAAGAGAAACGGGCAACAGCTTGGTTATACTATGCAGAATTCACCCCATAATCCCACTAGGCAGGTTTAGGTTATTATAACAGTCAGTGTTTCTCATGGCATCTAACTTTTGGAGGTCCCAAGGACCCCACACCCTAAAACCTGGGGGTCCCCCCCCCCCACTGAAATTTGGAGGTCTTAATCTACTGAAAGCAGTATTTCTCATCTGTACTAAAATTATATGGTTTCATGGTCTCACAACTATGAATGATGGTGCTCCTGTGCTAGATTTGGTAGTTATTTGTGCGCCTATAATGCAAGTTAGTATGTAACAATCATACATGATTTCCCAGGGGTCCCAGGGGACACACTGCCACTACCTCTAGGGTCCCACACTGTATTTTGGGGGTATATACCTTCAAAAGGACCCTTATGAGAATCCCTGATAAGAGTAAAGAAGTAAGACATTTTTCATATATTAACCCTGTCAACCTTGCATATCAAAAATGGCAAATATTTGGACAAGGAATACTCTGTTGAATATGTTAAAACTGAATAGAATGTCGGCTGTTGCCGCCTATGACAGCAACAGGTACCAGTAAAATTATTTTCAAAATATTCAACAGCTTTCCTGACAGTATAGTTGTCTTGAAGTTGAGACGTTATAATTTTAAGGGTTAGGTTAGAATAATAGAAATCTGATTATATTACCCTGGATCAAGTGTTTGTTTTGATAGTTTTAAAATTTGGCAAAATTTGATAAAAATTCTGCTCCATGTCTTTCACTGTGCTTAAAACTGAAATGGTACAGAAAGGTGACAATGGAAGTATCCAGTTTTAGTTATGCCTCACCAATCTTTCACTAATCTCCACCCACACTTGAACTCCCTTACTATCAATTTCCAGAAAACTATACAGGTAAGCAGTTGAATATTTTGATATACAATTCGTACAACAACGATTAGTCTGTCATCAATTAAGCGGTCGTGACAAACTTATCTACATCATTCATGACCTCATTGATTATGACATCATCCTACATGTCACATAGTTGATTATGATGTCATAAGATTGTTGAATAAACTGAAAAGGGACATTATTCAAGGAGATATCGTTGTAATTGTTGTTTACTAATAATCTGTTGGAATTTTAGGTTCTGTTTACAGGCTCACCAGTACAGAAATTATGTAATGGGCTCTTGGAGGTTCTGTCACTCTTCCCAGGTATGTGTAAAGAAGATTACAACTTTTCTTTAACCTGTTAATGATTCAATTTGGTCAAGAAAATCAAAATATTTGCGTAATGAAAGTCCATTTGCAGGCCAATGGAGGACTATTTTCGAAAACTTAACGCTGGAAGGCCTGGCTCGGTTATCGAGTCAGGCATTCCAGTGCTAAATTTTCAAAAATAGTCTTCCGTTTGCCTGGAAATGGACATTCCCCAAGACCACTGCAGAGGCAGTTTTTGTCAGCTTGACCATTAAATGGTTAATTAATAATAATTGCTAGCTAAACACGTCGATTTAACTTCCAAGTTATTAAAACAACTTTCCTAGTATATGTTTACATTAAAATTGGGATTCGCTGTCCCTTGAAATCATTGTTGAACCATTCCAGTTACTTTCAAGTGATTTAACTTTCCAATCTGTTTACCTTGAAACTTGAGACTTTAGTTAGCCCTTTAATATATCAAGAAAATTAGAATCTGTATTTATTTAATTAATGTCTAATTTCGTAACAAAACAAGAAAATTTGTGTTAATTTTAGCGCTGAAATGACTGTTTCGATAAGCCCCTGAGTCATTTCACTGGTAAAATTTAAAAATAGTGTTCTTTTGCCCTACAAATGGGACATTCCTCAAAAGCATGACAAAGGCCAGTTCTAGTCAGCTTGATGATTAACAGCTGAAAAAAGTCAGACAAATTAAAAAATATCTGACAAGGTGGTAAAAATCCTTGAAAATATGTTTGAACAAAGTTAATAAAATTGTTTGAATTCACACCTTCCATGAGACTATGTATCCTGGTAGTAAAGACAGAATCCTAGGTCTAAGATGAAGATCTTAGGTCTTACGGTTGCTTAGCTAGCATCAGGAACCTAGAACTCTATTCTTTTATTCACCTAGCATCAGGAACCTAGAACTCTATTCTTTTATCCACCTAGCATCAGGAACCTAGAACTCTATTCTTTTATTCACCTAGCATCATGAACCTAGAACTCTATTCTTTTATTCACCTAGCATCAGGAACCTAGAACTCTATTCTTTTATTCACCTAGCATCAGGAACCTAGAACTCTATTCTTTTATTCACCTAGCATCATGAACCTAGAACTCTATTCTTTTATTCACCTAGCATCAGGAACCTAGAACTCTATTCTTTTATTCACCTAGCATCAGGAACCTAGAACTCTATTCTTTTATCCACCTAGCATCAGGAACCTAGAACTCTATTCTTTTATTCACCTAGCATCATGAACCTAGAACTCTATTCTTTTATTCACCTAGCATCAGGAACCTAGAACTCTTATTCTTTTATTCACCTAGCATCAGGAACCTAGAACTCTATTCTTTTATTCACCTAGCATCAGGAACCTAGAACTCTATTCTTTTATTCACCCAGCATCAGAAACCTAGAACTCTATTCTTTTATTCACCTGTCATCAGGAACCTAGAACTCTATTCTTTTATTCACCTAGCATCAGGAACCTAGAACTCTATTCTTTTATTCACCTAGCATCAGGAACCTAGAACTCTATTCTTTTATTCACCTAGCATCAGGAACCTAGAACTCTATTCTTTTATTCACCTAGCATCAGGAACCTAGAACTCTATTCTTTTATTCACCTAGCATCAGGAACCTAGAACTCTATTCTTTTATTCACCTAGCATCAGGAACCTAGAACTCTATTCTTTTATTCACCTAGCATCAGGAACCTAGAACTCTATTCTTTTATTCACCTAGCATCAGGAACCTAGAACTCTATTCTTTTATTCACCTAGCATCAGGAACCTAGAACTCTATTCTTTTATTCACCTAGCATCAGGAACCTAGAACTCTATTCTTTTATTCACCTAGCATCAGGAACCTAGAACTCTATTCTTTTATTCACCTAGCATCAGGAACCTAGAACTCTATTCTTTTATTCACCTAGCATCAGGAACCTAGAACTCTATTCTTTTATTCACCTAGCATCAGGAACCTAGAACTCTATTCTTTTATTCACCTAGCATCAGGAACCTAGAACTCTATTCTTTTATTCACCTAGCATCAGGAACCTAGAACTCTATTCTTTTATTCACCTAGCATCAGGAACCTAGAACTCTATTCTTTTATTCACCTAGCATCAGGAACCTAGAACTCTATTCTTTTATTCACCTAGCATCAGGAACCTAGAACTCTATTCTTTTATTCACCTAGCATCAGGAACCTAGAACTCTATTCTTTTATTCACCTAGCATCAGGAACCTAGAACTCTATTCTTTTATTCACCTAGCATCAGGAACCTAGAACTCTATTCTTTTATTCACCTAGCATCAGGAACCTAGAACTCTATTCTTTTATTCACCTAGCATCATGAACCTAGAACTCTATTCTTTTATTCACCTAGCATCAGGAACCTAGAACTCTATTCTTTTATTCACCTAGCATCAGGAACCTAGAACTCTATTCTTTTATTCACCTAGCATCATGAACCTAGAACTCTATTCTTTTATTCACCTAGCATCAGGAACCTAGAACTCTATTCTTTTATTCACCTAGCATCAGGAACCTAGAACTCTATTCTTTTATTCACCTAGCATCATGAACCTAGAACTCTATTCTTTTATTCACCTAGCATCAGGAACATAGAACTCTATTCTTTTATTCACCTAGCATCAGGAACATAGAACTCTATTCTTTTATCCACCTAGCATCAGGAACCTAGAACTCTATTCTTTTATTCACCTAGCATCAGGAACCTAGAACTCTATCCTTTTATCCACCTAGCATCAGGAACCTAGAACTCTATTCTTTTATTCACCTAGCATCAGGAACCTAGAACCCTATTCTTTTATCCACCTAGCATCAGGAACATAGAACTCTATTCTTTTATTCACCTAGCATCAGGAACATAGAACTCTATTCTTTTATCCACCTAGCATCAGGAACCTAGAACTCTATTCTTTTATTCACCTAGCATCAGGAACATAGAACTCTATTCTTTTATCCACCTAGCATCAGGATCATAGAACTCTATTCTTTTATCCACCTAGCATCAGGAACCTAGAACTCTATTCTTTTATTCACCTGTCATCAGGAACCTAGAACTCTATTCTTTTATCCACCCAGCATCAGGAACCTAGAACTCTATTCTTTTATCCACCCAGCATCAGGAACCTAGAACTCTATTCTTTTATCCACCTAGCCCTCAAATTGGCTAAAGAAAATTAAAATTTTCTTATAGAAAATATCCGTTTGCAGTCCAAGAGGTTAATTAAAAAAAAATGTATTACTGGGATTATATTACATGTTAACCCTTGAATCCTTGAATTTGTTCTGAAAGAAAATTAAATTTTACTCACAAAAAATGTCATTTTGCAGAACAAGAAAAAACTATTTTTGAAAATTTACAACTAATGACTGACTTGGTTATCGAGACAGTTATTCCTGTGATAAATTAGCAAAAATAGTCTTCTTAGTCTCTAAATGTACATTTCTCAATACCACTGCAGAAATTGTTTTTGTCTGGCCCGAGTGTAAATGGTTAGTATTTTGTGTGCTGGTTTAATCTCACCAGGTATGATAGAACATGGTTTGGATGAGTCTGCCAGTTACTGCCCTCTTAAACAGCTTTCTCCAACTCTAAAACTCACAAGTCTTAGCAGTGGATCTGAAGACTTCCTTGAAGTTCACTATAAAGGTGATGAGAAATCTAAAGCTGATGAATTGGATGATAAGTTTCTCTTTGAGAGGTCACCATCAGTGGACAGTGAACGGTCAATTGATACGTCACTCTGTAATAATGTTAATAGTGATAGTAATATGAGGACGTCTACGAACATTTCACATTTTGTGCAAGTTAGAGAATTAAAATCTGAGATTTCTAAATCAGAAAGTTTGAAGAGATACACCGCTAGCTGTAGCATGGAAGATAAATCACAGACTGTATTGCATAATAGTTGTGAAGATAATAATCAGCTAGATTGTGTAGAAAATAACACAAATACAAGATTAGCAAAACTAAACATTGATCACATGTCCTCTACTGAGGACAGATATGAAATGGTTCAGATGAGTCCAGATATAATTGATCCATTGTCAGACATGAGTCGTATAACACATATCGAAGCTGTTCAGTTGGGTGAGACGGTACAATCGGACATTTCTCAATTCAAAGAAAATGCAACCGGCCATGACAATTTATCTCCTGGGCGAGGCAATATTAGTAATATACGACTTAGTGTTTCACCAGAATTAGCATCTATAGCGATTCCAAATGCGGAGGATTTGGCATGTTTTGCTGATGGTTATGAGCCGATTGACTCTCCAGAAAGCATCAGTAAGATTGATAAGGAGGATTGTTTTTCATGGGAAGAAGATAAGCTGCTGTTAAAATTTACTCATGAGGAGGAGCTGAATGAAGAAAGTGACCCATTAAATGAATCGAATAACAGTTCAATTGATAAAAATGTAAATATTAACGAGAAGAATACCTCTGTCGATAGTGATGAATTTGACGGGTTTCCACTTGGCTCGGATATTGAACAGCCGCAGTTACAAGCAATGGACCGTGAAATAATGGATGATGTGCTACTGCTCGAACATAGCGATGAAGAGGGGGTTATACGAATAATGCGAAGGACAAATGAGACAGACAGTAAAATCCAAACTGATAGAATGGTTCTGCCTAAAGATGATAAACTTCCAAAGAACATTGATGATGCGGATAGTGGGAAATCTGCCAGTCAGATTCGCTCTAAGCTTATGACAGCATTTGGTGGATTTGGAAAACGGAAGCACAAGGATTCTTTAGGTTTTGTTATTAGTGGAAAAGCGTGTTCAAGTGAAATACCAGCTGATGAACAAAATGCCACTGAACTGCCGCAAGATGGATTTGGATTTCCGCTCACAATATTTTCTAAGGTATGGTCCAAATGGAGAAATCCAGTTTTAGCTATGCCCCATCTCTAGTTAAGTTCCACCCACACTTCGCCGAGCTGGGATTGATCGATCCCTACACCTTGATTCTCAATTTAAAAAAAAATATGCATGTAAGTTGTTGAATATTTCGAAACTAATTTGCTTGGGTGCTGTTGCTGCGCCCAGTCAAATGTAGTTTCAAAACATTCAATAGCATGTTTATTAAATAGTAAAGACATACAATTCTTACAACAATGCTTAGTCCGTCATCAATTAAGCGTTTGTGATGAACTTATCTACATTATTCATGACGCCATTGATTATAACGTCACTACACACCACAGAGTTGATTACAACATCATATGATTGATGTATAAACTGGAACGGGCCATTAAATTGCTTTGCAGTGGCGTTTGTCAAATAGGCTTAGCCATTTAATGGTCACATTTTGTCAAGAAAATTGATATATCTGCTTAGCGGGTGTCAATTTACAGGCCAAGAGATTTTTTGAAATTTACAACTTGAATGACTGACTTGTCTATCAAGCTAGTCAATCCAGTGGTAAATTAAAAAAAATAACCTCCAGGGACCAGTGTCACAAAAGTGCTTAAGTTATGCCCTACCGTAAAGTGGACAACAGACCAATCAGAATGCTTCATTTGATATTTATGCCGTACTTAAGTACTAGGGCTGTAATGAACATTCGTTGGTTCGGAAAATCGCAAACCTTTTTGAAGGAAGACGAACCATGGCTCGGTCTCCTTGCATGCGAATCGTCTGGTTCATGAACCATACATAAGCTAACCCTTTCACCAATCATTTTCCATGTCTATTTTTAGAAAAACCATACTGGAGAACTGTTGAATATTTTGAAATTAATTTGACTAGAAGCTGTTGCTGCCTTAGGCAGCAACAGCTTCCAGTCAAATTAATTCCAAAATATTCAACAGAGTAAGTTTTATATCATAAAGAATTGACTTTTTCAGGGATTTGTTGGTTAAAGGTCTAATAGACAAGCAATCTCTGAATGTTCTCTAAGTGTGATTTACGAATATGACCATGAACGGAACTTAGCTGGCTATGCATCTTATATTATTTTCTAACGTTTGTTGTCAGAACTTGTCATTTGTGTTTTTCTACCATTTAGCCAGTAAAGCTCCCTCCCTTTAAGTGTTATATTCTGTTAGGAGTAATTTCTCGCATACAATCGCATATTCAAAAGGTTCCTGAACCAGTTGATGGTTTGGACATCTGTATCGTGAACCAGTTTGGTTCGTGAAAATCCACAGCCCTATTAAGTACCTAGTGTACTTAAGAACCCTTTGTGAAACTGGCCCTTGGTCTATAAATAAACATTCCGCAAAACAGCTACAGAGGCCCTTTTTTGGCCAGCTTGACCATTAACGGTTTAAAGGGGCAGCTTGACCATTAGAGGTGTAAAAGGGCAGCTTGACCATTAGAGGTGTAAAAGCCGGATTGTGCACAATATCCACCCACCACTATAGGCATGGCTGTGTTAGCTATACCCCACCCATCATTATCTAATCTCCACCCATGCTTTGCCTGTGTTGGGGTCAATCTATCCCAGCATTCTCTGAATCCAAATTTCCAGAAAACTATGCAGTTAAGCCGTTATATATTTTGAGACTAATTTAACTTGGCGCTGTTACTGCCCATACAGCCTATGGGGTAGCAACAGCGCCCAGTCAAATTAGTTTCAAAATATTCAATAGAATATTCATTAAATAGTAAAGACATACAATTCGTTTAACTTGACAGACTATTAAGCGTTTATGATGAACTAAACCGTGTCATTCACGACGTAAGTGATTATGACATCAGCTTACATGTACATGTGACATAGTTGATTATTACATCATATCGTTGATCGATAAATTCGATTTCTCTATTATGGAGTGTTAAGATTGGAACTCCCAACAAAGCAGAACAGTGTTAGATGACATGTCCATGTACAGCATTATAAGCTCACCTGGGATTGCTCTGTTCTCAATGTTTTGTGTTTCACTCAACCGTTTCCTTTACATTTTTAACCATTTAGCCCTCGAATTTGTTCAAAAGAATTTAAATTTTCTCATAAAAATGTGTCCATTTGTAGACCAAGAGAAGATTATTTAAGAAAATTTACCACTGGAATGACTGGCTCGGTTATCGAGCCAGTCATTCTAATGGTAAATTTTCAAAAATAGTCTTATTGGTCTGTAAATGGACCTTTGTCAAGACCACTACAGAAGCCATTTTTGGCTGATATGAGTGTTAAAGGGTTAAAGTACCACCTGAGCTCCAGATAAGCAGCGTATTTGCGTAAATATGTAAAAATATATTTTATAAACCCAATTTAAATCACTATCCAATTACCAAATACGCAAAATATTGAATGAGTCAAGTGTATACATGATTCCTATCAATGCTCAAACGGGTATCCGTTACGTGGATCCGATCAAACCTGCAGTACTCGGTTACCATTAAGAAATGATAATATTATGTAGTAATTTCGAAAATCCGAGTCCAAAATTACGGATCCGACTATGCTGAGTAGTCGCTCTAAATATTGAATCTACTCGCAAATTTGTGAATTTTCACGGCAAATTTTTGTTATATTTTATGAAGAATTTTGGTGCAAGAACAAAGATTATTACAGCATACGTAATATTAAATACAGTGCCACTTAATAATTTCACTCCCGCGAAGACGGACAATTAGTATACATTAAGCATAGTTGTAAGATGGAAATAATTTGAACCGGGGGAAACGTGTGCTATTTTTGTGTTATTAAAGATCGTCATTGCGCCCTGCAATGAGCATATGCTACGCTCGTTTCGGCATGAACTGCTAATCATGATAGTTATTATAAAGAAGAATATGCTTATACATTTGAAAGCAACAAGTTTGCAGAGAATGACAAATCCATAGATCTATAAACCTTAGATAACATGCAACAGGGCAACTACAGCCATGACGGTATAAATATTAGCATTGCATATTTAAAAAAATATCTAACAGAAGGTTGTTGCAACCTAAGGCAGCAACAACATTATGTTAAATAGTTTCCAAATTATTTAACAGCATTCTTTTACTGGAGTTATTTCTCACCAAAATCTGATACCTTATCACGATTGTAGCCGCTTGTCAAAATATAGCTCTCCTATTTCCTGGAGATTGCTGCTGCTGACTTCCTCATTACCGGAAAATCTCCTAGTACATGTTGTTTGCAAGTGAACCTGAACTGAAACCATGAAACTGCCTCATTACTAGGGAAACCCCTACCACGTCGTCGGCACGCTATTCAATACACAGTCAAACCTGGCTGTGTATAGTGGACACTTGTTTTGGGGGCCAGTGGTTCTTTGATACAGGTGTAATTCTTTACAAATTAAAGCATATTCTGTTGAATATTTTGAAAATATATTGCTGGGAGCTGTTGCGGCCTTAGGGCTTCCAGTCATAATGAGCCTGTCATTCCATTGGTAAATTTTGAAAAATAATCATCTTTATGTCTGCAAAAGGACATTATTATGAGAAAATTTTCAATTTTCGTGAATAAGTTGTAGGGTTACAGGGTGGGGTGGGTGGGTTGGGCTGGGTTGTTCAACTAAGTAAGCCACAACAATGTAAGATATTCATTTGTTTGTTTTGCATTGGGTGCATTTTTCTTTTTGGGGGGGTGGAGGTGTTGTTGGGGGATCATACTGGGCAATATACATTTGACCCATAAGATTCAGAAAATGACCCCTATCTTTCACTAGTGATGGGCCATTGGCCCCCACTAAATGAATTTCTTGGCAGAACCCTGCTGTAGCAACTGCCTATTGACAATTTTTGACTGGAATATAGGCATCAAACCATAAAAGTCAGGGAAAATGGAAGTGAGAAAATTAGTTTGTTAACTGTCATTAATGTCATGCAGTGGCACTGTCCTAGGAACATCTTTTAATGCAGTAAAGAAAATAAAACAAGGATTGCCAGTTGTTATAGAATGGCACAGTTGTCTAATGTTTATTTCAATTCATCAGTCAACTTAAGAAATGTGGATTCCATGTATACATCATAGTGATCATACATGTAAAACAGCATGAATGATTTGAATCAAGTGACCCACTCTACATGTATATCAAATGATTTGATGTTGTCATACTGTCTCAGGCTATCTTTGATGTAAATGTAGAGTGGGTCAAGTGAATCTGATAGACTGATACCTTAATCAGACTCGGAGCAGTCACAACTCACAATTGAAACATATATATAAAACATTGTTTTCACCTGGACACTCATTACTGGGCCATAGGGCCTACTGGCTTGTGGTTCTATGAAGTCCGCTCCAGCACCGCAGCTCTCCCACAATTAGACTGTCTACTTGGCTAAGATGTCTACTTTGCTAAGATGTCTACTTGGCTAAGATGTTAGCAGGAGGCATACTTAAGTCATAGACTCAGAGGCATCCTTAAGTCATAGACTCAGAGGTATCCTTAAGCCATAGACTTAGAGGCATCCAGGATTGTTCATAGCCATAGACTCAGAGGCATCCAGGATTGTTCATAGCCATAGACTCTGAGGCATCCAGGATTGTTCATAGCCATAGACTCATAGACATCCACGATTGTTCATAGCCATAGACTCATAGACATCCAAGATTGTTCATAGCCATAGACTCAGAGGCATCCAGGATTGTTCATAGACTCATAGACATCCAAGATTGTTCATAGCCATAGACTCATAGATATCTAAGATTGTTCATAGCCATAGACTCATAGATATCTAAGGTTGTTCATAGCCATAGACTCATAGACATCCAAGATTGTTCATAGCCATAGACTCATAGATATCTAAGGTTGTTCATACCCATAGACTCATAGACATCCAAGATTGTTCATAGCCATAGACTCATAGTTTCACATCAAGAGTATACTTACCTCCCTAATACTTTTGATATTGCTAAATATCGGCTTTCACTCAATAAACACTCAGATTAAAACAGTTAGGTGCCCCTACTGGGCAGGGAGTCAGAGCGTAGTCTGGCGGATGCCAGCCCCACCATCGCGCATGCGCAGACTAGCACTTCCTCTTTGCTAATTTATTGGCAGAGAGTCTACACATGTTTTTGTGCTAAGTGCTTTTCTTCGCTCAATTCTTAGTGTTTTTGTGAAAATTTGGAAGTGTTTATCCCTGATAAAGATGGCAGGAAGGATGCCAGAGGAGGGTCCAGGACCTTTAAATCAGGTGACTTCTAGTAAAATTAGCGAGTTTGTCCCCGGTGTAATGTGTTTCCGGGACTCGCGCTTACCGTGATAAGCGCCTTGTTTAGTTGGTTTATTTCAACTAGGTGCTATATCATACTAATCTCTCTTTGTGTTTATGTCCACAGGTCTGTGTAACGACATATAATGGACATCACATCAGCAGAGGGTTTGTTTCTCTCCACCATGGTTCCATTTCCTACTAATACTGTTAGGTTATCTAACCAAAAATGTTATGTCCAGTGAGTCGGAGGCCTAGTATAAAGGTCTTCTCACTTTGCCCTCTTGATCCAATTCCTTCCCCTAGAGGTGGAGAGAGTTAAGAGGCGTTCAGTTGGTGGAGTGCTCCAGTTCATCACGTTGGATGGTTTGTCTATACAAAGTGTCAGGTATCTAATTATTGATATGAGGTGATGTTAATTATTTAGAGGAAAGGGAGATAATTAACAGTATTTGCCATTGTTATCAGTATATATCTGATGATTGTGTAGTCGAAATGTCCATTCTGCACATGTTCTGGTTAGAGATACAATTCGTCCTTGCACTTGGATGTTTGTTGGGGATCGATTTTTTCCTGTCATAGGATTAATGACGTCATAATCAGCCTTGCTCTTTATTAACAATTAAAGTTGTCCGAAGCTGGTTTTCTGATTAATATTGATCTTTATGATCATTTCCTTCTCTTGAGTTGGTGAGTTTCTGAGCTTAACTAGATTGCTCATTCTCCTCGTCCTTTGCCCTGTTTCAGAGATCTGGTTGGGCGTCCTGTGGACGGTTTTTGAAGGACAAGTTTGTGCCTCATCTCTGTTACCAGTGTAGCCCCTGTGGTCCCTTGCTTAATTGCGAGATATGTAAGCACTGGGGGGGGCGAGCTAATGTCCGAATTCTTGTGCTTGCAGGCGAAGGACAAGGTGGTGGAGGAGGACAAGAAGAAGCAGAAAAGAGAGGTTGTGAGTAAGAAGGGTAAGAGGAAGGCCTCGTCCGCGGTGGACATGGAGGCCTTCCGGACTGAGATGTTGGGAGAGATGAGGAGGACAATAAAGGATTTGGTTCCAGAGTTGCTTCGTGGCATGCTTCCTGGACCAAATCCTTTGCTGGCCTCATCATCTGCTTCAGAGCAGGTAATCCCCACCTCTGAATCACCTTTCCTTAGTACGCTTCCGTTGTTCGAAGATTCAGAGGTGGCCCCATTAGAGGGGGCGTTCCACGACCCTGGCAGCAGGCTTAGTGCCGCGCCGAATAGGGACCGTGGACGGTTGTCGCTGGAACCCGCGGGCTGCTTATCAGTCCAGGGATATCCGCACGCCGCGGGTGCCAGTACCTCGTATGGCACCTTCCCTGGCCAGTCCGGGTTAGCTCTCTTTGCTGATCCGGAGTCTAATCTGTCTGGCCAGGAGGATGAGGATTACCTGTTGGGGTCGCCGTCTGAGGACGTGGCCATGGATTATGATGCCTGTGCACCCCTCGCGGGGAATACAGGCGACTTATTCCACGGTTCTACTCTCCCAGGGGTAGAATCCACGGTTCAGACTGTGGCCCTGGGCGCTGAGGGCCAGCGTTACCGCATACCTCGGCTTGCCGAGAGTGTCGCTGGTGCTGGCCGGGGCCGTGGTGGGGCGGTATATGCCCCGCGCTCTACCACGGCGCCTGCTCCTGGTCAAGCCAGTGAGATTAGCATGCCGGGGTTATCAGGCCCGCATGCTCTCCCTGGCTTGCCAGGGATATCAGCGTATCCGCCGTCAAGCTCTGTTGCTTGCGCTCAGGAGGAAGACGAAGGCCCCCGTCTTGTAGAGCGCTCGCAGCTAGCCACGGAGGAGGATTGGTCTGACGCTTGCCAGTGGTTGGTGAGTGTTAGACCAGATCTGCCCGTGGAGCAGTCGGCTAGCCAGCGTGATCACAGGCCGTGGTTAGCTGGTAAGCCTACTGCTAACGCTATGCCTTCTCTGCCGCTGGCAGAGCATGTCGTTGACATGTTCGAGGCGGCGGAGACGTCCATTAAATCGAGTGGACGTCTCGCTAAGGCCCCGCGCGAGGTGGCCAGGCGTTGCCGCATCGTGCCTCTGGATTACCAGCGGTACGGTGTGGTACCTAAGCCGAGCGTGGATGACCGCGCGGCTTTGGGTGAGGATGCGCGGCCAGGCTCCCGTTCTGACACGGGAGTCTTGTGTTCGAACGCGTTGCGTTCAGCAAATACCGCGTTGCGTGATGCAGAGGAGAGTGGGAGGGCTTCGATTGCCGCTCTGTCCCACGTCTCCCAGCTGTTACAAGGGGTAGTAACAGCATCCGCATCGCGCCAGCCAAGTCCGGTCACAGTCCAGCGAGCCATCCAGAATGGTATCAACCTGGCTCTGGACTGTATGACGCGGGCGGTGACCAGGAGTGTCCGGGCAAGGCGCACATTTGCCTTGGACAATCTGTGCCCGTCCCAGGACCTGTACAATAGGCTACTGCGTACGCCTATGACAGGTCCTGGTCTCTTTGGAGGTGAGGGATGTAGGCACCTCCAGGAGACGGTTACTCTGGTCAATAACCAGAGGGCGCTGCGCGAGCAGTTTGAGGTGCTTCGTCGTGCTAACGTTCGCGCTGCACCCCCTGCGTATCGTCCCCTGCAGGCTCGAGGTGGTGGTGGCCAGGTCAGAGGCCAACCACCATCGCAGCGTCGGCCTCGGCCTCGTGCGATTCGGCCAGCAGCGAGGGGGGCGCTGGCTCCTCAGGCGCAGTCAGCCAGGCAGCCGCCCGCGCACCGAGGTGCGCGCGGTGCTGGTCGTGGCGCGCGAGGATCTGGGCGGGGTAATCGTTCCTGACGGGACGGTTACCGCGGTGAGAACCGCGCCGGTGTTTCTGGCAAAGGAGACAGTGCCGCTCTTGCACTCCTTATGTCCACCTCTATCCCTAGGTGGACCGGTGGGAGGCCGGCTAGCCGACCACATGCAAGAGTGGGAACGGTTAACTCAGGACCGTTTAGTCTTGCGATGGCTTTCAGTCGGGTATCATCCCGATTGGATGACAGGCCCGCCATCGCGACTGTCTCTAGTGCCGATCTGGACTCCAAATCCGAGAGATCCAGAGCAAAGGTTGTGTATCGAGGAGGAAATAAATTCCCTCATACAAAAAGGAGCTATTCAGCCGGCACAGAGGTGTCCGGGCTTCTATTCAACCCTGTTCCTAGTAACAAAAAACACCGGAGGGTGGAGACGAATTCTCAACCTCAAGCCATTGAACAAGTTCATAGAGACGCCCAGTTTCAAGATGGAGACTGTGCGCTCGGTGTTGGCGGGGTTAGAGAGGGGAATGTGGACAGCGTCGATAGATTTGAAGGACGCTTATTTCCACATCCCTATACACAGGAGTTTCCGTCGCTTCCTGAGATTTGCATTCCAGGGCAGACAGTGGGAATTCAGGGTGTTACCCTTCGGAATTTCCACGGCTCCTCGGGTTTTCACCCGTGTGGTTCTTGCGATCACCGCATACCTCCGCAGGAGAAGCATAGCAGTCCACACGTACATAGACGACTGGCTGTTGAAAGCGCACACCCAGGAAAGTTTATCGGCCAGTCTGGAGATTGTTTTGAAGACTCTCACAGACTTGGGCTGGATGATCAATTTCCCAAAATCAGAGCTGACTCCATCCCAGAAGTTTGTTTACCTGGGGATGTTCTTCGATCTAGAGACAGGATATGTTTTTCCTACTCAGGAGAGAGTTCAGAAACTCATCTCATTAATTCAGTCAGTGTGCGACAGTCGTCATGTCCTGGCACGGGTTTACTTGAGAATGCTGGGGTTGATGGTTTCATTGGAACCAGTCATTCCTCAGGCCGCCTTACGCAGGCGGCCGATCCAGTTATTTCTCATGACACAATGGACCCAGAGTACAGGTTCGCTGGACTCGAACGTGTCAGTGTTGGCGCCTCTGATTCATCACCTGCAATGGTGGTTGGACACAGAGAATCTCTTGGTGGGGGTTATGCTAACCCCTCCCCACCCTCAGGTGACTCTGTATACAGATGCATCGATGGAGGGCTGGGGGGCTTGCCTGGAAGAATCCACGATATCAGGGCTTTGGAATCCGGAACAGTCAAAGGAACATATAAATCTACTGGAGCTAAGAGCAGTAGTCCTGGGCCTGGAACATTTCTTACAGAAAGTTCAGGGCAAGATTGTTCTTATTCGTTCAGACAACTCAACAGTTGTGACTTACATAAACCGCCAGGGCGGAACGAAGTCGCCCAGTCTCTGTATGATGACATGGAGACTGCTTTGTTGGTGCCTGGATCACCAGATTACCTTGAAAGCAGTTCATATTCCGGGAAGGTTAAATCTGCTAGCAGACTCATTGAGCCGAAGGATGAGTGTTTTACCCACGGAATGGCAACTAAATCAATGTGTGGCGGATCGTCTGTTCGACCATTGGGGGAAACCCAACATCGATTTGTTCGCAACGAAGAAGAATGCGAAGATGACGACGTACGTCTCTCCGATTCCGGATCCAAGCGCTTTCGCAACAGATGCGTTAGCTATCAGCTGGGGGAGAATGTATGCATACGCATTCCCTCCAGCAATCCTGATTCCAAAAATTCTTCAGAAAATCAGACAAGAGGAATGCCAAGTGCTTCTGATCGCCCCGGATTGGCCAAGCCGATCATGGTATACGGATCTGCTGGACCTTCTGGTCTGCAATCCGGTTCCTCTGCCTCTGATGGACGATATTATCTTCCAGGGCAAGGCCCTTCACAACAATCCGTCAATGTTCAGATTGACTGCGTGGATGTTGTCAAGGAATCTAGAATTAAGGAGGGCTTTTCTGAGCAAGCAGCCATGTTTATGGCCAAAGCCAGGAGGGGGTCAACCTCCAGAGCATATAATTATAAAATCAACAGATTTGCAGAATGGTGCTCAAAAAGATGTATTGATACAATGGATTCATCTATTCAGGTAGTAGCTGATTTCCTCTGTCACCTGTATGATGCCTATAGCCTCAAGCCTAACTCTATTGCTGGTTATAAGTCAGCTTTAATGTCTGTTATTCCTTGCTTGGCTAAGAGGGGAAGTGATGAAGTAAATACATTGAATGTATTAATTAAAGGCCTGGGCAATCTAAGACCAAGGAATCCCCCTGTGATTCCGTCTTGGAGTTTGTCGCTAGTGCTTCAAGTACTAGGTGATAAGCCGTTTGAACCACTTAGTTCCATTTCTATGAAACTATTAACACTGAAGACTGTGTTTTTAATTGCTGCGGCCTCGGCTAGGCGTAGAAGTGAAATTCATGCCTTATCAGCCGAGGATGACCGTTTTGTGGTTTCAGGGGAAGGCCTTAAGCTGCTACCTAGGATTAATTTCTTGGCTAAGAATCAGTCGTTGAAATATCCAGGTCAACCTATTGTTTTGCCTGCTTTAACTAGATATGATCCTAATTCTAAAGCATGGTGTCCCGTCCGGGCGCTTCTCCGGTACAAACAACGTACATCGGAGTGGCGCACCGACCAGTCGGCGTTATGGTTGTCATATATTGAACCCCATGGCAGGGCTTCTAAGGACACCATTTCCAGGTGGATTGTAGAATGCATTCAGTTTTGTCATAAATCCGCCACCGGGAAGCAGGTTGACGTGGCCAAGGCTCACAGTGTCCGCGGCGTAGTGACATCCACTGCCCTATTTAATGGGGTCCCTGTGGATGATATTATGTCGGTGGCTCAGTGGCACTGTGAGTCAAGTTTTACAGACCATTATCTCCGTGACACCTCTAATCCTCTCGCCTTGTCGATTTTGAAAAGATAACTAGGCTTATATTTTTGATGGGGTTTCCTCATTGCTTATATATTTCACAATTAATTGATGGAAACAACCACTTTTTTGGGACTGCATCGTTCTTCACCACTGGGAAGAGGATGTCAGCAGCCATTTCAACAAGGTCAGTCTTGTGTATGAGTTGTCCATTGTTGATTGTCTTGTCACGTTACCCGTTATTAATATGATGATGGTTTTGTGTATTTATGTGGTTCATTGTTGAGAGTATACGAAAATGGAGTTTTTTCGTCTCTGTCCTGTAGTACATGGCACTTGTACGTAGAGAGCGTATAGGACATTGAGGTCATTCGACTCTTCCTCCCAGGAAGGGGGGGGGGGGGAGCGCATATGACATTCGGTCATCTCTCATACATCGGTGGTGTTATCCGATGGTTAGTCAAATCCTGACTGTTTTTTCATACAGTTTCAGAAGTTTAAGTGCCTTAAACGCAGAAAAGCGTATAGGGATGAGCTGGTCTTTTGACCTCGCCTCCCTCCCGCCGAATTCACTGTCGAATTCTGGCAATATCAAAAGTATTAGGGAGGTAAGTATACTCTTGATGTGAAATAAACGAAATCTAGGATTTCTTTTTTCACGAGAGAGTTGATACTTACCTCCCTAGATACGGACCCGGCCTCCACCCCACAGAGGCTCGGTCTTCAGGCTCTTAATAGTTGCATGTGTATCAGCCAATAAATTAGTCAGAGGAAGTGCTAGTCTGCGCATGCGCGATGGTGGGGCTGGCATCCGCCAGACTACGCTCTGACTCCCTGCCCAGTAGGGGCACCTAACTGTTTTAATCTGAGTGTTTATTGAGTGAAAGCCGATATTTAGCAATATCAAAAGTATTAGGGAGGTAAGTATCAACTCTCTCGTGAAAAAAGAAATCCTAGATTTCGTTTAATATCTAAGATTGTTCATAGCCATAGACTCATAGACATCCAAGATTGTTCATAGCCATAGACTCATAGATATCTAAGATTGTTGACAACCATAGACTCATAGATATCTAAGGTTGTTCACAACCATAGACTCATAGATATCTAAGGTTGTTCATAGCCATAGACTCATAGACATCCAAGATTGTTCATAGCCATAGACTCATAGATATCTAAGATTGTTCATAGCCATAGACTCATAGACATCCAAGATTGTTCATAGCCATAGACTCATAGATATCTAAGATTGTTCACAACCATAGACTCATAGATATCTAAGGTTGTTCATATGAAGCTGATTGTTACATTTGGTCAGTGGTCATGTTGGATTAATGACATGATATAGCGATCTCCGATTGACATGAAGTTGAAAAGGTATCATATTGGCGAGTAACCAATAAGTGCCCACTAAAGATATAAGTACATGTGGTAGTGTCATAGTGTAAGTCAGTTGGTATATATGAAAAACTTTCAGTGTGGGTGGGTATAGGGGGCCCAAGATGGCAGTTCCTTAACCATTTAACACTCATATCAGCCAAAAACGGCTTCTGTAGTGGTCTTGAGAAATATCCATTTGCAGACCAAGAGAAGACTATTTTTGAAAATTCACAACTGGAATGACTGGCTCGATAACCGAGCCAGTCATTCCAGTGGTAAATTAAAAAAAATAGTCTTCTTGGTCTGCAAATGGATATTTTCTATGAGAATATCTAAATTTTCTTGAACAAGTTCGAGGGTTAACGCGTTAAAGACATCAGTAATAATACAATGCCACTGATCATGTGTAATTACAACATACTAATTATTTATAGAAAACAAGTTTCTAGTTCATGTCATGATTTCATTCTTTATTGTCTGAATATTTTATCTAAAATATAGTCCTTTAGTGTTAATAATATGTAAACTTTTGACTTGTGTTTAGCTGAAACCTTTGTGTCTGGAGTTTGTGGGATTGTGTAAGATATGCCATCTTCTGATGGCTCTTGTTAGCTAACATGGCCATTACCTGGCCAAAAGTTTGCATGTACTTATATATGTTTATTTACTTCAGGATTTGCTGGAGTAATATTCGATAAAAATAATTATAATTTGGTAACGATGCAAAGTTCCGGTTACAGGTGGGAATTTTAAGGTGATTTGTACAATACATGTACCTTGCTAATTATTCTTTCAGGGCTCTCTCTGTCATCCGTATCTATGCTTACAATATTATGAACTACTCCATGATGTGAATGTCAGGAGTTTCGTTATCGGGGCAACTAACATTCTGTTCACACAAAAACGACATTTAACGGACGTCGTTGTTGATGTAAGTTGAAGTGTGTTATTACCTGTCTATAACAGGCACTTTCCTTTGGGACCACATGATGGTGGGTCTATGAGATGTATAGCAGCCAAGCCATCCATGTCACTAGAGGGATTCATTTCTAGCTAAGCTCCTCCCACTTTGTATGCAGTCATATTCGTTTGAAAATATTCAACAGGATGTTTATTAAATTATAAATTCACCAATGGCACAATTCAGACTTGTCATAAATGTGGCATTTTGTTTGTGACATAAGCTACCAAGTGACATATTTGATTATGACATCAAATACTTGAGTGATAGATCAGTTCCCTCCATTAACTTCCATCATTTGGCCTCAAAATCTATTTACCATTGCCATTGGTCAATTGAAACATTAACTTTTTGACGAGGCATACATGAAGAGGAGGATAGCTTGACTTGGTGATTCAAATAATGACCAGCATACTAATCTGAGCATTAGGTAAATGTTTTTTGTCAAAATGCCGACGTAGCCAAGTGAATATTTTGCCATTGGAACAAGTGGCTTGATTATTGAACTAGTGATTCCAGTGATACATTTCTAAAGATGGGCTTCTTTAAATGATCATTTCACAAGACCCTAGCAGAGGCCATTTCTGGCTGGCTTAAAGTGATAATGAGCACTTGTCAACAATCCATATTGCATCCATTATATATATGGTCTTTTGTATACAGTGTATTATTATTGAAATTTAAAATTTGTTACCTTCAGCCCATAAGGGGATCATGATATTGCATTCTGGTGTGCCTGTGTGCCTCTATTGCTGTATCTAAAATACTACTGATCCGATTTGGCTCAAATTTTAACACAACAAATCATGTTACCTGTGACGTTGTTGCTTGGGAGTGGTTGTCAACCACAGCCAACAATATACATGTACTAATGGATTCAATATAATGCAAAACAAAGCTGGACAACACCTCCATGTCCGAACTGTCAGACTGCATGGGGGAGGATGTACACATATTTGTACATGAGAGGGATTGGGGGGGGGGGGGAAACTTTTGGCATACATAAATTAGCACCCATGTAATAATATCAGAATACAGAAAATCAAATATTATTAGACTTGTTGTACAGCTAAACAGATATTTATTAGCAGTAAGCTAATCATTAATTTATCTGTTAGAAGTTCACGTGTTGTCGCAACTTTGCAGGTGAATACAGGGAAAATAGACATCCATGACGGCGACCTCAGAAGACAGCTTAACTTGACGACTGCTGACTTGAGGTTTGCAGATATCATCGTGAAGGCCGTTACATCTGAGACCACATCTGGTGACCATTATTTAAATGCTACAGGTTAGTACCCATGTTTTCATGGATCTAATAATAAACTAGAATGTGTAGTCGATGGTGTGATATTACAAATTCCTAAAGCTCTCACCAGCTTGTATGGTCTGCATCACACACACACAACCATTGGGGTTGGGGTGTGGTGTGTGTCTGAAACTAATCTAAACATCGCCTCGCTATTCGCAGTCATATGGGTAACTCAAATAACAGTTCTGTCAACTTTAACGTTCTACCTCACCCGAGCCTCTCCCCACTCCCTCACCCTCACCCCCCCCCCCAGCCAAAAAAAATTTCAAAATGGTTTGTATAAACTTAGCCCTTTAATGGTCAATCCGGCTAAAACCAGCTTCTGCATGGGTCCTGGCCAATGTCCATCTATAGGTAAAGAGAAGACTATTTGTGAAAATTTAGCTTGGTAATTGAACTAGTCATTCCAGTGATAATTTTTCCAAACTACTCTTGGTCGGGAAAAATTGCTTTTCTTGACCAATTTAACCATTAATAGATTCATTCGATGATGGTACCATTACTACCAGGTCTCGTAACAAATTGCAATCAATTCATGTAAATTCATCCTGATTTACTGTATTTGAGCTACAGGTTGCAAAATGCATGTATCTACACCAATTGAAGCCAGTAAGACAAAGTCAACAAACTAAGTTGTAAAGATAAATAAATATTTATCTTTTCCAGAATGGGAGGGAGGTGATGAGTGGTTGAGAGGTCAATTTAGAGTCTACCTCCAAGCTTTGTTAGTGTCAACCTTACAAGAAGGTAAGATTCGAGACAGCTATATGGTTAGTGCATTTACAACTGTTGTCTCTTAGCACCTTGGATCCACTAATGGTCAAGAATACTGGTTAAGAAAATCGAAATTGTTGCTTAGTAAATGTCCATTTGTTGGCCAAGCGAAGCTTATCTTTGACGATATAAGTACTATTGAATTGACTGGCTCACTTATCATGCCAGTTATTTGAGTTGGAAAATTAAAAAAAGTCATCATGGCCTGCAAGCGAACTTTCTCAATGTCACTGCAGAGGTAATTTTTGACTCACTTGACTATTAAAGGGTTACCTTCCACACAGATCAATGAAGATAATTCCTGCTTAGAGAAAATGTGTATTTGAAGATATGATACGTGTACCGGTATACCACCTCACTTATTTGACATATTAACCCTTTGATGGACAAGCCTGCCAAAACTGGCCTTTCAGCGATCTTAACCCTTTAACCCTCATATCGGCCAAAAGCGGCCTCTGTAGTGGTCTTGAGAAATGTCTGTTTGCAGACCAAGAGGAGAGTGTTTTTGAATATTTACCACTAGAATGACTGGCTCTAGTCGAGCCAGACATTTCAGTGGTAAATTTTCAAAAATACTCTTCTCTTGATCTGCAAATGGACATTTTATATGAGATAATTGAACATTTTTTGAACAAATTTAGATGTTAAAGGGTTAAGGTATGTCCATTTGCAGGCCAAGATAAGATCTTTTGAAAATTTACAAATGGGATAAGTGGATTGATAGCAGTACCAGCCATTTCAGTGGTTAATTGTCAAAAATATTGCCGTGGCCTGCAATCGATGGTTTTAACAATTCTTGACCCTTTCACTGATAAATCCGCTGAATTTCAATCTCTGGGCAAGCAAACAGGAAGATTGTTGAATATTTTGAAATTAATATGACTGCCCATTGCTGCCCAAGCAATAATTTCCAAGCATATTAGTTTCAAACTATCAGTAGGATATGCTATAAATCGTAAGGAATTTACTTTTTGAGGGATTTGTCGTTGAAAGGCTTACATGTAAATCCTATTTATGTGCATTTCCAAATCCAGATTCAGAAATTACTGGTTGTGCTCACTGCGTTTAATGAGTTTGTCTAAAATGGCAATTTTTGTAAGTTTTGTAATCATCTATAGCTACATTACAGAATTTTGTGGAATAATTAAATCAGCATTTGATTTATTCGACTCTCATCACGATTCACAGTGCTTGAAATATTAATGTTATTACATTGCCTCACTAAACAAGCGAGGTGAGTATATGTCATGATTACCGTCCATCTGTCCACGCTTTGTTTCGTCTGAACCGTTGGGATTATTTGAAACAAACTTGTCTGGATGTGAATATGGTCTATTTTACATGTTCCTTGTTTTCATTCAGATGAGAGGATCATGGATGACTTTGGTCTGTCATTTATGTATGCTTGGCGAATGACACATAATTATTCCACATGGAGAGGCTCTGAACATCCAGACATTCATTTACAAGAACCAGGGTAATGCATCAATTCATTAATGATATGATTAGTAATACAGCTTTCCCACATTGACGTCATTATGACGGAATTCTGACAAATCAACAACAACCATAACAACGTTCAGTAATATTGTTTCCTAAATTTTTTCTAATGACTATGTATAATTAGTCACTATTTTGACACAATTTTATGATAAAGGTTACCCCTTTCACGACGAAGCCGGCCAACACCGGCCTCTGTAATGGTCTTGGGGAGTGTCCATTTGTAGGCCAATAGAAGACTATTTTTGACAATTTACCACTGGAATGATTGGCTCGATAACCGAGCCAGTCATTCCAGTGGTAAATTCTCAAAAATGGTCTTCTCTTCGCCTGCAAATGAACATTCAATAAGTAAATATTTTAATTCTTTGAACAAATTTCGTCATTAAAGGGGTAAAGCTGAAGAGCCATACTAAGGAATTCAATATTAACCCCTACCGTTAACATATAACGTTACCAATAAATTTCCATTTTCTTTAATTGTATTATGGGTACAGTTATTGTTACATTAACCCTTTCACCGATGAATTCCCCATCTCTCATTTTCAAGGCAACCATACAGGAAAACAGTTGAATATTTTGAAATTAATTTAACTGGAAGTAAGGCAGCAATGGCTTGCAGTGAAATTAATTTCAAAATACTCGACAGAATAAGTTTTATATTGTAAAGAATTAATTTTCTGAGGGATTTGTCGATGAAAGTGTTAAACAAGACCTAAGAAACATTTCTCTATTGCTTTAAAAATATTAATCCAGTGTGTACTACATAGAGCTTGCAGTTAGCTGCTGCAAAGTCTTACTGAGAGCATGTGGTAGGTAATAATCTAGGGCGTAATGACTTCCAGTTTTACCTACGCCCTGCCCATCTCTATCTAAGCTCCACCCACACCTCTCTTGTGTTGCGATCGATCGATCTGTGAACTCCCTGACTATTAATTTCTAGAAAACTATACAGGTAAGCTGTTGAATATTTTGAAACTAATTTGACTGGGCGCTGTTGCTGCCAGCAAAAACGTGCAATCAAATTGGTTTCAAAATATTCAACAGTGAACCTGTATCGTTTTCTGGAAATTGAGATTCACAGTAGCAGCAACAGCGCCCAGTCAAATTAGTTTCAAAATATTCAAGTAAATATTTAATAAATAGTAAATACCTACAATTCGTACAACAACGCATAGTCCGTCTTCAATTATGTGTTCGTGATATACTTATCTGTCATTCATGACCTCATAATGATGTCATTGATTATGATGTCATTTTACACAGCACACTGTTGATTATTATGTCATATGATGGATGGATAAAGTGTAAAGGTCCGTTAGCTGCCATGTCATGTGATACTCTATGGTGTATCTGTCTTCTGTGTATTGTGTATCTGCCAATTACTCACAAACATGTAGCATGACTTTTGAGTAAATATTTTAGCACTAATCATCCTGGGTATCATATTACCTAATATGGTATGTTCACTAGCATAAGGTCCTAAAATGAGAGTAGAGGAATTCCTGAACAACCAGATTTTACTTAATAGCAAACAAATTCCTAATGTGCTAATTTCACTTCATACTTGCAGCCATCCATGTTCAGGGCAGCTAAGTGTTGGAGACCTCAAGATGAAGTTAACTAGGTAATACTTATATTTATATTATCTATTGCCTATGATTAGAGATCTAGGCTTTGTGTGATTGAGTAAGAATATTCAGCATATTCAGCAAAGATTTTCAGTGTGAATCGAAAGAAACCTACTTTTAAGCATGCTAGCCATGGTACAGGCTATCTATCCTAATGAAGCAATCCAGGCATAGCTATACAGGTTCGGTTGAATATTTTGAAACTAATTTGATTGCATGCTTTTGCTGGCAGCAACAGCACCCAAAATATTGGACAGAATGTTTATTAAATGGTAAAGACATGATTCGTATATATCGGACTGTTAATCGTTTAAAACGGACTAAATCGAGTCATTCATGCGGTAATTGATTATGACATCATCCTACACGTCACGTAGTTGATTATGACATCATATGATGGACGGATAAACTGGAAAGATCCATTCAGTAGTCAGTAGCATAATCTATTTTGGAATTCTGTTAACCAGGTATTGGCTGCCTTAGTCAGATCAGCTTTCTGTTCATTATGACATGTGATATTTTCAATTATACAGTTAATTAGCCTATTTTAATATGTTAATATAGGATTTATGGCAATGAAAGGATTAATGAATGGCTTAGATAATCATGGAGACGTTATTCCGGTTAACCGTTCAATCCTTTAAATTTCAGTATCAGGATGGCTGTTGAATATTTTGTAAACAATTTGACTGGGAGCTGTTGTTGTCATAGGCAGTGACAGCTCCCAGTCAAATTAGTTTCAAATTACTGAACAGAATGTTACTTAACCGATCTTAGCACTTTCAACGACAAATCCCTGAAGAAGTGAATTCTTTACGATATATAGCATATTTCCTGAATATATTAAAATTAATTACTGGAAGAAAGCAACAATGTCTAAAGCAAGAATGAATTTCAATCATATTAATTTCAAAATCTTCAAACCTCTTACCTGTTTGTTTGTTATGAGATTGAGAGATCATTAGGAATAAAATTGTTAACCATTACCACTCTGATACTAAAATTTGGTTTTCAAATCAAATAAAAAGATAAACTGGACAGCAACATCGTCCACTAATAAATTTGTTGAAAAATGTACACCAGTGTCTTTGCTATTGACACTGTAAAGACACTAGAATATTGACATAACCATGGTAATGGTTAAGAATGACAAGATGCCCTATCATCATATGATCTTTCTATTAGTGATCAGCTGTTACTGATATTTGCAGTGCAATTCAGAATACAGAGCGAGGCAAGAAGCTTAATACAGCTGTTTCATCTACGGGGAAATATGTGGTCCAGACGGGAAAAGTCGTCGGTGAGTGAAAATTACGCTGTATTACGCCATAAACTGAGAAAGACCATATTTATTTGATTATAGTTCCCTATCATTTTATTATTCTCAGGTAATTACATAATTGTCAGTTTTCACATCGTGAGAACATACTTACCTCCCCAACACTCTTGATATACTAGTATATCGGCTCTAAATTCAATAATATTCAGAATTATAAAAAGTTAGGTGCCCCTACTGGGCAGGGGGATGTATACAGTCATGCACATGACAGGCCCCGCCTACTGTGCATGCGCATATTGGTACTTCCGTTTTCTAATATATTGGCTACCATGCAACTGTGGAAAACTTATTCAAGCTCTTTTTAGAGAATTCATCATCTATTAAGGTGATATTGTTCCATATATTAATTAAGACCTGTAACCTTTATACGTTACCGGTTTTTGTTCGCGGCCGACCTGGCGTTAGAGCGTTTTTAGGCACTGGGAATCCTTGTTAAATTATCCCAGCGCCTAGGTCTACTAATCCCTTGTGTCTTTGTGTCCACAGGCTCATCTTATGATGGTAGTGCTCCTGTTCTTCACTCGGAGGTTGATCTCTTTTTTTCTAACTTATCATTATGATATGTCTACGGGTCGGAGATATAAGACGAAAAAATCTCCCTCCTTTTGTCCTCTCCCCCCCATCAAGACTCTACAGATTCGGCGGATGGATGGACGTGTTCTTCTGCACAAGAGGATGGTTTGCCTGTGTTCACGATAAGGGAGTTTATTAGTTATGGCACCTAATTATTTGAAATTTGTTATCAATTCTTGCTGCCATCTTTATTGCACTGTATTTGCACTTGTGGTTGTGCATAGGTTCTCAGATATATAATTATAGTATTATATTATTCCTGAGTGATGAATGCTGATGTCTCCTCCCCTTGAAGGGGCTTTTGCATTGAGGTTTGATGTCATAATCAGCCAGAGGTTTTTTCTCTTTTCCTTGATGTCATAATCTTAGTTTAGAGAAACAATTGATGTCATTATCATCCTATGTTATGAATGTGGAGAGATATCTGGATAGTCATAATCAGTCTCTCTCATCTTTTCTAACATTCTTTGTTATCCCTGGCTGTGTTTTTTATTTTTTTTTAAGTCAAGGGAAGACATCTGTCTCTTCAGGGTTGTCAGTAATAAAAGTGGGTGTCTTCTCGCTCGAGTTTGTTCTTGTATTTACTAAAAGAAATAACAAATTAACAAACTAAAATACTCATTCTCTTCCTATGCCTACCTTTCAGAAATCATCATGCATCCATTATTTTAAAATAGACCCGCTATGTACGCGTCATGCACGCGTTGCAGACACATTTTATTTTAAGTTAACTCTGAGCTGTACCGTAAATCAATGTGTGGCAGATCATCTGTTCAATCATTGGGGAAAACCCAACATAGATTTATTCGCAATGAAGAAGAATGTGAAGATGACGACGTACGTTTCTCTGATTCCAGATCTAAGCGCTATCACAATAGATGCACTAGCTATCAGTTGGAAGGGAATGTATGCATACCCTCCAACAATCATGATTCCAAGGATTCTTCAGAAAATCAAGCAGGAGGAATGCCAAGTGCTTCTGATCACCCCGAATTGGCCAAGCCGATCATGGTTTACGGATCTGCTGGACCTTCTGGTCTGCAATCCGGTTCCTCTGCCTCTGATGGACAATGTTATCTTTCAGGGCAAGACCCTTCACAACAATCCGTCAATGTTTCAATTGACTGCATGGATGTTGTCAAAAAATCCGCAATTAAGGAGGGCTTTTCTGAGCAAGCAGCAAATTTTATGGCCAGAGCCAGAAGGGGATCAATCTCCAGAGCATATAATTATAAAATCAACAGATTTGCAGAATGATGCTCAAAGAGATGTATCAATCCAATGGGGAAGGCCTTAAGCTTCAACCGAGATTTAATTTCTTGCCTAAGAATCACTCTTTAAAATATCCAGGTCAAACTTATTATTTTACTTGCACTAACTAGATATGATCCTGGTGCTAAAGCATGGTGTCCTGTCCATGCATTAAATAAGTACAAAAGAAGAACTCAGGTTTGGCGGATGGACCCATGCTCCCTATGGTTGTCATATATTGAACCCTATAGTAGGGCATCAAGAGACACTATTTCTAGATGGATAGTAGAATGCATTCAATTCTGTCATAAGACAGCCATTGGAAATCAAGTAGATAGAGCCAAGGCTCACAGTGTGTGTGGTGTGGTAACTTCCGCGGCATTATTTAATGGTGTTTCTATTGAAGACATGTGAGTAGCCCAGTGGCACTGTGAATCGAGTTTTACCGACCATTACCTTCGTGACACTTCCAACCCGCTCGCCGTCTCAGTCCTCAGAAAATAATGTAGAGGCTTCTATTTGTAATTAGTTTTCCTCCTCTGCTATTTACATATATCACATTTGTTAGTAGGGGATCCCTACTATTTCCGGTTGCATTCTCTTCATCCGGTGGGGGAAGAGGTTATTTCCGTGCTCAAGACATCAGAGGTCAGTATATGTGACCATTTTGGTTTTTGTCTTGTTGATTGTGTCATGTTATTATTTGATAGGGTAATGGTTAATGTCTCTTAATTGTGGTTCTTTCAGTTTTTGAAAATGAAGCAATTCTTTTTTTTTCCAATGTCTAGCCTTCCTCAGAAAGATGGGGGTGGGTTGGAGAGCGCATTTGCCTTTAGATCAATCTCTCTTCATCGGTCGATTATCCGATGCAAAGTTCTATCCTGGTTGTGTTTTCAGACACAATTTCAGATGTTTTAAATCTCTTGAAAATTCAAAGAGCTAGTCTCTTCGAGGGTGAACTGGTTTTAAGACCTTGCCTCCCTCCCGTCAAATTTGCTTTCAAATTCTGGCTTTTATCAAGAGTGTTAGGGAGGTAAGTATGTTCTCATGATGTGAAATAAGAAAATTTATCAAATTTCTTTTTCACGAGTGAGATAACATACTTACCTCCCTAACAGGATCCCAACTCTTCACCCCACGGAGGCCTGGTCCTTTGGTTTTTTGAATAGTTGCTTCTATGTCAGCCAATATATAATAATGGAAGTACCAGTATGCGCATGCGCAGTAGGTGTCATCTGTCATGTGCATGCCTGTGTACATCCACCTGCACAGTAGGGGCACCTAACTTTTTATAATTCTGAATATTATTGAATTTAGAGCCGATATACTAGTATATCAAGAGTGTTAGGGAGGTAAGTATGTCATCTCACTCGTGAAAAACAAATTTGATAAATTTTCTTATTATAGAATAACGGCTATGGTTCTCAAATTAGATTTTACACTTGTGAGTCGATCGGAAAGATGGTATTGCATTCGCGTGCGTTTATGTGTGCCTGCTTGTGTACATTCATGCGTGCGTAAGTGTCTGAGACTGGCTGCATCTGTATCTCAGAAACTGCTGATTCGATTTGGCTCAAATTTTAAATTTTAATATAAAAAGATTGTTGCTGTTAACTAGGATTTCTGGACTTTGAATTTGATCTGGATTAAAATATTCGGATATGGATCGGATCAGATTCAGGATCTATAAAAATTAAAATTAAGAGAATGACTTATTTGATTTGTCTCGAATTATAACACAAGAAGGTTTGTTGCACTAGGACTCGCCAACTTTGATCTTGATCCGTAAAATCTGTAGTTTAACCCTTATCACAATGATGTTAAACTTTAAAATTTTTCAATTAAAATAAAACATGAACTGGTATTCATTTTCAACAAATTTGGTGGAAGATGTTGCTGTCATAGACATAGACAGCAACATCATCCACCAAAATTGCTGAAAAATGTACACCAGTTTCTTTGCTATTGACATCAGAGTGGTAAGGGTTAAAAATGAAGGAAAGAACTGCGGGATGATGAGTGTGCTATCACTGATGAGGGTCTGCTATCACTGATGAGGGTCT
Organism: Chaetoderma sp. LZ-2023a; assembly: GCA_034401795.1. Taxonomy (NCBI): domain Eukaryota; kingdom Metazoa; phylum Mollusca; class Caudofoveata; order Chaetodermatida; family Chaetodermatidae; genus Chaetoderma; species Chaetoderma sp. LZ-2023a. The sequence goes on from CM067365.1 coordinate 2,578,285, forward strand.
GCTATCACTGATGAGGGTCTGCTATCACTGATGAGGGTCTGCTATCGCTGATGAGGGTCTGCTATCGCTGATGAGGGTCTGCTATCGCTGATGAGGGTCTGCTATCGCTGATGAGGGTCTGCTATCGCTGATGAGGGTCTGCTATCACTGATGAGGGTCTGCTATCACTGATGAGGGTCTGCTATCACTGATGAGGGTCTGCTATCACTGATGAGGGTCTGCTATCACTGATGAGGGTCTGCTATCACTGATGAGGGTCTGCTATCACTGATGAGGGTCTGCTATCACTGATGAGGGTCTGCTATCACTGATGAGGGTCTGCTATCACTGATGAGGGTCTGCTATCACTGATGAGGGTCTGCTATCACTGATGAGTGTGCTATCACTGATGAGGGTCTGCTATCACTGATGAGGGTCTGCTATCACTGATGAGGGTCTGCTATCACTGATGAGGGTCTGCTATCGCTGATGAGGGTCTGCTATCGCTGATGAGGGTCTGCTATCGCTGATGAGGGTCTGCTATCGCTGATGAGGGTCTGCTATCGCTGATGAGGGTCTGCTATCGCTGATAAGGGTCTGCTATCGCTGATGAGGGTCTGCTATCGCTGATGAGGGTCTGCTATCGCTGATGAGGGTCTGCTATCGCTGATGAGGGTCTGCTATCGCTGATGAGGGTCTGCTATCGCTGATGAGGGTCTGCTATCGCTGATGAGGGTCTGCTATCGCTGATGAGGGTCTGCTATCGCTGATGAGGGTCTGCTATCGCTGATGAGGGTGTGCTATCGCTGATGAGGGTCTGCTATCGCTGATGAGGGTCTGCTATCGCTAATGAGGGTCTGCTATCGCTGATGAGGGTCTGCTATCGCTGATGAGGGTCTGCTATCGCTGATGAGGGTCTGCTATCGCTGATGAGGGTCTGCTATCGCTGATGAGGGTCTGCTATCGCTGATGAGGGTCTGCTATCGCTGATGAGGGTCTGCTATCGCTGATGAGGATCTGCTATCGCTGATGAGGGTCTGCTATCGCTGATGAGGGTCTGCTATCGCTGATGAGGGTCTGCTATCGCTGATGAGGGTCTGCTATCGCTGATGAGGGTCTGCTATCGCTGATGAGGGTCTGCTATCGCTGATGAGGGTCTGCTATCGCTGATGAGGGTCTGCTATCGCTGATGAGGGTCTGCTATCGCTGATGAGGGTCTGCTATCGCTGATGAGGGTCTGCTATCGCTGATGAGGGTCTGCTATCGCTGATGAGGGTCTGCTAGCGCTGATGAGGGTCTGCTATCGCTGATGAGGGTCTGCTATCGCTGATGAGGGTCTGCTAGCGCTGATGAGGGTCTGCTAGCGCTGATGAGGGTCTGCTGTCACTGATGAGGGTCTGCTGTCACTGATGAGGGTCTGCTATCACTGATGAGGGTCTGCTATCACTGATGGGGGTCTGCTATCACTGATGAGTGTGCTATCACTGATGAGGGTCTGCTAGCGCTGATGAGGGTCTGCTATCGCTGATGAGGGTCTGCTATCACTGATGAGGGTCTGCTAGCGCTGATGAGGGTCTGCTATCGCTGATGAGGGTCTGCTAGTGCTGATGAGGGTCTGCTATCGCTGATGAGGGTCTGCTAGTGCTGATGGGGGTCTGCTAGTGCTGATGAGGGTCTGCTATCGCTGATGGGGGTCTGCTAGTGCTGATGAGGGTCTGCTAGCGTTGATGAGTGTTTGCTATCGCTGATGAGTGTTTGCTATCACTGATGAGGGTCTACTAGTGCTGATGAGGGTTTGCTATCGCTGATGAGTGTTTGCTATCACTGATGAGGGTCTACTAGTGCTGATGAGGGTTTGCTATCGCTGATGAGGGTCTGCTATCACTGATGAGGGTCTACTATCACTGATGAGTGTGCTATCACTGATGAGGGTCTGCTATCACTGATGAGGGTCTGCTATCGCTGATGAGGGTCTGCTATCACTGATGAGGGTCTACTATCACTGACTGCTCTTGCTAATTCTTTAATGGTTATGCAGGCCAAAACTGACTTTGGCAGTGGTCTTTAACCCTCAAATTTATTTAGGAAAATTTCAATTTTCTCATTAAATGTCCATTTTCAGACCAAGAGAAGACTATTATTGAAAATTTACCACTGGAATGACTGGCTTGGCTATCGGGGCAGTCATTCCAGTGGTAAATTTTTAATAATAGTCTTCTTTTGGTCTGCAAATGGACATTTCTCAAGACCACTGCAGAAGCCATTTTTAGCTGATATGAGTGTTAAATGGTTAAGAATATCCATTTGCAGACCAATAGAAGGCTTGTTTTAAAAATTAACCAGTGGAATGGCTGCGTCTTCTCTTTTGACTGCAAAAGCACCTGCTTGACTATTAACCCTTTAACCACCAAATTTGTTCAAGAAAATTTCAATTTTCTCATAGACAATATACATTTTCAGACCAAGAAAAAATAATTACAAAAAATTTACCACTGGAATGAGTGTCTCCGTTAGTGAGCCAGTTATTCCAGTAGTAAATTTTCAAAAATACTATTCTCTTGGTCTGCAAATGGACATTTTCCATGACCGCTGCAAAAGGCTTGTTTGTGTATTAAAGGGTTACATTGTGTTGTCATTATCACTGATATTTCAGGTGGAGCCTTAAACCAGGCGAAGTCTGCCTTTTCTTCTTGGTTCTCGAGTCTAACACAAACAAACCAAAACCCAGATACCTGATCTCACAAGACAGTAAGCAGACGTCGCTCATCAAGGCTCACAACGACAGAAAAACAAACCAACTCATGTGATTATATTACTGTTTAGCTCTGTGTCACTTCAATTACAGAATATTTGTATATATATAGAGATTGTAAATTTGGGAATACCACCATTTTCAAGCTGACACAAATGCACCAAAACTCAAACATTGTGTGTGCATGTGTGAGTACATGTATGTATGCTGTCATGCATGCAAATGTATAAGTATGTTTTCCTATGAACACACATATGCATGTACGTACACACAAGCACAAATCCTCAAAGACATTGTAATTTTTGTACAGCAGGTAAATCTGTATTTCTTGGCAATGTCTGCCTCGCACAGAGGCCCAAGTCATGTGATATTTTCTTTGTTTTTGAGTACAATAATATTTGCTACAAAAATATTAAAATGTTGTTAACATGTACAGTCAACCTGTTTAACAGTTCACCTGACTTTGTGGAACAAACAAAAGATGGAGTTCTTTGTGACACATTGTCATAAGTAATGATCATCTTAAAACTGACCTCTACAGTGGTCTTGAGGAATGCCCATTTGCAGGCCCAGAGATTACTATGGCTGGAAATTTACCATTGGAATGACCATTCATTTCAGAGGTACCTTTTCAAAAAATAGTTGAATACTGGCCTGCAAATGTAGATTCAATGAGCAAAGATTTTAATTTTCCTGACAAATCATGACCACTAAAAGGTTAATGGTTCAAAACAGCATATTCTCTGACAGCTGACCTGTATTCAAAGACCACCTGCCATTAGGGGCCACCTTCTATTTTGAGTCTATAGCCAACTGTTTATAAAAAATGCCCCTTATGTAGGGTTGTGTGATTACGTTATTAAATCAAAAATCACGATAACTGTTTAAATCATGAATTTATATGATTAAAAATTAAACAATCAAATAATCGTGAATAATTACTTCATCATAAAATAATACAAAACCTGTCTTTTAGTTACTCTCTAATGTGTGATAGGACACGAAAATTGATATTTTCTCAGCGAATGTATGTCCATTTGCAGGCCAAGAGAAGATTATTTTTGAAAAAGTATTGTTGGAATGACTGGCTCGAGCATCGAGCCAGGCATTCCAGTGATCCATTTTCAAAAATAGTCTTCATTTCTTAACACAATTTCAGGTTTTGTCATTGATATGCCTTTGTTGTTATGCCTGTATAATTTGTAACCAGGCTGTTTAATCGAGTAATCACGATTATTCTTAGATAATCGATTGTGATCACTCAAAGCAATATTCGCCCAAGCCTACCCTGAAGAGCAGATATGCCAGGTGGTCTTTCCACTCAGGTAGTAATTATCCCTTTAGTGGTTCTGGCCCTATGTTCCAAAACAGGTGGTCATCAAGCAAGAGCAAATGTGTAACCTATTTGCCGATGTCACACCATCATTGATTCTATTGTGTTACTTTGCGGGTGAGGCTTTCATGATGCGTGTTTCTGATACACAGTGGATGTTTGTTATGCTACTTGTATAACTAGAACATGGTAAATGATGTTGTTATAAGGATGAATAACATTTCCGGGAACATAGGCCCTGATTTGTCTGGAAACTTGAAATTTATGCATTTGTATGGGAAGAGACTATCTTTAAAAATTTACCACTGAAATGACTGGCTCAATGAGCGAGCCAATCATCCCAGTGGTAAAATTTTAAAAATAGTTTTCTCATCACCTATAAATGGACAAATTCTGAAGTCGATTGCAAAGGATGCTTTTGGCCATATTGACCATTAAATTTGTAAATGGAGATAGACTTTGAAGTAAGTTTGATTACATTTTCTTGAGCCCTATGCGAAGCATCGGATGGCTCGACATAGCAATCCAAATGGCATGCGACATGCTGATAAATGTTAACAATTCTTCAATGGACATTTAATTCATCAAGGGCTTATCTGATCTCAATAAAACTTTACCGATTTGTTCCGTACCATCATTGCATCCAGTCTACACATAATTAAAATAATTTTCCAATTTTTTCCATATTTTTGCACCAAGAATTGTGTAAATGTTAAAGTTTTTCAATGGATATTTAATTCACCAAGGAGTTATCAATCTCAATAAAGCAGTAGAGATTTATTCTATACCATCATTGCATCTAGTCTACGCCTAACTAAAATAATTTTCCAATTTTTTATACCCCGCCAAAGAATTTGACGGTATTATGTAATAGCGCTGTCCGTCCAGGCGGGTGGGTGTGCGGGCGGCAGAGTGGTTTCCGGATGATAACTGTTACCATTTGTCGGATTGCATTGAAAGTTCATAGGGTGGTTGGACTGGCTCTGGGGAAGAAACCTATCGAAATAAACAGTGATCCGAAATCCAAGATGGCTGCCAGCCACCGGTGGCCATCTTGAAAATTTGTTTCAGGATGATAACTCCTTAACCGTTTATTGGATCGCTTTGAGTCTTGATAGGGTGGTTGGACTAGGTCTGAGAAAGAAACCTATCGAAATAAACAGTGATCCGAAATCCAAGATGGCTGCCAGCCACCCGTGGCCATCTTGAAAATTTGTTTCCAGATGATAACTCCGTTATCGTTTATCGGATCGCTATGACACTTCATAGGGTGGTTGGACTACCTCTGGGGAAGAAACCTATCAAAATTGACAATGATCCGAAATCCAAGACTGCTGCCAGCCATCGGTGGCCATCTTGAAAATTGGTTTCCGGATGATAATTCTGTTCCTGTTTATCAGATCGCTTTGAAACTTCATAGGGTGGTTGGACTAGGTCTGGAGAAGAAACCTATCAAAATTTACGATGATCCGAACTCCAAGATGACCGCCAGCCACGGGCTGCCATCTTGAGAGTTGGTTTCTGAATGGTATCTCAATTACCATTTATCAGATCACTTCATAAGGTGGTTGGAATATATCTGGTGAAGAAACTTATCGAAATTTACGATAATCTGATATCCAATATGGCTGCTAGTCAGCGGCAGCAATCTTGAAAATTGGTTTCTGAACGATACTTCCTTGACCATTTAGCGAATCGCTTTGACACTTCATAAGGATGACTGGTCCGGGTCTGAGGAAGAAATAAATATTTTCTAATAGCGGTCATTCATTGGTTTGTCATCATGGCGGAGTATGATGCGCCATTTGCGGAGCTCTTGTTCCATATTTGTACAGGGTTTGGACTTAGACTAATTTGCAACAAGAATTAGGTCAATGTTAAAGTTTTTCACTGGACATTTAATTCATCAAGGACTTAGCCGATCTCAATAAAACTTTACAGATTTGTTCCATTCCATCATTGTATCCAGTGTACACCATATTTAAAGTAATTTTCAAATCTTTGGCATATTTTTACGGTTTTGCAACAAGAATTAGGTAAATGTTGTTTTTTTCAGTGCACATTTAATTCAACAAGGACTTATAAGATTTTAAAGATGGATTACCTCCGAGATATTAAATAAATGTGAACATGTTCAGGATTTTTGCTGTAATATAATGGTTCCGATGTATTATTAGAACATAATAATTTTTATACATAAATTCCAACCCGGTCACACATATTTGTTATTATTTGTTGGTTCTCTGGAAACGCGAGTGTATGTATGAGTTTTGAATTTAGGGACGCATTATATTTACGAAAAAACAATCCAATTGGAAAGAATTCAGAAAATTTTAAATATGTCTAGACAGTCCGCCGGCGACAGACAAAATACTAGCGCCACGACGATCGGCAATCAGAAACATCAAAGAGCTACCCGCCGGGAAGACTGAAACCGCAAAAATATTTTATCACATCAAACAAATAAGTTGTTTAATAATATTTTTTCTTTATACAAGACTAACGAAGCATCTGGAGATGCAGGCGACTGTCAGATTTGTGTTGACTTTTTTTCTATTTGTGAAATTCATAATTTGCATCTTCTTGGATATTGAGTAGTCATAAATATAAGAATTGGTTCCATGTATTACATTTATAGCTATACCAGGTATTACCCCATTAATACAATTTAACAGATTTGATTTATACTATCCATGCCATCATTGTATCCTGACTCCATCATAATGAAGATAATTGTCAAATTGTATGCATATTTTTACATAGTTTATTCTGGACCAAGAATTAGAAGAATGTTAAAGTCTTTCAATGTTCTTTTAATTTATCAAGGGATTATCCAATCCCAACAAAACTTTACAGAATTGTTCTTTATCATCATTGCATTCTGTTTTCAGCAAAATTAAAATGATTTAAAAGTTTAATCCATACTTTTACTGTTACATGTTTTGGACTTATGTTTTTTCTGTGTGTCTCCTTTTCAAGAATTAGAAGAATGTTAGAGTTTTCAATAGACATTTGATTTATCAAGGGGTATACTATTTTACGAAATCCTTGTTTTGTGACACTGTCACACATGAAAAACTAAAGAGCTCGACACGCGGGACGCAGTCCATCTAGTCTATATTTCATCTTTATATATTGATAATCAGCTGATAACCAGGAAACTATATGTGCTTAGATGTATTTCCTTAGCTGTCATTCACAATCAATCACCAGTAGTGCTTTAAACCAGGTGTAAACTGCTGTATTATTCACTTGTAGTGCTTTAAACCAGGTGTAAACTGCTGTATTATTCACTTGTAGTGCTTTAAGGCAGGTAGATACTGCTGTTTCATGCACAAGACAGGTTTTATGGCAGGTAGATAATGTTTATTCAATCACCAGGTTTGCCTTATGACCCTGCTGATTGATTCATAAGTATGGCTTTACCACTTTCTTGGTCATGCTGCCTGAATCAGCCTCTACAATGGTCTTGAAGATTGTCCATTTGCAGGCCAAGAAAAGACTATATATTAAAATTTATCACTGGAATTATTTGCTCTGTGATAGAGCCAGTAGTTCCAATGATAAATTTAAAAAATAGGCTTGTCTTGGCTAGCAAATGGACAGAATGTAAGCAAATATTTTAAATTTTCTTGAGAAATCTTGACCAAGGCTTAAGCCAGGTAGACACTGTTGTTTCGTTTGCAAGTAGTGCTTTAAGCCAGATAGACACTGCTGTGAAACATACCTTAGTAAATCCATTGACATCCTCTTAATAAATCCGTTGTCATCCTTTTTCATGAATACGTTCAAACAATTATTATATACATGTATTTACAACACCGGGTATGGCTAAAACTGGAACGGTCAATTACAGGTAAAATATGAAAATACTAAAGACTACAGTTTCATGTCATTAACAAAAAAAAACCCACAGGTACTTGAGTTTGGTAAGCCATATACAAACTAAACCCCCGCCCCCAAGCTACTGATGAATCGGTATAATTTGGTAATCTATATACAAACTGAACACCCCCCCCCCCTCCCAAGCTGCTGATGAATCGGTATATTTTGGTAAGCCATATACAAACTGAACCCCCAAGCTGCTGATGAATCTGTATAGTGAAGTATCTGGTTTACATGGGTTAAATTCCTATATAAGAATTTAACCCTTTCACTGACAAATCCCTGAAAAAGTAGATTCTTTACCGTAAACAACTTATTCTGTTGAATATTTTGAAATTAATTTGAACGGAAGGCATTGCTGCCTCAGGCAGCAATGGCTTCCAGTCAAATTAATTTCAAAATATTCAACAGAATAAGTTGTACACTGTAAAGAATCTACTTTTTCAGGGATTTGTCAATGAAAGGGTTAACAAGTTCCATAAGGTATTCTCCGTTTAGTGATGTTTATGTCTCACTTTCACAGCAGAAGTGAGACATATGTATCACTTTTCCGACGGCAGTCTTGTCAACTTTAATTTTGGTGTTTACCACATTGCTTTGTGTTAAATTTCAGTTTTGTTGAATCCTTTTTGGGACTAAAAGTGCACACATGGGTGCCTATACTGTTATACTCAAATGACAATATCTCCTGGAAACCTGGAAGACTTCTTGACAAATATAAGTGCAGGTGAAACATTTAATTTGACAGCGGTATCTTTGGTTAGAGAGAATTTGGTTAACCCTTATCACTCTGAGGTTAAAACTTTAAATTTTCAAATTAAATTCAAAGATGATCTGGTGTTCATTTTTCAACAAATTGTTGAAAAATGTACACCAGATTTTTCGCTGTCAAACCAATAAAAAAGACAATTTTAACATCAGAGTGGTAAGGGCTAAGGGAGTTTTCACTGTAGGCCCATATATACTATGAACAGAGATGAAAAATTAAATTTTTACGGAAATAGAATTATATACATTTATTTCTTATCTTTAAACCTTGAGCATTCAAAGTGGCCAAAAATGAGTTCTGCATTGGTCTTACGAAATGTTCATTTGCAGAACAAGAAGACTATTTCTGAAAATTGTACCACTAGAATAACTGGCTCGATAACAGAGCCACTTACTCCATTGGTAATATTTTCAAAAATTGTCTTCTTGATCTACAAATGGACATTTTCTATGAAAAAATTGAAATTTTCTTGAACAAATTCGATGATACAAGGGTTAACTTAGCTGTGCTTTTTCATTTAACCATTTCAATGCTGAGGTGTTAGGATATAAATATCCTGAAACTCATATAGAAATGACTAAATATTTTGAAAATAATTTAGGCAACAGCTTTCAGTCAAATTATTTTCAAACTATTCAATAGAAACTATTTTACAGGATAACTAATGGTCAAGAATGTTTAAGAAATCAAAATATTTGCGTATTGAATGTTTAATTGGAGGCCGAGTACAGTCTTGTTTTGTAAGCTTGCCACTGGAATGACTGGCTTGGTTATTGAGCCAGGCATTCTAGTGTTAAATTGTCAAAAATAGTGTTCTTACTGAGGCTGTAATAATGGCCTTTCATATATATGGGCTTAGTATAATGTTAAAAATTAAAATCTTGGCGATTTATCACTAAACTTAGGGTGGGCGTGGCGACCACAGAAATGAATTTAGGGTTTGAAGGGCTAAGAGTTAATGGCCACTGTTTCTTGTGGTCTTGGAAGTGGACCTTTGAGGTAGGTTTGATTATAAATAAGGTGTGTTTGTATTACTATTGACAAGCTGGTTATTATGGCTTATGTTGCGCATACTATGTCTTATAAATTAAATAAATATGGCCATCAACAACGATTCTAGTTGATATAAATGTTTAATACTAAATGAATATTATTGTTAATTTATTTATATGTATTATGCCACACCAGAGCTCCTGGTATGGTACTGCGGGACCATTGTCAAATGCTAATCATCGTTGACTTCCATGTGATGACTAGTTATAAGGCTGTGATGTCAGATTTGCCTGAAGTTTCTCTAGTCCTTTTAACGCTTTACTTGTCAAATTTGGTCAAGAAAATCAAAATATCTGCTTACTGAATGTCCATTTGCAGGCCAAGAGTAGAGTATTTTTGAAAATTTACCACTGGAATGACTGGCTCGGTTATCGAGCCAGGCAGTCCAGTGCTAAATTAAAAAAAATAGTCGTCTTGACCTGCAAATGGACATTCCTCAAGACCACTGCAGAGTCCAGTTTTGGCTGGCTTGACCATTAAAGGGCTAATTACAGTTAATCCTATCTTAATCTGCCAACATAAGAAGCATCAATATTGATAGAGATATATTCTAGCACTGTTTCCATAATGAATGTATGCGCAAGATGCTTGTGACATTTGCATACTTTTATCCTAATTGGGAATGTCAAAAAGTAGTGTACCCATGACATGGCTCAGCAGTACATAAGCATCAGTGCCATTATTTAGACTAAGTAGTGTATCCATGACATGGCTCAGCAGTACATAAGCGTCAGTGCCAGTATTTAGACTAAGTAGTGTATCCATGACATGGCTCAGCAGTACATAAGCGTCAGTGCCAGTATTTAGACTAAGTAGTGTACCCATGACATGGCTCATCAGTACATAAGCGTCAGTGCCAGTATTTAGACTAAGTAGTGTATCCATGACATGGCTCAGCAGTACATAAGCGTCAGTGCCAGTATTTAGACTAAGTAGTGTATCCATGACATGGCTCAGCAGTACATAAGCGTCAGTGCCAGTATTTAGACTAAGTAGTGTACCCATGACATGGCTCAGCAGTACATAAGCGTCAGTGCCAGTATTTAGACTAAGTAGTGTACCCATGACATGGCTCAGCTGTACTTAAGCGTCAGTGTCAGTATTTAGACTGAGTAGTGTACCCATGACATGGCTCAGCTGTACTTAAGCGTCAGTGTCAGTATTTAGACTAAGTAGTGTACCCATGACATGGCTCAGCTGTACTTAAGTGTCAGTGTCAGTATTTAGACTGAGTAGTGTACCCATGACATGGCTCAGCTGTACTTAAGCGTCAGTGTCAGTATTTAGACTAAGTAGTGTACCCATGACATGGCTCAGCTGTACTTAAGCGTCAGTGTCAGTATTTAGACTGAGTAGTGTACCCATGACATGGCTCAGCTGTACTTAAGCGTCAGTGTCAGTATTTAGACTGAGTAGTGTACCCATGACATGGCTCAGCAGTACATAAGCGTCAGTGCCAGTATTTAGACTAAGGCCGTGTTCACGCTAGAGAGTTAATCCGGAGTGACGCTTTAAGTCTATGAATTCTATGTCATTGGTGGACTTATAAATTAATAAACATTCTGTTGAATATTTTGTAAGTAATTATACCATAGGCAGTAACAGCCCAGGGTCAGATCAGTTTCAATATATTCAACACCTTCCGTGTATAATTACCACAAAATTTAGATTCCTGGAATTAATGTTTTAAAGTTTCAAATTAAGTCCAACTGACATAAAAACTTTGTGGAGCTTAGCTAGAAATGGGTGATACATAGCTAGAAATGGGTGATACATAGCTAGAAATGGGTGATGCATGGCTAGAAATGGGTGATGCATGGCTAGAAATGGGTGATACATAGCTAGAAATGGGTGATGCATAGCTAGAAATGGGTGATACATAGCTAGAAATGGGTGATACATAGCTAGAAATGGGTGATGCATGGCTAGAAATGGGTGATACATAGCTAGAAATGGGTGATGCATAGCTAGAAATGGGTGATACATAGTTAGAAATGGGTGATGCATAGCTAGAAATGGGTGATACATAGCTAGAAATGGGTGATGCATAGATAGAAATGGGCGATGCATGGCTAGAAATGGGTGATGCATGGCTAGAAATGGGTGATACATAGCTAGAAATGGGTGATACATAACTAGAAATGGGTGATACATAGCTAGAAATGGGTGATGCATAGCTAGAAATGGGTGATGCATAGATAGAAATGGGTGATGCATAGCTAGAAATGGGCGATGCATGGTTAGAAATGGGTGATGCATGGCTAGAAATGGGTAATACATAGCTAGAAATGGGTGATACATAGCTAGAAATGGGCGATGCACAGGTAGAAATGGGTGATGCATGGCTCTTAACGGGTGATGCATGGCTAGAAACGGATGATGCATGGCTAGAAATGGATGATGTTTAGCTAGAAATGGACGATGCATAGCTAGAAATGGGCGATGCATGGCTAGAAATGGGCGATGAATCGCTAGAAATGGGGATACATGGCTAGAAATTGGCGATGCATAGCTAGAAATGGGTGATGCACAGCTAGAAAATGGCGATGCACAACTGGAAAGGGGCGATGCATGGCTAGAAATGGGTGATGCACAGGTAGAAATGGGCGACGCATAGCTAGACTAGAAAAGGGCGATGCATAGCTAGAAAGGGGCGATGCACAGGTAGAAATGGGTGATGCATGGCTCTTAACGGGTGATGCATGGCTAGAAACGGATGATGCATGGCTAGAAATGGATGATGTTTAGCTAGAAATGGACGATGCATAGCTAGAAATGAACGATGCATAGCTAGAAAGGCGATGCATGGCTAGAAATGGATGATGCACAGCTAGAAAAGGGTGATGCACAGCTAGAAATCTGGCGATGCATAGCTATAAACTGGCGAGGCACAGCTAGAAATGGGCGATGCACAGGTAGAAATGGACGATGCATAGCTAGAAATGGGCGATGCCTAGCTCGAAATGGATGATGTTTAGCTAGAAATGGACGATGCATAGCTGGAAATGAACGATGCATAGCTAGAAAGGGCGATGCATAGCTAGAAATAGGCGATGCACAGTTAGAAAAACAGCCAGAAAAGGGCGATGCACAGCTAGAAAGGGGCGATGCATAGCTAGAAATGGGCGATGCATAGCTTGAAACGGGCGATGCATAGCTAGGAAGAGGCGATGCATAGCTAGAAATGAGCTATGCATAGCTAGAAATGGGCAATGCATAGCCAGAAATGGGCGCTGCATAGCTAGAAATGGGTGATGCATAGCTAGAAATGGCCGATGACTAGCTAGAGAGGTGGAAATGATGCCTCTATAGCTTAAGATTTTAAGACTCACTAGAAAATCTCAGAAGACATCAGGCCTCTAGTTTTACACTAAGCCAAATCACTGTCTACATTGGTAGTAAACTCTATTGCTTAATACTCTGTAGTAGTGGTACTTAATATGATACAATATTATGTAATATACCACCATAGTATAGTTGTACTTAATGTATTAAAATAAGCTTTAAATAAGATATATGTGATATTTCATAAGTGATGGCCACGTAACCTTTTAACTCTTTCACCGATAAATTCCCTGTACCTCAGTCTAAGGGCAAAGCTGTTGAATATTTTGAAATTAATATAACTGAAAACCATTCCTATTAATTTCAAGATATTCAAGAGAATATTGTAAAGAATTTCCTTTTTTCACAGATCTGTCGTTAAAATTGTTAGTGGTCAAATTTTGTAAAGAATATTAAAATGTTTGCTTAGTGTATGCCCATTTGTAGGCCATGAGAAGAGTATTTTTGAAATTTTACGACTGGAATAACTGGCTCAGTGATCATGGTAAAATTTCAGAAATACTCTCCTTTTTGGTTTTTGACGATTAAATAGATTTAAAACCACATTTTAGTACTACAAGCCATCATCTTCTGTCCTCGAGTGACATGCGCTCTCTCGAGCAAGTTTGACATACCAGGTCCATTAGGGATTCAATTTATATTATAATGATAAGTTACTGTAAATCTATATTTAATATTTTATTGATAATTTTTGAGAGGATAAATTCATAATATATTAATTTAATGTAATAATGTGGAAAATGCTTGTGTAATGCCACAATGTTGATGGTAAAAATTGTATTGTTTCACGATATGGCGTTGTTGCTGAGCATTATTATTATTATTATTATTATTATTATTATTATTATTATTATTATTATTATTATAATTAAATCACATAAAACTTGTTAAAATCTTCATAATGGAACTATGCATCATTCTGATTGTAACATTAGTTAAAGGGATGCTAATCTCATCTCAAATGTTGTGTTGTACCGATAGAGTATGGTTGATAGATAGCATAGCATTCATATCCTGTCACATTCCCTTATCTGTATCGCAATTATCTGCTTTGTAGTATCAAGTAAATGATGAACAGTGATCGCCATCATTTTATCTCCTCAAGCTGTAGTGTGTGATGTCATGTAAGTGCCAAAACATTACATTCTTTATTATGTAATACTCATCTTGTTGAATATTTTCAAACTAATTTGACTGGAAGTTGTTGCTGCCTAAACTTCCAGTCAAATTGGTTTCAAAATATTTAACAGCTTACCTGTATGGTTACTTTTACACCACATTGTCAAACTATAGATGGCACCTCTAGGACTGTGGGTATATACCGAGGCAGACAAACTAGGCTTTTTCTGATTGGTTCAAAAGTAAATCATGGCAGCCATCATACGTTGGAGAAATGTACCAACATTTAGCTACTAAAAGCTTTAAATTACCTGCATAGTTTATGAGTGGCATAGTAGATCATTTGAATAGCTAGCAAGAGATGAGGTTAGCCATCCTTTAACATGTGACATATTTAATTATTACGTCAAATACTTGAGTGACACGTATCCCACTATTCACACATCTGATTCCAGAGTTATCTATCTGAAAGACATTCAATTCAACCCTGATCTGAAACTAGAAAGTTTAGCTGAGACTTGAGACTCTATCTTTGCAAATCTGTAATTCCTGGGTCTAGATTCATGATTTAGATAATGTTTCTAAAGTACATTCAACTAATCTTGATCATCTAATCTTAATCAAGGCAAACATAGACATTTTTATCAACAAACCCACACATTGAACTAAGACTGTGCTCGTTTCTGTATTATGGCCAGAGATGTCCATTATACATTTAGTGATCATGTGATGTAGATATTTGACCTCCTGACATGAAACTTAAATTTCTCTCTCCCTCCATCCACCCCTCCATCCGTCATTTCCTTCCCCCGTCCCTCTCCCTCTTCGTTCCCCTCCCTCCACCTCTCTATTTAGCTGATGTCATAATCAATTACGTCATGCGTTAGCTGACGTCACAATCAAAATGCCCTGAGTCTGTCATGAAAATCGAAGTCTGTCACTGACGTGTATGAATTATTGCTTTGATGAATTTATGATTTAATAAACATTCTGTTAAATATTATAAACTAATTTTACTGGGAGCGATTGCTACCAACGACAGCAACAGTCCACAGTTAAATTAGTTTCAAAATATTTAACAGCTTACCTGTATAGTAACTTTAAAATCTAAATTCTGGGAATTCAGGTTTCAAGTTTCAAATCGATTCCATCACACATAAAAAAGGGTGCAGGTCCTGTCTGGAAATGTGCGGGGCATAGCTAGAAATGGGCGGGGCATATCTAGAAATGGGCGGGGCATAGCTAGAAATGGGCGGGCATAGCTAGAAATGGGCAGGGCATAGCTAGAAATGGGCAGGGCATAGCTAGAAATGGATCGCTCTATCTTTGATTAGTGAATGTCCATTTGCAGTCCAAGTGTAAACTATTTTAAAAGATTACCAGTGGTGTGGACGACTGGAGGATATTGATTGTGACTTCTCAGTTGTCACTCAACAGTTTCTGTGAAGGGTGGGTCAGGAGCAGATCGGAAAAAGTGTATAATCCTGTTGCTAATAACATCCAGTGAAGGGAGCTATAGCACACAATGATGACTCGAAGAATCTCGTATATTCCAAATATATATATATATATATTCACTACTTGAAAATCTACACTAACTTTGTAACACACAAGCTATATTGCTTTAGGATAACTTTTGGTCACTATACTGGGACACAATGATAGTTAACCCTTTAACCCTCGAATTTGTTCAAGAAAATTTAAATTTTCCCATAGAAAATGTCCATTTGCAG
Source organism: Chaetoderma sp. LZ-2023a (assembly GCA_034401795.1). NCBI lineage: Eukaryota > Metazoa > Mollusca > Caudofoveata > Chaetodermatida > Chaetodermatidae > Chaetoderma > Chaetoderma sp. LZ-2023a. Next base: position 2,594,253 of record CM067365.1, read on the forward strand.
ACCAAGAGAAGACTATTTTTGAAAATCTACCACTGGAATGACTGGCTCGGTTATCGGTTATCGGTTAACAACAACAACAACAACAACAACAACAACCACCAATTCTGAGTATTTCAAGTGATAGAGTATGTAAATTATAAAGAATAAATAAAGTGGTGTGTGTGTGTGTGTGCGTGCGTGTGCGTCTGCGTGTATGTGTGTGTGCCTGCCAGCGGGCAGGCATGCTTGTGGTTGGGCATGGGCTGGTGTGGGTGCGTACGCGATCATTCCAAGAGCTTTAATAGCTTGGGCTGCATTAACCACTATTATGAAAGATGATAACGACGTAGTCAGTGATTAGTAAACCAATATGCGCCCGCACACAGAACAGGAATGATCTCCTACACCCTCCCACAAAAACAAAGAACACCTTCCCATCCAAACCAGTCTTCGTTTGTGATTTCAATCGCACAGGCATTTTTCTTAAATCTGCCATCAAGAAATACTGGCCCATCCTGGAAGCAAGCCACAGATGCAGATTGGCCTTTCCCGAACCGCCGCTGTTCGGTTTCAGAAGAAATAAAACCATAAAGGACACAATAGTCAGAGCTAAGCTACCGGCTGGGGACAGAACTCTACCCCATAGAAACCCATTCACAAATTGCACCACAAAAATTGCAACATCTGCAACACAATGCAGAAGAACAGATTCTTCTCTAGTTCTCATACAGGGCTCTCCTACAGGTCCAAAATCATCGGCAACTGCCAGACAAGAAACATAGTCTACCTGCTGACATGTTCAGTCTGCAAAAAACAGTATGTAGGAGAGACGCTACGCACTTTTAAAATCCGCATTCAGGAGCACCTTCGCTCGATCACCAACCTCTACAAACACGAGAGGTACGACACTCCAGTCTCAAGGCATTTCAACAGACCCAGGCATTCTAGAATTAACATGCAATTCAGAATAATCCAGGTCCTTTCTTCGGACCCCGGAGATGAAGTATCCACCAAATGGAGAAGACAGAAGGAATGCCACTGGATCCACCAGCTCCACACAATGGAGCCGACAGGCATCAACCAAGCAGGGTAGGGGTCACCGCCTTCCCTGGGCCGACATGCACACCATAAGCAAACAGACCCAGTACGTTGTTATCACTCTTCACCGCCTTCCCTGGGCCGACATGCACACCATAAGCAAACAGACCCAGTACATTGTTATCACTCTTAACCACTAGTATGTCAACTTTACCATTTAACAGTCCAATGGGCCTCAACAGCCTCTGCGGTGGGATTGAGGAATTTCCATTGGCATGCCAAGAGAAGACTATATTGGGGTGGGGGGTGGGGGAGGAGGGGTGGGTGTGCATTTACCAATGGAATGAGCCAGTCAGTCCATTGGCAAATTTAAAAAATAGTCTCTTAGCCTGCAAATTTATACTGACTAAGCACAAATTTGGATTTTCTTGACGATCAACACTTTAATTGTCAAACGAGGCAAAACAACATATTCAGAGCTATTTTATAAATTCCAGTAGTACATTTAAAAAAGGAATCTTCTCTTGGTCAGCAAATGTACAGACATTCACTGTGCAAAATTTTTAATTTTCTTGAAAAACTTGACCAATAAATGGCTAATTGATATAAATAGCATTTTGATCGCTTTGAAGTGCTGTAGGTTAAAGCATTTGGAATGATGATATCTGTTTCTGATCAGTCAAGTGAAGGGAATCGGTGGTTTATCTTCCTCCAGCAAAAGACCTGCAATACAAAACAGTATATTTATAATTTTACATTGTTACTACAGCAAGCTCTCCACGTGATATTTTGAGATTGTATTGATTGTCTAAACGGGCATCAATTTTTCCCCTCCTAGCATAAATCTTGCTTTAATCCTTTAAACTGGTGATCAGTTCCCGAATAGAGGGACCAATGGAGGGACCAATGGAGGGACCAATGGAGGGACCGGTCTACCACCCTACTATCTGACATCATAATGAAATATCCTACACGTTAACTCTTCACCTGCTCCGATATCAACCCGTCTGCAGAGAACTATCAAAAAGTATCCAGAATCACACACGCTCTCTGCTATGCCCTTCATTTGAAGCGAACTGACCTGGAAAGCCATTGTATATAACTAAATCTCCGTGAATTTGTACTTTGTGCACATACACCTTTTGCCAAGCTATCACACACGAACTATGTACAGTATGCACACACTTCTCAACACGATCGAATTGCTAGCCTGAGCTACGGTTCCTGGAAAATTAATATAACCTGGATACTCTCCCAGGAGTGTCAGTGTCGCAACGGATTCAATCCAGCTTGTGCGCGTGTGCTCGGCAACATCCATTGCTTCTTCGTGTGGTCCGAACATTAGTTAAATTAATAAAAACTAATAATAAACTATTGCGCAACTCTTCATTACCCTGCTCGTGCCAGGGGTGAGCCCATCGAGGCTGGTGTTCCGAGTACAGATTACAGACAGGTTAGCTCAAAACCTTAATCAAAATGATGTAGTTCTGTCAGGAAAGGACCTATCTAAAGTGTGTATGAAGCATCTAGATTTTTACTACTTCTAAAAAAAAAAGTAAAATGCAGTGGCTTAAATGGCCATTCGCGGGCACGTTGCAATGGCGCGGAGTTAGGTGGGGGAATCTATATTTGCACACACCCCCATATCTATGCGATCCCTGCAGCTGTTAGTGCTACAGGGCCCTACACATGTCACCGCATCTATAGATTTTTTAGAAGTAGTAAAAATCTAGATGCTCCAATCTGATTATTCAGTATACCATGCAAATAAGTACATTCGGTATTAAGTATTACACCCGCAATGATAGTTATAGATGCATTTCCCCTCTTGGGTTAATTCAATCATGTATGGTGTAGGTGAGCGCTGCTCATGGAATGATTGAACTACCCGTGTGTTTAAATATGCTGCGCTGAAGGGTGCCTATCACCTTTGTATACGTCATCATTGTTCTTAATCACTGTGGCCATTATTAGCTCACCTGGCCAGAATGGCCAAGTGAGCTTATGGCATGGCGACTGTCCATCGTCCGTGTGTCTGTCAGTCCGTCCGGAGTCCGTCCGTCAACGTTTGCTTAAAAACTCTACTCCTCATTAACCGGTTGGTGGATTTCAACCTAATTTGGCTGGAAGGCCCCTATAGGGATAGACTTCAATACAGAATTTTGATTGATCAATTTTTCTCGCCGGCCATCTTGAATTTTCTGAAAAATTGCGCGAAATCGTTTAAAACGCTACTCATTAACTGCTTGGACAATTTCAACCAGGCTAAGCTGGGAGAATAGTACGCTGGTATGTTTCAGAACTTGTATACCCAATTTTAGCTGGTCAATTTTTCCGGCGACAATCTTGGATTTTCTGAAAATTTCGGGAAATCACCTAAAAGCTTATTCCTCGATAACCACTGGGCCGATTTCAATCAAATTCAAGCAAACTCGGCTGGAAGGACCCTATAGTGCTATGCTTCAGAGCTTGTATATAGAATTTTCAATTTATTCCATGGCTACTCATTAAGTACCTGGGTGATTTCAACCAGACTGGCTGGAACGAGCATAAGATGGTAGGCTTTAGAAGATTCATATAGAATTTTGATAGGTCAATTTTTCTGAAGGCCATTTTGTATTTTCTGAATATTTTGGGAAATCGGTTAAAAGGCTACTCATTAACCGCTTGGCCGATTTCAACCAAACCCAGCTGGAAGACCCCTAGGCCCGTACGCTTCAGAACTTGTATACAGAATTTTGATGGCTTGATTTTGATGGTGGCTATCTTGGGTTTTCCGATAAATGGGAATTCATATAAAATGGTGTTCCTTATTAATCACTTGGACAATTTCAACCAATTTTGGCTGGAAGGATCCTATTGTCAGAGCCTCTAGAAATTCTATTCAGAATTTTGATAGGTCAATGTTTTGGCAGCAATCTCTGATTTTCTGAAAGTTTTCTGAAACCATTTAAAAACGGTACTCCTCTTTAATCAATAACCCGATTTCAACAAAACTTTGGTTGAACGATCCTATGATGGTAGGCTTCAACATATTAAACGAGAGTCTTGATTGGCCAATTTTATGGTGGCCATCTTTGATTTTCCGAAAATCATCCATCATGTCTATTTATATGCAAATGGTTTAAATGCCAGTGGTCCAGGTGAGCGCCACAGGCCCTTGGGCCTCTTGTTTATTACCTTCACCATGTAATGGAAAGAGGGTATTGTGATCAAGTCTGTCTGTCTGTCTGTCTGTCTGTCTCTGTCTACCTGCCTGCTTGCCTGCATGCCTGCCTGCCTGGAGCTGTATCTCAAAATCTACTCATCCGATTTTGTTCAAATGTTAACACAACAAAGGAACTTTCATGCAGTACGATGTCCAGACTTTGGCCGTCAGTTCCAGATCAGATCTGTGTCTCTCTCTCCGAAACTACGGTTCCAATTGGGCTCATTTTAACTTGGAAAAGGGCGTGACCATACACTAGGACTCCAGATTCCACACCTTTGGGCATCATCCAAAAAAATCCAGAAAAAAATCAGAAAATTCCAAAAACCTTTTACGTGACAAAAATGGGAGGGCCAGTTTCTGCAATCTCTGATTGTTCCTGTTAGCTCAAATAGCCAACTAGTTTTTCTCCAGAGTAACAAGTGTGTCATTTCCGGACCAAATACGGTCAAGATCAAAGAATGTGAACTGTTCATCGACTCCATATATATGCTTTACATAGCTACCATATTGTGGACGAAGCGGTGGCTAATAGCGATGGTTTTTCCTACAAATGTCTTGCATCAATGACATTGTTTAAGACACATTGTTTGTCGACTATAATTTGTCACCCAATGATAGACCTTCATTTGAGTATATTTGACTGCAATAATAAAGGATAAATGTTGCTATATAATTAATGTAAAGTTAATTAACAACTTACCCGCGATGCAAGCAGTCATGAAACAAGCTACATTCCCAGCAATCATTGCACGGACTACTGTGGATGAAAGGTCTGACTTTCTTGTTGGTGCCATGGCTCCAAGCGCTCCCAGCATTATGCCTATGGAACCAACATTGGAGAATCCACACAATGCATATGTGGCAATAGCAGTTGAACGCGGCTAAGAGAAAATGAAAAGAAACTCGCAAGTAGGTATTAATGCATAATAGGCTTGTTAAAGGATGAGATGTCTCCGGATCCATCTGTTCGTTAAGCGATTGATAATGAACACGAATGAGAATTAGATTTTAATAACATTTAAAAATACAAGCTTTTATCATATTTTGTGAATTACATTTTTATTTTACAAATTACCACAACCGCTATCAATATTAAAATTCCGGTTAGAATCATAGATTTTGACACATCATAAAATTCACGGCGTGAATCATCGGGTGAATAGTTGAGGCAGCAACAGTATCTAGTCAAATTAGTTTCACCATATACAGTCCTACCTGTATGGTTGTCTTTAGAAAACATCCACCATGCACTGATATGATTGCTCCCTCGCTTTCTCTCTCTCTCTCTCTCTCTCTCTCTCTCTCTCTCTCTCTCTCTCTCTCTCTCTCTCTCTCTCGCAGGCACGCGTAAAGAGACCTGTTTATAAACTAACAAGGGCCCTCTATAGGCATAATATTCGAATATAATGATGATGATGGAGAAATGTATCTATATTTAGATATTAAAGTCTAAATATGGTTCTTTGACTGCATGATTTATCTCTAAGCATAATATAAACATACGTTCCATATGTCTCGATATAAATACACACGTAATATTCAATGAAAGATTCTCATTGGTTAGATAACAAGTCAGAAATATTTTGATTGGTTAAACTAACGTAATAATTCCACATGTTATTGGTTAAAAATATAAACAAGACTGAATACGCTATGTTATTGGTTTAAAACATAAACAAGACTGAATACGCTATGTTATTGGTTAAAAATATAAACAAGACTGAATACGCTATGTTATTGGTTAAAAATATAAACAAGACTGAATACGCTATGTTATTGGTATAAAATATAAAGAAGACCGAATACGCTATGTCATTGGTTACAGATATAAACAAGACTGAATACGCTATGTTATTGGTATAAAATATAAAGAAGACTGAATACGCTGTCATTGGTTTAAAATATAAACAAGACTGAATACGCTATGTTATTGGTTAAAAATATAAACAAGACTGAATACGCTATGTTATTGGTTAAAAATATAAACAAGACTGAATACGCTATGTTATTGGTATAAAATATAAAGAAGACTGAATACGCTATGTCATTGGTTACAGATATAAACAAGACTGAATACGCTATGTTATTGGTATAAAATATAAAGAAGACTGAATACGCTATGTCATTGGTTTAAAATATAAACAAGACTGAATACGCTATGTTATTGGTTAAAAATATAAACATGACTGAATACGCTATGTCATTGGTTTAAAATTTTGTAATATATATATATAATACCTAGTTATGAAATACGTTTGAAAATTTGCATGATACACAGAATTTTTTTAAAAGTTTGATTAGAAGTAATTAAACTTCCAAAATAATGATGTTTTGGTGGTCATTATTTTTATGGCCATTGGTCAGAACTCTTAGCAAATGATGTCTCACAGAATGATACCAAACAGCATCAGATATTGAATACGAGCTATATTATCTAATTAAGATATGTGGTTTTTGTATTGTGTTCAGAGATAGTGAATACGAGCTATATTATCTAATTCAGATATTATGTGGTCTTTGTATTCTGTTCAGAGATAGTGAATACGAGCTATATTATCCAATTCAGATATGTGGTTTTTGTATTCTGTTCAGAGATAGTGAATGCGAGCTATATTATCTAATTAAGATAGTATGTGGTTTTTGTATTCTGTTTAGTGATAGTGAATACAAGCTATATTATCTGATTCAGATATTATGTGGTTTTTGTATTCTGTTCAGAGATAGTGAATATGAGCTGTATTATCTAATGCAGATATTATGTGGTTTTTGTATTCTGTTCAGAGATAGTGTATACGAGCTATGTTATCTAATTCAGATATTATGTGGTTTTTGTATTCTGTTCAAAGATAGTGAATATGAGCTATATTATCTGATGCAGATATTATGTGGTTTTTCGTATTCTGTTCAGAGATAGTGAATATGAGCTATATTATCTAATGCAGATATTTTGTGGTTTTTGTATTCTGTTCAGAGATAGTGTATACGAGCTATATTATCTAATTCAGATATTATGTGGTTTTTGTATTCTGTTCAGAGATAGTGAATATGAGCTATATTATCTAATGCAGATATTTTGTGGTTTTTGTATTCTGTTCAGAGATAGTGTATACGAGCTATATTATCTAATTCAGATATTATGTGGGTTTTGTATTCTGTTCAGAGATAGTGAATACGAGCTATATTATCTAATTAAGATAGTATGTGGTTTTTGTATTCTGTTCAGAGAGAAAGTGGAGAAAAACCTAGTCGCAGACCTAAAAATAGACGAAAGATGCAACAGATTTCTAAAACATTTCCAGATGAGGATGAGAGACTGAGGTAGAACTCGCAAGAAAATGTGATGAGGGAAAAGTCATGCAGGTAGTAAAAGAAGAGTGCCAAAAGCTTAGCCAGGAGAACTTTGGCAAAGAAAATTACTATTGTTATTTTTGGTGTGTCAGAGAAACTATTAAAGATTGCCCCAGAACGTATAGAGAATGACAAAGCAATTGTGTCCGAAATAATGGAAACGTGTGAAGTTAGTGACATAAAATATACAGATGCTAATGTGATAAGATTAGGGAAATTCTGTGAAGACAAATGGGACTACCCTATCCTGGTGCAACTCGGATCACAATTGGCATAGAAAATACTGTTCAGAAACATAAGTAAATTGGCTTTGTATACCGAGGCCAAGGAATTAGGAAAAATTACTTGGGTTTGTGTGTGTGTGTGTATGTGTGCGTGCGTGCGTGCGTGCGTGCGTGCGAGCGAGCGAGCGAGGTGGAGTGAGTGTACATGCGTGCGTGCATGCGTGCGTGCGTGAGCGAGATGGCGTGAGTGTGCGTGCGTGCATGGGGGGGGGGGAGCCTACATGTACCTTGTAGGAGGCACATCAGGGGCCAACAAGATCATGCAAGTAGCAAAGAAAAAGTAAAGAAGACAAAGAAATATAAAGTGTAAATTCGTTTTCATTTTTGTAATAATTTGAAGTGCTGTTATACAAATACAGATCAGTTCAGAAATAAAATCAACGAATTTGAGGTGATGACAAGAGATATAGTGCCACACATTATAGGGATAACAGAAGTAAACCACAAAAACTCAATAATATAAGTTATATCCTGCAGAATTAAGGATTGATGATGTTTCCGGCTATGTCATATTCTCCAAGAACTTAGAAAATGATGTGGAAAGAGGATTGCTTTTGTATATAAACAAAGCTCTATCAGCAACAGAAGTGAAAATTAATACAAAATTTCAGGACCACATATTCGTTAAAGTGGAATTAAATATAAGAATGCTGACATACTCATCTATTTACTCTATATGGCAGACAGTGGTGCAAATGACGAATGACAATAATATCAAATTATGCGAAGTTATCAATGGAGCCAACAGTTTGGGGTTCTCACTTTGTTTATGAGAGATTTCAATTACCCGGACATTGATTGGAGCACGAAAGGGGAGAACACAAATACTAATGAATATAAGTTTGTACAATATTTACAAGATAACCTTTTCTTCCAACACGTGCATAAGCCACCAAGATCGAGCAGGACGAATTCCCCTAACTTTCTGGACATCATCATAACAAATGAAGCAAATATGATTAGTGAAATGGAACTACAAAGTCCATCAGGTAAAAGTGACCATACCTTCATTGTACTTAAATATAGATGCTGTTCAATTGTACAGAAGGCAACCCAAGAAATGTTATGGCAAAGGAAACTATGGCAGAAGTAATCGGCAACTAAACAGTATAGACTGTAGTATTGACTGGGATGCCATGTTAGCAGATGACATGGATGCGAATACAAACTGGGAAACATTTCTCAAGATAGTGATGGATATTGAAGACAAGTATGTACCAGTGAAACATTCAAAATCAGGGCTAAATGAAAAATAAACAATTCCCATTGGATAAAGAAATACCAGAAAGATAAAGACGAAAAATACCTTATCCCGGATATTTACTCGAACTAAGGACCCGAACATAAGGAATGAATACAACAGAGTTTGGAACAAAGTTAGCAAGCTGACCAAGAGAGCAAGGAAGGAATTTGAAAAAGGAATCTCACTCAAATTCAGAATAGGAAGAGGAGATCTATATACAGATGCTACAGATCCAGCCTATGAAAACCAGTGAGGGCAGGAAAAAATCTGGCATTCTATCAGAATTCTGGAGTAACGTCTTCACAATTGAGTCAGTTGAGGATGTACCAATACTAGACAGCAAACTCAAGGCAGAGGCTACACGTATTCGCAAAATTTTAATAAGTCAAAGTAAGGTATGCATGCTGCTCCAAAAACTTAAACCAAACATAGGAATGGACAACCTTCACACAAAACTTATAAGAGAAGTGGCACCATCCATAACTAAGCCATTAACACAGATCTTCAACTAATCAGTGGAAATGGGAGAAGTGCTGAGCAGCAAAAGGCCCAAATCAGTGCGATTAAAAAAAAAAGGAAACAGCTCCTTAGCCGGCAACTCTACCAATAAGCCTCACCTCAATTATTTGTAAAGTGTTGGAGACAATTGTGCGGGAACATGCTATCAAGTATATGAAGGAGCAAGATCTATTTGTGGACAAACAATATGGGTTCATGGCGGGCAGGTCCACAGCAATGCAACTCCTAAAAGTGTTAGATATATGGACAGAAGTCATCGATGAAGGGGCATACATAGTCTGTATATTTATGGCCTATCTAAAGGCATTTGATACGGTATCACATTGAAGGAAAGAATATGGAATTGTAGAACCAGTACTAACTTGGACAGTGACAGCAAATATCAGCTACATGGGAAATCTCTAGAAAGAGTTAAAGAGGAGAAGGACACAGGTGTAATACTTGATCAAGAGCTCGCCTTCGAGAAGCATATCAGTGGGAAGGCAAAAACGGCAACATCTATGTTGACAAAGATCCGCAGAGCCTTTCAATACATGGATGAGAAAACATTCATGCCATTATATAAATCACTGGTAAGAGTCCACGTATGCTAGTTCCATCTTGGCCCCATATAAAATCTAACACATCGAACAACTAGAAGATATGCAAATGAGGGCAACCAGGTAAATTCCTGGAATGAAGGACGTAAGCTATCCGGAAAGGTCCAAGAAACTGAATTTCCCAACACTGAGCTACAGGGGTGTTTGAGGAGACATGATAGAAATGTACAAGATTATTAGTGGGAAGTGTGATTCAAGCTCATGTGATTTTATAAAAATGTGGAATGACATGGCATTGAGATCTAGCAACTGTGGCAATTCAAACAAGATATATCCACAAAGATACGTGCTACACAAATCTGGAACTCCCTAAACATGTTATTTCAGCTAAACCCATGAACACATTAAAAAAACAAGTTAGATAAATATTGGGAAAACCAAGATATTTTATATGATAATTTTAAAGCAAAAATTAATATAACAGGAAGTAAAAATCAAGTACTGTAAATGAAGACCTGGAGTCCAGTGAAGGGTGAAGAGGATCTGTAGGAGCCTGAACCGGAAATCAACACTAAGTAACAATAAGTAAGTAAAATGGTGCATTCAAACGGGTTTCAGGGAATGACTTTATTGGAAAGTTTGTCAAAATATAAGTTTATATGATAAATGGAATAACAAACGTGGTCCCTAAAGCTCGTGCAATGTGATAATTTTCGACTCGGTTGATAATAGGGAACTTAAATGAGACTTCGTTTCAGATCCTCTATATACACCATGTATGCCATGTCGTATCACAGAAGTAGAATCTACGAGGTTTCCGTAAAGTGTCTTCTGAAAAGGAGAGTGGATGTATGTTATCATGTATGTTAATTTTGTTACATATTTTAATTTATAATCACACTTTATAATTATTCAGAATATCTAATAAAGAGATAAGTCTGATTGGAAACATATTGAATTGTGTCAAACCAGTTATTTGATGTAAGGAAATTGGCCTGAATTTATATTGTCTGTAGGATAAGTGTTATTTATCGATCTTTATATCTACATTGTCAGCTAAATATAGCTGCTTATTATATATGACATATATGATTAATAGTTAACAAAAAAGAAAAGAGCAATTTCATCACATAACTTTGATTACTTACTAACATAAGCAAAGCTCCATAAGCCAAGGTTGTGTTAGAGATATTTGCAGTAACGTCTTCCAGTATTTGACGATTTTGAATGTAGACTGACAATTCCCTATAGGCGATGAATTCATTCAGGAATGTTTTAATTCCAATTAGCTTTGCAACATCGAAACAGTCAGCTGGGTCAACGCCCATTATGAAAGCTAATGGCCAGAATACATATGAACATATTAACTGAAAAAACAAACACACGAATAATAATAATAATAATAATAATAATAATAATAATAATAATAATAATAATAATAATAATAGCCCATCAAATATTAAATGCATTAATTTTGATTAGTCATCGGTGTCCCTATCTTTCTCATCTTGACCTCTCTTTAGTAAATGACCATTTGTCACATACCATACATCACAAGAATGGATAGTTTCAATTTAGTATATAGTTTATTGCGAAAATGAGATTATCAAGGATGGTCAAACTTGGACCATGTATGTGCCTAGAGAATCGTTACTGAGTTCATCTCAAGGTTCAGCTCAGGGTTTTCGAAAAAAAACCCCATTTCTTCCAAATTACAATACCCCCTGCTGGAACACTGGTTTAGTTCATCCAATTTGTATGCCGGCAGTGAACAATCAAAAACTAGATTATGCTACATACGTCAGAAGTCAGCTCTGTAGAGTATTACTATGTTACATACCTCAAAAGTAAGTGGTGGGTTGTCTACCCCTGCACGATAACCAAACCATGTGAGTGTAGCATTGAGGAATGCCAATAGAGAGATGAACGCAATTAGATTGACTGCAATGTTTGCAATCAATTTGATTGACACCGACGCACCATTTGATGCAGCCTCTAAAATATTACGTTCGTTCCTGTCAATAAAACACAGTGCACAATATGGTGGGATCTGTTCTTGACATCGACATTGCACACTTTATGGATCACACATTAGGAGTCTCATATAAAAATTGGCTCTTCAATACAAGTCAATTGAGGAATCCAGTTTTAGATTTTCCCCGCCCATTTCTAGCTAATCTCCACCACTCTTTTCCCATGTTGGGATCGAGTGCTCCTGCCATTATCGGAATCTCAATTCCCAGAACACTATACAGGTAAGCTGTTGAATATTCTGAAATTAACATGACTGTGTTGTTGCTGCCTAGGGAAAATTAGTTTAAAATATGTTTATTAAATAGTAAAGACATACAATTCGTTCAATAACGCTTAGCTCGACATCAATTATGCGTTCGTGACGAACTTATCTAGATCATTCATGACATAAATGATTATCATGTCATCCTACACGTCTCGTAGGTGATTATGATGTAATATGATTGATGGATATACTGAAAAAATTCATTACAATAGAAAATTATGTTTTGTGTTTCAATTCTTTCTCAAATGAATCGCCAAATTATGACTGCTGTTTCCAAGTCCAATATCTAATTTTTACCATCTAGTCCAAAAAGGTGGTTCTGTCGACTGCCTAAAAGTCGTTGATAATAAACCATAGTCCACCAGTTGAAACCACACACCCCCATCTTCTGGCCATAGCACACATAGTTTAAGGCCCACATTTACATGAAAATGTTTGAAAATAAAATAGTTAAAGTTGTATACATTTAGAGGCTTAAATTTCGAATCTCAATGTAACAAAATAAAACTTATCACATGATGATTTCACTACGTATAAATAAATAAAATTTAATGTAATTAAAGATTCATGCCTTCTAATTTGCCTCCAGCAGCACATAAATGACAGCCACAATTAAATTATCCTCCCAATCAACTTATCCTACCATATGGAAGAACAAAGTAAGCAGTCGATGCATGTTTGATCAACGTTCTTCTCCGGCAATAGGCTACTAACTAATTCCTGTTCCACTGGATCCTCCACCAACAGCTAGGGGTATGGCTAGAGTGATCGACGTTTTGGTATTGTTATGGTTAAGTGTAGCTGCATGCATACGACTGCTAGGTGGTGTACAGAGGTCTATTGCTCTTGGATATATTGCATTGGATAAATGCCTGGTATAAAAGCGACCTTGGCCTCAAGGTAGGTTTGTATTGTAACACGATAAATGGAGAGTCATGAGACTATATCCGAAAATACAACCCGACTCACCCTGACTCCATTTTATACACCAGATCAGCATTGTCGTTAACCTTTTCAGTCTCTGGATAAAATAGTTTTGCCATGGCTAAAGCAGCAGGTGCTGACATTACCGACGCTGCAATGAGATGGTTTGCGGGTACCTGAGGAAAATGATTAGAACACCTGTTTATTCATAGACAGGTTATGTGCACATGCATGTTTACATGTGTACCCATTGGTTGCGTGTGTGTGTGTGTATTTGCGTGCGTCTGTGTGTGTGTTTGCTTGCGTGTGTGTGAGCATGTGTGTTTGTGTGTGTGAGCGTGTGTGTTTGTGTGCATGCGTGTGTGTGTGTTTGTGTGCACATGTATGTGTGCGTGCGTGCATGCGTGTGTGCCCGCATGCGGTTATGCATTTGTGCATGTGCGCACGCACGTGCTCTCATAACAGCAACATTATGCGCTTAGTAGAGAAGAGGTATGGGTGGATAGTGTGGGATTGTGTGTGTAAAGAAGGAAAATGTGAAGACATGCACAGTACATCGGAATTTACCATCTTTTAGACCTACATAAAACAGGATGCATACGTTAAACCCATAAGATCATACATTTAAAAAATTAATGTTGACGTTAGTCAAGTATATGATTACTGTAGTCTGCGGCTGTGGTAGTAGCCCCATCCTACAGCTACAATCAGTCCTTCCTCGGATCCATTCTTGATTTGAGTGTAGCAAGCCCTGATTTCTTGAGGTCACCTTGCAGCACGCTTAACATATTTATGCAATAACGTCCTCTACTGGCTTTGTATTTGCTGGCTCCCAGGAGGGCAAATTCTAAGGCTCTGTGCTGGTGTGTCTTCTGGTATCCTTAGCACATTGCCAAACATGAATCATCCATGTTGAGTGACTTTTACAGATAGCGGCGATGGATTACACATCTTGTATAGTGCACCATTGGAAATTATGCTGTCTGGTCATCGGTATCAAGTGATGGTACGTAGGTGTTTGTGGTGTATCCTTGATGCTGTATAATTGTAACTGCATGTCAGCTCCTGTGACAGCCTTGGACACCTGGCATAGTACATCTAGGATCTTTGAGCGGTTAAATGTATTGAAAGCTCCTAACATGTCAATGGCCATTTTGTGCAAATCCCAGTGCTTGGACATGACTACTGACACAAGCATGCGTTGAGTCCATACAATGTCTGCACAGCTGTGTCCAAGTTTAAAACCACATTGCCATGATCCAGTGACGTAATTGATTTTGTTTCGGATGCAGCATAGAGTAACATTGGATAGGGGTTTCTGTATGCTGTTGAGGCGCACAATGCGTTGCTTAATTGATTAGGTGCGTGTTCAGTTATTAGATAATGTCATTAGCGTATCTGAATAGTTAATTGTGCATGTCACCAGGTCAATTTTCAGGCCGTTGAGTGCTTTCTCCACTTCTGCTGTTTTAGTTGTTGTTAGTAATGGCCTTGGAGCACTTGAGAACAGGTGCAAGGGTTTATCATCGTGGTCAGTGAACTGTTCATTGAACCACTCTCCAATTACAACGAGTATCCTACTACTTAAATATACCCAAATATAGACTCACTAAGATTTTACTTATTTCTACTAAGATATAATTAGCTGTATACTATTCACTGTTTAAATTGTATCCAGTGGTGTTCTTGCAAATTGTGATGTGTTGAAGCTGGGAGAAGGTGCATGAGTACATTCGGGGTGGGGGGGGGGTTGTGGTCGGGGTGGGCGGGTCATTACTATCCATATAGGGCAGGTATGCAGCGTGGCAGAGATTCACTCCAGTGCGCCTCAGCAACACTACACTACTGAGTGTATCAGAAGAATTCTTCCAGCATTACACATGTTAGCGGAAAAACAGAGACGGAACTTATGTAGTGATTGGGAGGAACCACACACATAACCAAATACCAATTCCAGAAAGTTAATAGTTGGCTATGCACTAAATCAATGAGCCAATCTGAAGAAATAAACGAATAAGGTGAACTAACATCCTAATTAAGATTTATTTGTGTGCGGTGCAGTGCATAGTTTGAGAAGCGCTGTTAAAGAACGTATTATTATCCATTTATCTTACGAGAGAGTAGTGGACTTTGTATAATGTTGGAGGAAGTTATATGAATTGAAATCTGAGAGATCGATTTTCAGTGCGGATGCGAGAGAGGGAGTGAGGGAGGGAGGGATGGAGTGATGGCGGGATGGATGGATGGATGGGAGAGGGAGGGAGGGAGGGGTGAGAGAGAGAGAGAGAGAGAGAGAGAGAGAGAGAGATCGATCACTATTTGTATATAATATATATTGTAATGTATGTCCTATTAATAGGTATTACGGTTCTACTAGAATACAAGAAGATAGGATATTTGCCAATCTCCTCTCCTGTCTATGTACATATACGGAACCAAATACATAACAATTGGCGACGAGGATGTTCGTTGCTTACAATTGAAAAGTCAAAAGACTTCTTTTTATTGGATATTAAGCCTGTTTGACATTAATGTATGCAGTTTTCGGGACTGTCACATTGATTTCGAATTCGTCCCTTGGCTTTCGTCTAATATAAACTGAATGATTCGTGTCTAAAGAACACTGAAAAGTCTTGCCTTAGTTTTCTTGACATTATTGATAATCATGGCCCGCCCATTGATTGGAAATATTGCAGAATTTGTCCCAGAGAGGGAGGATTGGCATAATTACCAAAACGGTTGGAAAGTTGGATGGCAGCAAAGAAAATTTGGGAGGAAGACAAGTTAAATGTGTTCCTTTGCGACCATCGGTGCACACGCATTAGAACTGTTGACATCTCTAGTAACACCGGATGACATAACATCAAAATCATAAGTAGAGTTAACAACACTTTTGAGTGACCATTACAAACCACAAAGAAATATAATAGCAGAACGATTCAAGTTTAGAAAATGTAACCAAAAGCCGAATGAAACAATCGGTGATTACATAGTGAATCTGAAGAAACTGAGTAGAACATGCGAATACGGCGATGCACTTAAAGACATGTTGCATGACAAACTTGTATGGGGACTAAAAGGTGATTCAGTACAGCATAAGCTCTTAGCTGAAAAAGACCTTACATGGGATAAGGCTTGTGAATTAGCCCTCGCGATGGAAATTGCGGTACAGAACACTTAAGAATTTAAGGCCGACCAACAAACAGTTAGTCGCATTTCTGAAAATACAAAAATGCGTGAAAACCAGCAAATAAACAGTATAGCAAAAATGTGAGTTCGGGAGCCACTCTAAATTCGAAACCTAACTTTCAGGACGAGGCTAAACCACTGTGTTATCGTTGCCGTGGTAACCACCATCCTGAAAGGTGCCAATTTCGTGATAAACAATGCTTCAAATGTAACCGCGTAGGCCATATTGGAAAGGCGTGCCACTCTAAGACTCGATATCAGACCAGTGCAAAACCTTGTTGACAGTGACAATGACGATGTGACGGACACAACACTTATGGCTGTCTTTGCAACTAGTTCTGATAAAGCATCTGATGAAATTAAAGTTTACATTGCATTGGACGGTGTCAACATGGAATTCACTGTTGACACCGCAGCAACTGTATCTGCAACGTATGAAAATCAAACTGCAAAGTTGCCCATATTAATTGTAAGTGGTAGCCGTCCATCTCTTTTCGGCCATACTTGGATGAGAGAAATCCATTTGAACTGGCATAATATATTTTCTGTCCAGAAATCAAATTGTTTGAATGACGTTTTAGATAAACATCGTAATGTGTTTCAAAGGGAATCGGGTGAAATAAAGCATTTCAAAGCTAAAATCCGTGTTAAGTCAAATGCAAAACCAATTTTCATGAAACCGAGACCTGTCCCATATGCACTCCGTGAAACAGTTGGTAAAGAACTGGATCGATTGGAAAAATCTGGAATTATTTCCAAAATTGAATATAGCGATTGGGCTGCCCCTATTGTTGTTGTACCAAAGACTAACTCAATACGCATATGTGGTGACTATAAGGTCACTGTCAATCAAAGTGTTCCAGACGAGCTGTATCCACTTCCAAATTCTGAGGATTTGTTTGCTACACTGTCTGGTGGGACATTATTTAGTAAAATTGGCCTGTCCAATGCCTACCAGCAGTTGAAATTAGATGAGGACTCAAAACAGTACCTTGTGGTAAACACACACAAGGGTCTGTACATGTACCATAGACTACCTTTTGGTGTCTCTTCTGCCCCAGCTATTTTTCAAAATGTCATGGACCAAATCTTGGCATGTTTAGACCATGTTATTTGTTACCAAGATGACATTCTTATTACTGAGAAATCGGAAACTGAGCATTTGAAATCGCTAGATGAGATTCTAGCAAAGTTCTAGTCAAACTCGATAAGTGTAAATTTTTGCAAGAGAGTGTAGAGTATCTAGGTCATATCATTGATTCAGAAGGCTTGCACCCAACCTCAGAAAAGGTTGATGCTATTACAAATGCTCCGAAACCACATAATGTTACTGAATTGAAATCTTTCCTCGGACTTCTGAATTATTACGGAAAATGTCTGCCAAATTTGTCCACCCTTCTCAAACCACTGCATGACTTACTCAAGCATAACGTTCCTTGGAACTGGACTGCACAATGCTCTGAATCTTTTGAGTGTGCTAAGCAACAGCTACTAAAGAGCAATGTTCTGACACTATGACACCAAGAAACCTATCAAGTTGGATTGTGATGCTTCGCCATATGGTATAGGTGTGGTAATTTCACATGCCATGGAAAATGGGGAAGAGCGACCCATAGCATTTGCATCAAGGACTCTTTCGAAAACTGAACAAAGTTACAGTCAAATTGAGCGTGAAGCTCTGTCAATAATTTTCGGTATACGAAAATTCCATAAGTATATTTACGGTCGTAAATTTCCATTAATTACAGACCATAAACCAGACTGCCATTTTTGGACCTAAGAATGGTGTACCGACGTTGGCAGCTTTGAGGCTTCAGCGTTGGGCTTTGATTCTCCAGGCTCATACATATGATATAGAATATTGTCAATCAGAGGATCATGCAAACGCAGACGCAATGTCATGCATACCATGGCAAGATTCGAATTTCGCTAAGGAGGCTGAAATAAACTACTTCTCATATGTTGACATCCTACCTCTCAGTGCACGAGATATTCCCGAGGAAACGCACAAAGATCCTGCACTGTCTCGAGTTCTACATTTCGTGTCTAACGGCTGGCCTAGCCACAATAATGATCCTGAACTAACCCAGTATTTTCAACGTCGTCATGAACTTTCTGTCGACCAAGGATGCTTACTTTGTTTCGCGAACATGTAATTCTGGGGCTGCACGACGAACATCCTGGTATTCTCAGAATGAAATCGGTCGCACGTAGCTACTGTGGTACCCTGGCTTAGACCATGATATAGAACTCATGGTAAATAAATGTTCCATGTGTCAATCAGTAAAAAACCTACCTCCAACTGTTCCACTTCATCCGTGGAGGTGGCCAACACGTGTGTGGCAATACGTTCACATAGATTTTGCGGAAAGAAACAAACAAATGTACCTGGTCGTAATAGACAGTCACTCCAAGCGGTTGGAAGTCTTTCCAATGACCTCCATAACCACCTCAAAAACAATTGAAATCTTAAGAAATTTGTTTGCTTCTTTTGGCTCACCTGAAGAACTAGTTTCTGATAACGGACCACAACTAACGTCAGTGGAATTTATGCAACTCCTGAAAAGTAATGGCATAACACATATGCTCATTTCACCATATCATCCAGCCTCAAATGGTGCGGCTGAGTGATCTGTGCAAATTTTGAAATGTGCCCTGGAAAAACAAGTGATAGATGCACAAAATGACAGTAATTATGTAACCCCTAGCCACCGCTTGGCTAATTTCGTTCTAGTATACCGGTCAACACCACATTCAGTTACTGGACAAACACCAGCTGAACTATTCTTAAAGCGACAGTTATGTATGTGCTTGTCTTTGCTTAAACCAGACATTTCAAAGACTATAGAAACTAATCAAGAACGTCAGAAAATCCAACATGAAGGTAAGCGTACCCAATGTCGTGAATTTTCAAAAGATGAAACTGTTCATGTAAAAAACATTAGGGGAGGAAAGGAGAACAAGTGGTTAATTGGAAAAGTAATTAGTAAATTAGGACCTCGTAATTATTTGATTCGTATTGGTTCGCAATATCATCACGTTCATGTTGATCACCTGGCCACGGCCGGCGAATATGCAGTTGATCATGATATTGAGCTGACTATGCCATCAACATTTGGTGAGTTTGATGACAGTCCATCAGCAGATGTGTATAACTAGGTCTGTGAGGATCCTATTCCTAGCACATCAGAAGCAATTCCTACCACTTCGCGTGCGACTGTGCCTGGTCCCTTGTCAGCAGGTGAACAATTAGATGATCAGCAAATGGTTGCTGAGTCACCTCAGCCACCATCCACTGAGAGACGGTATCCAAGTCATATTAGAAAGCCACCAGTAACATTGAATCTGTGACATTTGCATTAAGAAATCATTAATTATGTCTTGATAATTGCTTTTTATTGTTTCAGCTCATGAACAGTATAATTTAGACTTATAGGCCTCAGTCAAATATTAAGTGTGGAGGACTGTAATGTATGTCCTATTAATAGGTACTACGGTCCTACTAGAATACAAGAAGATAGGATATTTGCCAATCTCCTCTCCTGTCTATGTACATACACCGACCCAAATACATAACAGGTCTTATAAATTAAGATGTTAATTACAGATTACTAAATAAACACCTCTTAGCTATTAGGGATTTTAAATGTTGTACTGTGGGAATATATGCCATAATAATTATATGGGCCAGTAAAGGACATATCTTGTTTCCTCCACAGGCCATACTGCTCAAACTTACACCAAATCTGATATAAATACCAAGCACTGATCCAGCAATGGTGGCGAATCCGCAAGTCATGATCGCGTGTAGCTCAGAGTTTGTCATGTGCTTTAGATGAGAACGGATTATCAAAGGCGCAGATGTCTGTAAGAAAAAGAAAGTCATTTTAGTTTAATTTCAGCTTATTCTACCAAGGTTGTTCTAAATTTCTTCTCAGAATTATTATGAAGAAATGTGTTGTCTTGGTGTTGATGTCTGCAGGACGAACAGGTGTGATTTTCATCGTTAATCCAGTCGTGACATAAGAGACAACAAATCGTAACGAGTTGGCTAATGTGTCACCCCAAACAACAAGTTGGTTCCAATAACATGTTGGTTGAAAAATAGGAAGCCAACCTTTCAGTCGATTTTTTCAGCCAACAATTTGCAAGCAATTTTTGTCCATGTAGCATGCACCATGCACGAACTTGTCACTAGTGATTTGTTTCTTGTGATTTGTTTTCCTGTGTGGCCCCGCATTTATTCCATGAGGAAAGTATAAATTGTTTCCTAAGGTGATATTGGCTACAAGGAAGATCGTTGTTATGGAACAAGCACACACAGTCATACTTGCTTATTCGAGAGTTGTGTGCTGGAAATATATTAGAGACCGGTAGATGCCAGATAATGATGATGGCAGGAATGGGAGTGGCTTCAGAAACATATCACACCTTATATTTGACCAATGCACAGAACAATGATATGTTCACTAGGCAGATGACAGTACTAATATTAACGAGGAGACTTAAAGCGTAATATTTACTTTTTGTTTTACTCAGTATAGTTGTTTCTTTAAAAGGAGAAATTAGCCTAAGCTAGATATCATCATTGAAGCAAGCTCATCTAGACATTCAAATATTCACCTCACCAAGACCCACATTAATATGGTTAAACCATTGCCAGTAATTCAAGAAACTCATGGATAAAGAAATAAAATGTCAGCATTTCGACAAGAATACAGCATGGATTCTCTTGAATCTTTTTGATATTATAGGCTTTCACATTTCAATGTCCAGATTATCTTTGACCCGGCTCCGAGTGCTTTGCAAGGTCACTCATGGGGGTGGCGTTTCTCTAAAACAGGTTTGACTCTTCAGGTCCGGCCAGATGTTACCTCTTGCTTTTCATCAAACACACGCAAACAAGCGATCTGCATTAAATAACCTATAATGTCAACGATTATTACAAGTTGATAATCACAAAATAAAGCACAATTCTGAGCTTTTACTCACATGTATGCACCAGTTACCTGTCGTGCACCTGATGTTTTGCTCATTATTGTGTCTTAATAGAGCGTTACTTCTACAACATGTAACAGGCCAGTACATGGAATCTTTAGGTGTCAGTGATATCAGGATAGAAAGTCGTTGGAAAGAGGATGATGGACGAAAGGATTGGCGAAGATGGATGGAAAAGAGTTGTACAATGGCCATTTTAGCCCACATCTAAAGGCTTATTGGCTTTGCCTGACGTTTACTTCATATATACAATAGAAAGATAGAGTAATTAAGGAAATACATTGTTGCTGAAGACGTGGTCAAAAGGAATATATACACATTTTCTACCGATAAACGTATAAATTCATTGATTTCATGGAACTGGCAAAATAGGTCAAATAATTTATTCATTAAATTTATACAGACAGTAGTGAGCTTCCAATATCGGAGACACCTTTTTGTATTCTGTAGCAATGGTGTTCAGAAATGCTGGTTACTATGCTATAACGGATAATGTCACATGACCAAATGTTGTTATTTGATTGATCAAGATCAGAGATTTATGATCTGGTAGTTCCCTCATGTGACGGCAATACTACACTGTACCCCGCGCGAACAACGTGTTTTAATTTTAATGTGCAAATTAATTATGACAAAGACTAGTCAATAACGACGGTCATGGCGTCATAAAATGTTGATGTATTCTGAAAATGACGTCATTTGTGTTCATGTATTTTGAAAATGTGTAATATTTAAGCTGAGATAAAATCTCTCCCTTTCTCTCTCTCGCTCTCTTGTGCTCTCTCTCACTATTTTCTTTCACTTAAAATTACTAGACGATTCAAACCTAGAGCCTTGTCATGGGATTTTGTTGTGAAACAAGCACCACAGAAGCTCAAGCAGATTCTTGACGAGAAAGTGTCAGGTCGGTTAAGTGTCGCAGTGCATACACATCACATAGAAAATGAAGATACTGATGAGGCAATCCAAGCATAATTTGATACAAAAGCAAATGGTATGATATCAGGTATGAACAAACTGGCTCAACAAATGGTATGATATCAGGTATAAACAACCTGGCTCAGGAAATTTCAGAGAATAAAAGATGAATTGGCTGTAGGTATGTATTTTGAAACAACATGCATATTCGAGGCTGCATAATTTATGTCTCGCAAAATCTAAATAATTATTGTATACAAATAGATAAGATATACGTTGTTCCTTTTCCTTACTTCCTTACCATGCCAATGAAAATGTTGGCAGCAGCAGTCAGTGATTCAGCAGGAGATGTGCCCATAAGGAACGCCATACCTCGAGCAATAGTCCTAATTATGAGCTGCATCACTCCAAGATAGAACAGAATGGAGACCAATGCACTGAAGAAGATAATGACTGGAAGCACCTATAAAAAAGAATAATAACTGGAATGCGCAGTCGCTGGCAGGCTATCGCAAATCCTCACACTTTCACCAGCTTTGATGCATTGCACCACTACTGCCCACCCCACCTCACACTGGGACCAAAGGCTAACGTAAACATCCACTCACCTTCCACAATCATATGCGTATTTCACATCGCAAAATGAATCCACCAACTGTGCCATTCTGCCCATTTAGAGTGCTCTTTATCTATAATATTCATGGCGACCATCTCTCCCGATTTATCACGAACATGTGGATTCTTTAACAGGCATCCGGATTTCCGGACATCTGATCAAATATCCGGATTTCTTTTCGTCAACATATCCAAAGAGTTTTTTGGCCAAATTTTGAGTAGCTGATTATCTGCACGGTGATGAATGATGAATGGCACTCGGCGCTACTCGATAATATTTATAAAATTGTAAATGATTGATTTTCTATTTGTCATTCGTATTCAACACAGCCTAATATTAACATAACATAGCATGTTAACATAACCTAGTTGCGTTTAAAATGATTTTGTTCTTTAATTCCTTACACATGATGGACACTTGTTCGGTGTGTAATGGATGCATCTCATGCCGTGTGAGCGTTCATCACAATTCCGTAAAATCACATGATTACCAATATCTAAGACGATTGAAACAGGCAGACCCATCGCGAGTGATCTTAAATTGTCGTAATCAAGACACAAAACAAACATCTTTATCTATATTTCCGAAAAAGTTGGTCCCAATCCCAGGATGATTCATAATAAGGAAATCTACAAGCATCAACCAACCATGAACCGAGATGAGGGCTACGGTATACCAGCAGTCGACCAGTCCATGCTGTCACGTGACTCCACAAGAACTGACGAGAGTGCCGTTGCCAGCGATCGTCAGTTAGTGCTGAAGAAGTGACCGAGATGGTCACAAAAGCTACACTCAAACAATTTCTACATCCCGGAGAGTTAACTATCTTTATTGATGTTTTATTGCTGTACGCGGGTGTTATTACAACAACGCTAAGTAATGCACCCCATACTTAGACATGTCTTTCAAGTTAAGATCACAAGTTAACGATCACCTTGACCAGTCAGTTCGTGTTATATAATAGGCTTATTTCGATAGGCATACACGCTCCAACCACGCCCATACGCTGTTACCGATACCCCCACACCCACACACCCACCACCCCGCCACTTTGTAATAGGCCAAAATGAGCATTACAGGGATGTATGGTATGATTTATTCGTATCCAATGCAAACGGGCCCGCTAAATGGGTTCACGTCATCAGAATTTTAAAATGAGACTAGTTGATTGAAACTTGTTGCTGTCCTTGACAGCAACGGATTTTACCAAACATTAAAAAGATTACTCGCAAATTATTTACCTGGCTAACAAAGGCATATATCTAGTTGTTTGATGCGCAATGAATAAACAAACGATAAATCTGATGATTGAACTCGACTACACAGACACACATTAGAGTTAATCGAATGTAAATGGAACATATATTATTGGTAGTCGGTAAGCGTCTAGATTTTATGAATTAATACTGACGCAATCAGGGATGAACGTTATATAAGCCTACCCTATTGATGATGCTTATAAAGAAATTAAGTCGTGAGCGTGTATTTTGGATCAAACCTTCACGAAAATGCATGTATACTTGCTACACGCTTTTCGATAAAAATATTACATACAATAATTGTACCATCACATCCTTGACCCCCACCCGACACAGCAGATTTGAAAATTGGCAGCGTCACTGGTTTGATATTATTCCATCCCGCGCAATCTTACCTGCAATATGTTCAAATTGGTATACATTGCAAAACATTTTGTTAAATCTGCAAACTTTGACAATCAGCGATTTTAATATTCATTAATTCATGCAATATGCAAACCGAAGAAATCTGTTACCCGTTTTCGCTTTATATAGTACAAATTTGATCCTATGCAAGTCGACCCAATTAACATATTTAGTGTGTATGAATGCATTTGTTAAATTATATGTCCTTGCAATTTATAATAGACAAGGTATAGTTGAAATTGATGATTTGTTTGCATTTCTGCATACTCACATATGCAAACACTGGAAAAGACAAATAGCTTGCTCATGCACAATGTCCGAAAGGAGAAAACCGCGAGCTGGCATGCTTGTCCAAACTTATTTTCCGGACAAAAAATCATGACAAACTGGTCGCCTTGAACTTTCTATTCCGAACGGAAATCTTCTTAAAAAGCACTTTCCACCAGAATTCTTTGTGCAATGTACTATATGCCTATATGATGTATGACGGTGCTTCACATGCAATTGCATCAAAGAATAAAAACAATGTCCTGTTTTCGCAAGTTACCTGCCAACATGTCATGCCAATATTGCAAGCTCTAACAAAACGTAGTGTTCCAAGGGAGAGAGGCCTCTCTCTTCTGCGAACAGAAACAGAGTGCTCTGCAAAGTTTTTTCCTTGGAACGGGCTCACAAGTTTGATTGATCAAACCATGCGCATAATGTGCAGGGAGATTAGCTATGAATGGATTCCTCCATTGCACCTTATATTAGTGAATCATATAATGGCTACCAATTTGGCATCTCACCACTCTATATTGGTTACCTCTGAAATCCTTGAAGAGAGTGGCTAGCCCTTTGAGGGAACCATATTTCCCAACCTGCGCCAAGTTTCAAGTCATTCGGCTAAGAACTCTAGTGGTTGATACAGTTTACAAATTAAAAATGTCAAGTTGACAGGACCTAGCAAATCGGTCAGAGACGTGAATTTTCTTTGTTTCTGCTAAAATCGAATGCTCGTGACATTGGCCTTTGCCGTCGATAAATATGAAAAACCATGCCACTAAACCAAACGCCGATTATGATGATGTCGATGGTGATGTGCTTTGAAACACGAATTCTGAAAAATTTCGATTCTTGCCCCACCACCCTTTTCAGTAATCTTAGCATTCGACTTGGTCCCTTACAACAAAATAAAGAAGCATTATCAGGATCATAATTGTAAGCTCCCATCCACGTCTGGCGAAATTATCTCCATTATGCAATAACAGCTTAATAACACCCCCCCCCCCCCCCCATCACAACTTCAAACACGTTTTGTGAAGATCCCACCGGTAGGAGTCACGGTGCTGGTAACTTAGCCACACATGTACATATACACTCCGGTGTGCACACACCCACACACATTTTTATGGATGAACATTCCCCGAAA